>CM053267.1:77149003-77479873 GCA_028583415.1 Protea cynaroides
GGTCAATTTTGTGAGTGGAACGGCAATCTTGGAATAGTTTTCCACAAACCTTCTGTAGTATCCTGCTAAGCCCAGGAAACTACGAATTTCAGCCACAGTCTTCGGTGCCTCCCATCCTACGATGGCTGAGATTTTACTGGGGTCTACCTTAATTCCTTCAGCCGACACTACGTGACCAAGGAAGGCCACTTCCTTTAACCAAAATTCACATTTCTTGAATTTTGCATATAACTTATCTCTCCTCAGCCTTTGTAATGCTGCTCTTAGATGTACAGCATGCGTCTCCTTGTCCTTAGAGTATACTAAGATATCATCGATAAACACGATAACTGACGTATCCAGCATGTCATGGAATACCCGGTTCATTAACTCCATAAAGGATGCAGGTGCATTAGTTAACCCAAAGGACATCACTAGAAACTCATAGTGTCCATAGTGCGTCCTAAAAGCTGTTTTGGGGATGTCTGCTTCCTTAATCTTGAGCTGATGATACCCTGATCTCAGATCAATCTTCGAGAATACACTTGAACCTTGTAACTGGTTGAACAAATCATCTATCCTTGGTAGTGGGTACCTGTTCTTGATAGTGAGCTTGTTCAACTCACGATAGTCCATACATAGACGTACGCTACCATCCTTTTTCTTGACAAAGAGCACAGGTGCTCCCCAAGGTGAGATACTAGGCCTTATAAAGCCCTTGTCTAACAGTTCTTGAAGCTGAGATTTTAATTCTTTCAACTCGGTAGGAGCCATCCTGTACGGTGCTTTAGATACCGGTGCCACCCCTGGTAGTAGGTCTATCACAAATTCAGTAGCCCTGTCTGGTGGCAATCCGGGTAGATCTTCAGGAAATACATCAGGAAACTCCCGTACTACGTCGATGTCATCCATTTTTGGCAGGTCGGCGGTCACATCCACCACAGATACAAGATATCCAACTCCCCCTTTCTCAAGACACTTCTTTGCTTTTAAAGCTGAGAGTATGAGCTTTCTCTTCCTAGGCAACTTAGCCCCTTTAAAGTTAAACTCAGCTCCTTCCTTGTCTTTGAATGTCAACTTCTTTTCGACACATAGCAGGTTTGCCGAGTGTCGAGATAACCAGTCCATTCCCAATATCACATCAAAATCTGACATCTCCAGCTGGACTAGGTTGGCTTCCATTTCTCGTCCTTCGATATGTACTGGACAAGGACCATAGTAATCTTCTAACACCACCTCAATTCCCATGGGTGACCGAACTAGAAGACTTGGTTGCAGAGTCTTGATAGGTTGGCCTAGTCTTTTCCCGAATGATATGGATACAAAAGAATGGGTGGCCCCAGAGTCAAACAAGACTCTTGCGGGTACCCCTGCTATATTTACGGTACCTGAGGTTTTAGTTCAAATTTTATCTCAGTTTCTAATGCAACAATTAAGGAACAAGTATAATAGTATACCTGTAACCACATCTGGTGATGCGGCTGCTTCCTCTGTTGTAACAGCATACACCTTGCCTTGCTGTTGCACCCTCTTTGGTTGTGGGCATGTCCTGGCATAATGTCCCACCTGTTGGCAATTGTAGCACTTCACGTTAGGATTCGACCCTGTTGCCTGTGATGGTGCGGCAAGAGCCGGTCTGGGAGGTACGGTGCCGACTGGTGGCCTGAATGGTCGGTATGGACGATTGTTCCTTCCACCTTGGAGCTCAGGATTGGGTCTCTTCAGTCCCCTACTTTGTGCCATGAAACTTTCTTTCTGACTTGACTCGATGACGCGAGCCACCTGTACCGCTTCATTGTAAATTTTCATTTCCCGACCCAGTACATGTTCCCGGATAGCACCTCGAAGACCCATGATAAATCGATGAGTCTTTGTTGCTTCCTCCTGCATACTGGTTGGGGCAAAGAAGGATAACTCCTCATACCTCTGCTAATAGGCTTCCACTGTCATCTGTGATTGTTGCAGGTTAAGATATTCTCTTTCCATCTGATCACGGAAGCTTCTGGGAAAATACTTGTCAAAGAAGGCTTCCTTGAATATGGGCCATGTAACAACTTGATGCTTGGTTTCCAGGTATGACTTGGTAGAGCTCCACCACCCATTGGCCTCCTCTTTCAGCATATGAGTGGCATATAACACCTTGTCTCCATCCTGACAATCCAGTAGCCGAAAGTTTTTCTCCATTTCAGCTACCCACTGTGCTGGCCACAGTGTTTTCCCTGACTTCCCTGTAAAGGTAATCCATCCACTGCTCTAGACAGGCTATTCTGAGCATATGGTGCCTGTCCATACCATTGTGGCTGATATGGATAGCCTCCCTGATAGCCACCATAGTGTGCACCTGGATATGGACCCTGGTACTGTCCCTGATACCCTCCGTGGTCCTGATTATATACTGGTGTGCCGGTAACCGGGTGAGGCTCAATGACGGGTGGTTCTTGCTGTGTTGGTATTCCAGTGCCTGTGCTTTACCCCCACAGGTGTTGCTTGAACATTTCCTGCACTGGTGACTGGCACATCTGTAGGTGCTGGTACAGGCTCAGGTGGTCTGAGCATTTTGGTTATTTCTTCAAAAAAACTTCTTTTGCTGTGCCGCCATACTAGACATAAAATTTTCCATCTTTGTTTCGGAGCTTGAAGATGGCTGCCCCTGGGATGGCGACTCTTCACTCGCCTGCCTTAAATTCTCAGCTGCGTTCAGGGGGTTCTGCTCTTCCCCACTTATTCTCTCTTCTTGCCCTTCAGAGTTCTCTGAACCTGAACTCCTGTCTATAGCAGGCGTCCTTGAGCGATGACGTCTGCGCTGAAACCTTCGACCATTACCTCTTGCCATTGGTACTTTACTCTGCCTTGTAAGAACCTGAATACATCAAAACACATGGAGCAATTTAGAAAAATGTATCCCATCAATTTATAGCCTCAACATGTGCATCACAGGTAATCATTGACAGATTTAAATGACAAGCAAATTTTTTTTTTTTTTCCAGTTAATTTGTCGAATTTCCACATGTTCCATATCCTATTAAGCAAGCATGCGGTCTGGAATCAAGCTTCGATGGTTTAACGAGATGATTTTATATCACCTCTCATTATAGGGTTTCCATTGGCGATACCGACCTCTCCTGGAGTGAGGCCGGTATGGCTATACAGTCATACCGGTTGTACTATACCGCAGAGAGGATACCGGTCGCACTCATTCCGCAAGGGAGTACCGGTCTCACTACCCATGGAATGTGCAACCGGTATATACAGGTCGCACCATACCGCAGGGGAGTACCGGTTGCACTATCCAGCCAAATCGTGCGACCGGTATAACCAGAAACGCTTTAAAAATCGCGATTTTGAGTTCATTCTCATTTCTTTTCCTTGAGTTCTCTCCGGTGGCGATTTCTCTCCGAGTCTCCGAGTCTCTACAGTGCATCCGGTGTCTAAAAGATTGCTTCTACTTGCTTCTAGTGTGCCAATCTCGTTTATCCTAGATAACCTTGTATCAACTCTGTAGATTATTTCATTCATACCTGATAGATTTGCTAGGAATTTTCACCACTTTCCATACTTGTCTCTAACTGAGTATGGTTTCTTGTCTTACAGGTATACCATGTCTGGCCGTCAAGGATTAAGAAAACGCTCTGATATGCCTGGTATGTACAGGCCACACCCAGTCTTCTACGACGAGAGGTATTTTCGATCAGAGGCGGCTACTTCACGTCTTACCTGGTTTCGGGACAAACAAATCGAAGCAGGACGTTTTGTCAACCTGGAGCACCTGCACCGGTTCGATGTGGAGTCCGCTTTTGGAATTGTGGGTTGGTTACCCCTGATTCAGTATAGGGAGACGACTCGTCCTAACCTGGTGAAATTATTTTTCACCAACTTGGAGGTAGAAGGTGATCCGGCGGATTGGGAACAGGCCAGGGACATCCGTGTTACAAGCTACGTGAAGGGGGTGATGATCTCCTTCAATGTTGCAGAGTTAGCAGCTCTTTTGGAGATTCCTGATGATGGGGATCTCATTTACTGCCCACCCCGAACTAAGGGGTATCTTACTGAGGACGAACGGGCAGCTATAGCCGCTCAAATTTTATTACCAGGGAAGGTCATGTCTGCTTCCAACCTTCGTCCCTTACCTCGCCTGTACTGCAGAATTATCCAACATAACATTGTGCCCCAGAGTGGGCATTATGGAGAGGTATCACAGTTGACACAGTTCGTCACCTACTGTGTGGCTACTAGGCAACGGCTTTGCCTGCCTTACTTGATTATGCGGACTATGATCTACGCAGCCACGCCTAATGTGAAAGGCAATCTCCCATATGGTAGGTTGGTTACAGCCCTGTTACAGCGACTTGGAGTAGACATGCAGGGTGAGGCGGAAGTAGAGCTCTCTATGAGTTCTGATATAGATGCTGAGGCTATCTATAAGATGCAGATGAATGATCTGGAGCTCAGCGAGGAGGAGTTACAGGCTCGTCCTCTCCTTCCAAAAAATCATGCGGCCCTTGCAACAGCAGCAGCTGCAGCCGCAGCAGAGGCAGCCGACATGAGAGATGATGAGGATGCACACATGGAGGACATCCCAGCGCATACACCCCCACATTCTCCAGTTGCAGGACCTTCTAGACCTTCTCCAGTGGCTAGTTCATCTAGGCCTTCCCCAGTTGCTGGACCATCTAGGCCTTCTCCAATGGCTAGGTCATCCAGGCCTTCTTCAGTTGCTGGACCATCTCGTCCCCCTTCGGACCCTGAGTCGAGCATGCTTTCAGAGTTCAGAGATACCCAGAGAGTCATCCTTGATTCCCAGAGGAGCATCCTTGATACCGAGAGAGACATTCTTGACACCCAGAGAGGACTCATGGATTCTCAACGTGAGATGGGTCAGGAGTTGGGGTGTTTAGCTCGTAGCCTACAGGTCACACAGGACCAGGTTCATTGGCTTAGAGAGGTGTACGAGCGAGACTATGACATTGCAGACCCAGTACCATCCAGGCCTGCTACACCACCTTAGGCAGATATAGACTTTGTTTGCTATTCATGTGTTTTCATTTTTGTTGTTAGAGTAACTGTCCGACTTGTGGACTGTACTCTGTTACTTACTTGTAATTAAAGAAAAACTTTATGGAATGATTAAGTTATTTCTTTTAAATTCTTTAGTGTTTAAAATTTTTCTTTCATTAATAGTACATTATGCATCTTTCTTAAGTCTCAGGCATCAAACAAGCTTATGGTGTGCTCTTGTTAAAGTTTTTAACTTTCCTAACTCAGCTCATTGGACACAGTTAGATGCAGAACGATTAGCTGGACAGAGCCTAACACTCTGATACCAAGTTGTCACACCCCAATTCCGACTGAACCAGAAGTGTGAGTGAACCGGCTCTAAACCACGGTTCACACCAGGATCTCAATAGACCGTGTCAACCAATCATTCCCAAGCAATCTAACATAATCAGAGAAAATAATACATAGCAAATGGAAATAATAAATGAGCCGAGAACTAAATTGTAATTAAAATAA
The DNA here is from genome assembly GCA_028583415.1 of Protea cynaroides. NCBI lineage: Eukaryota > Viridiplantae > Streptophyta > Magnoliopsida > Proteales > Proteaceae > Protea > Protea cynaroides. Next base: position 77,154,494 of record CM053267.1, read on the forward strand.
ATAACCAAGTTATTCCATCATCCATCAAATTTAAATAATTTTATTACAATATTTATCGGGAAAATAAACCCAAGTCCATTGTGAGTAGACACAGAGCGAGCACTCGCATGACACATCATGCTCGTCATCTTTCGCTTGGGTATCCATGGCAGCAACCGTACCATAAGCGGGAGCGATCACGAAGTCATCAACGGTGTATCCTGCATCCAAATCTGAAAAGAATACAGATATATCTGGTGAGCTCACAACTTAGCTCAGTAAGTACAAAACCAATGCAATAGTACAAAATGCATGAGATAACATTACAATTTGGGCCAGGTATAACTTGCAAATGTGCTATGGTAAGGTTTGGCGGCCACCGCACCTCCATGCACGAGAGTGTGAGCACACCCAACAGTCAGGCACCTACCACACTACCGCTGTTGCCCCACATCACTCACTCCGGTATAGAGATAGGACTCGAGTCCGGGCGGGCGGGAAGAACCACAATCCCACGTCCTCCCCCCGATACCCCATACCGTACCAATACCTAAACCCCCTATTGGCAAGGGCTTGCAAGTGGGATCCGTTTCTAACCAATCCTAGATGTCGATCCCAGTACCAATAGCCTCACCCAAAGACGGCTCCCTATGACCTAGAGATAGGGCTCGAGTCCGCGGGCGGGAAGAACCACAATCCCACGTCCTCCCCCCCGATACCCTAGACATACCAAGTCCGCTAAGGTAAAGGCTAAACGAGAAAAGGTGTTAGGCCGTGGATATATCCAGGGCACATCCCCTTCACATTCCACACACTAACGAAAAACATACACATGCCTAACATACAACAATTCCTTGCATATGAAATGCATGAGAGATAATAATAAAAAAAAACATAACTACATGGCATGTGAGATGCACAGACATCAAGCAATATATGTGTCCAGATACAAACTATTTAACAAAGGTTTACTGTTATTTCGTTATTTAGGTTCGGGGTCTTGTTCCTTACCTGACGCGTGACAATGATCCGGTTGAGCATCAGAAAGCTCACTCACAGCGTCTACAGGTCCTACATAACCACATTCCTATGTTAGAATTCATTTACTAAAGCTTCAGGGGTCGGAACCAGGTTTGGCCAAGCAACCCAAGCTCGGAAACCTATACCGGTTGCAGGTACCGGTCTCACCATAGTGAGACCGGTATGGTGCAACCGGTATGTATACCGGCTGCATCATACCGGTTGCACATACTGCAACCGGTATGTGGAACCGGTACATACCGGTTGCACTTACCGGTCTCACTCAGATCTCACTGAGTGAGACCGTATGTGCTGCCGGTGCATACCGCTAGGCCATACCGCTGGACTCATAGTCCATCCGGTATACCCTGCGGTTTGGATCTGAGAGTGAGATCTCAGATCTCCCCTCCTTTTCGGCTAACCGATAGGTCTCCATAGGGTTTCCCCTACATTTTCCAAGTCTAAACCCTTTCTAGGCCTTCGAATCTCGGCTATATTGCCGTATGATCCTAGATTAGATTCGAATGAGGGAGAACATTGGGAGCCATTCTCCCTATTGGATCTTTACGCCGCTTCGCGGCTTCGATCCGACCTCATAAATAAAACTTAACAACGCAGAGCACTTATCGGCGTAGTCGGTTGGTGGTGTGCTCTTCCTTCCTGGGCGGGGCTACCTCCTTCCTCGCTCCTTTCTCAGATCTTCTCCAGACGGTGAGAATGTTTGAGAAGGAGGAATGGACTGTCTCCTTCTCTATTAATAGAGGGAGACCGTCCAAGGAAGGTTTCTCCTCGGAATGGAAACTTTTCGAGTTTCCATTCTGAGAGACAGGCCTTTCGGAGTCTGTCAAAAAGAATACCGGTTGGAGTCCTTGCCACCGGTATAGTCCAACCGGTATACCATACCGCTGGCACCATACCGGTTGCACCATAGTGCCTGCGGTATGGTGAAGCCGGTATGACCTAAGAGCATTTTCTATGCTCATACCGGATGCACATACCGGTTGCACTATACTGCAACCGGTATAGTGAGACCGGTATGAGATTTTTAGGTATTTTTTTACAGTTTTCATTCCTGAACTTTGAGTGGTTCGTCACTCGGCTTCACCTTCCGGTCCAGTTATAATTGGAGCACCTGTCATCACATAAAACCATGGTTTAGACCCGGTTTTAGAACATGGTTCTTACAGTCCACTTTGCCTTTTGTGTATTATAGGATACCTTAAAGGTATCATATTGCTTTGGGAGAGAATTAAATATGAATGTCACTAATAAATTTTCTTGTATGTCAATATCTAAATTTTTCAGCTTTGAAGTCAAATCCCTCATGTGCATGATATGCTCACGTACGTTTTTCTTACCATTGTACTTTATGGTGCTTAACTGCTCTAATAGGGTGCAGCCTAAAGCCTTGTCAGCACTTTCGAACTGAGCTTCAATTGCCTTCATGTATTCTTGAACAGTTTTACATTCAGGAATTGATCCTCTAATGCTCTTATCAATATTATTCATGACAATCATTAAGCTTAATCTGTTAGACCGTTCCCACTTTTCATGGTGAGTAATTTGGGTTGGCGTACTAAAGTCCGTAAGAGCAGCAGGTTGATCCTCACGAAGCGCCAAATCCAAATCCATGCACCCTAGAGTTATATACACCTTTTCTTTCCAATCTGGATAGTTTTCCCCAGTAAGCATTGGGAGAGTGTTCTGGTTATAAACTGCAAACAACAATAAGGAAGTTTAGATTTATTGGCGTACAACCTTATATTGATATCAACCCACGTCAATAATCAATAACACACTAAAATTAATTATAATCTACCTGTGGGCTAAACTTATAATCAATTTTAGTATGTGAAACTTTACACTAAGTTGATTTACATCAAACTTAAGTGATGCACGGATGTATCCTACAAAAATTACCTGTGGGCTAAGATTATAGTCTATATCTGTCAAGGTCTGTATTAATAAGACTAGAATGCTACAGTACAATTCAGAAGGTTGTTCCACACCTGTAGGCAGAAGAAGGCTCCCACTGTCTTGTAGTTTCACATTTTACCTTATTCCATCTTCTCACATAAGAAAAAAATATTTTCCTGTGGGAATGATATCCAGTCCCAATGCAAAAGATGCAATTTTCTCATGCCTACCACTAGAAGGGTATTTCAATCTTTTATGACATCCTTAAATAGGCACTTATATGTGTTAAAATATAAAACTAATTATTTCCTTGATTTTAACACAAAACTTTATTATAAGGACATATTTGTCATCTATGGCATCCTTTAAACAAACATTCATAAGTGTTAATATAAGCCTAACAATCTTAAAAGAGTTTCTAATGGCTTATTCTTTTACTTAACACTCACTTTTAATGGCGTTTGTTACTGTCACTAAAACAGTGACTCAAAACAACCTCACTGTATTCATATATTTAGTGACGTTTATACTGTAATGTCACTAAACAGTAAGATAAATCATTCTGATATGTACATCTATATACAGAGGTGTTCTGTCTTTAAATGTCACTAAAACAGTCCTTAATACATTCTGTTATGTTTATAGATACAGTGACGTTCTGTCTGTAAATGTCACTACAAGAAAACTAGATTTTTAGCGACGTTCAGAATACACTGTCATAACAATATAGTCACTGTTCTTTAACTTTTAGCGACGTTCAGAACAAACTGTCATAAAAAAAAAGGTGCAGTCACTTATACAGTGACGTTCGGTTCATAACTATATTATGGTGATATATAATAAAGATAGTCCAAAAACATTAAACGTCACCATCTGTATAACAGAATCACCCGGTTTAAAAGGTCACGGGTCAAACCGAAAATGAACCGAATCATAATGGTTCTAACAGGTCCAACCAAAACAGAACCAATCCGGGTCCATCCCGGGTCAAAAAGTGGGTCTTCGGGTCAACCCGAATGGAAATTGGTTCGGGTCATGGGTTAGGTTTGGTTCGGTTCAACCCGTAACCGGGTTTTCTTTATCCGGTTCATTTTCTAGAACCGGGTTGAACCGAAAGCACTTCAAAAACCCTAATTTCTATATAAAATTACCAAAGATTCCTTGAAATTTACCAAAATTGCCATCTTTATGTTTTCTTTCTTTTTCTCTATTTAGATCACGGAAAATGCAATGGCGGCGGCAAGGAAACATGCTGGAAAAATCCAGCACTCCCTAATCGAATCAGGCGAAGACGCCGGTCACCGCCAGAGCACCTCCAAATGGCCGGAGAGATAGAGAGAGAAAAAGATAAAAAAAAACCCACGGCAAGCTTGCTGCGCATGAGGGGCTGGTCTGCTGCTCCTTGCGCGGTGGGCTGGCCCTTGCGGGCTGGCCTCGACAGCCTGCTCGCTGCGCATGGCCACGGCAGGCTGGCCCTTGCGGGCTGGCCTGCTGCGCCTAGCGCTGCCGGCTGGCTGCTTGGCTGCCCCTTATGGCCGCGGCCAGCAGATCTGTCGATGGCTGGCTGCCGCAAGGAGCGGCGGCTGGGCAGATTCTGCAAAGCCCTGCTGCTCCTTGCGCGGCCGGCCAAACATAAAAAAAAATTTTTTTTTTTTTTTTTATTCATTAAAACCGATTCTAAAATCAGATCGGTGGATGGGTGGCTGAAACCCTGCTTTGATACCAAATGTAAGAGTTTACCATCCCTACACTGAAGATTAATGCGGAAGATAAATACCTCCAGTGTGACTTGTTCCAATCATTGTCCGTCCAACCGATGTCCTCTTCTTGATCTACCCTGATATGCCCTGCTGCACAGAGAAGAGAAAAGAAAAGAGAGGGGGGGAGGAGGTAGGGTTTCTGTGTACTCCTTAATCTTAGACAAAAGAGAATGCAATGGAAAATTCTCTGATTGCTTAAGTGTACACAAGACCCCACCTATTGGATTATTTATAGACCAACCGTCTCCTTCCATCAAGGATGGACGGTGATCTGGGTGCCACATGTCCCAGGATCCTAATGTTAATAAATCAACTTAGATGGGCCAGGTGGCTTGTGGGCCACCCAACTTACAATAATTACTTTACAGGATCCATACTTTTAGTTTTGCAGTTACTGTATTCCTTTAACACTCATCTCCATGAAAGAAGCAAGCATTACCTCTCCGTGAAAGAAGCAAACATTGCAACTGTGGAAGGAAATGCAAGCAACCTTTTAGGAAGAAAGAAATTAAAGCTTAAGTGGAAGCTTATTTTATCATTTAAGGCAATTAATGTTCTTAGAAGGAAAAAAAATTTACTTGTCTAAGGCAGTGTTCTAGAAGAACAAAATGGATCAAGACACAAATTCAAATGTCAGTCCGATCCACAGGTCTAAAAAGGATCTCTGATCCTTTGAATATTTGCCAGACGACCAATGATATGTGCTTAGTTAAGAATTTTTTGGTGCTTTGTATCCTCACAATCAATTTCAACCAATTTCTAATAGGATAAAATCCTATTTATTTTCATTGTAGGTCAAAAAAATAAAAAAATAAATAAATAAAATCCACAAACATGATTAGGGGTGATATCCATGTTGACAGTGTTAATTGGTATGGTTTGGTACGGTACTCAAAGCAAAATTGTGATATCGATACTGTACTGTATCGATTGTGGTTCTAATTTTTTATACCGCTATTGTATTAGTTTGGTATGATTTTTATTCGGTATTATATATGGTTTTTATTCAGTATATTTATGGTTTATTATCTGGTATATGTAGGGTTTCATACAAAATATAGTGATAAGAGAGAAAATTAGTATAAATTTATACCGGTATATATTCAGTGTAGTTTTAATAAGATTTCAGTATTCAGTGCATACCAATTGATCTGGTCTATAATACTAATACCGTATCATACGAGTTTCAATTTTTTTTTTCGTACTGATTCTAATTTGGAACAGTTTGGGTTTTGGTATACGGAATTGACACTGTTAATCCATGTAGTGTCATCTACTTCTGTTTTGGAATTATTTATTTAAAAACCAAGAAGTTCTTGACACATGATAATATATATTTTTTTTTTTTAAAAACCCATAAAAATTACAAATACTTTTTGTATCCTTTTTCTTTAGGGTTTTGTAAACTTTAGTAGGTGAAACAGCATAAAACCCTTTCAAGCGAGTTCACATTATGAATGGGTATCTAATGATTGGTACAAGGTTAGAGGCTAGATCCACCTGGTTAAAAGTGAAAGCTTCTTAGTTGGGCAACTTGTAATTGTCTTAATGGCGTCCATGAGAAGTTGCAGGCTAGAAATTGGGTGGTCTAATATCTTCCAAGATTATGAAATCTAAAAATAGGAGTGTTCTAATTGAGAAGCTTTCATGCGAATCTTAGACGTTTGATTCAGCTCCTTGATTTAGGTCATTTATTCTCTAAACGTTATTGGCTTTCATAGTCAAGCAGTATAGATCATTTTACAGTCAAGGGAGGTAATCATCCCTTCAACATCATGAGAAGACTGTTCAACACTCTTCCTTGATGCCTCCATCAATTATTGGGTATGAAAAAGATCTAAAGTGTAGTTCTTAAGATATGTAAAAGCAAGATGAGGTCAAAAATTAATATTTCGAGAGTACAATAAATTTTAAGGTCAATATTGGCCTTATATTAAAGCATACCTTAAGCATGTAAATGCGTATGTTTATTGAATATTCATTAAATATTGAAGGGTTTTTCTGGTTGTAATCAAATTGATTATGACAACTACTATCAATCTAGGAGTTTATAACGGCAACCTGAGTACAAAATTTCTTTTTTGGAGGTGAACAAAATTTATTGAAAAAAGAAGAATATGCACAAGCAAGCCTGTAGGCTAGTGTAAGAAAATTCACAAAATCTATATGTATATATGTCAATATGCGGAATAAGAAATCGACATACCCATAGTGTGAGGATCGATTTCCACTATAGCCGTCCAACCTCTATGTGTGTGGAGTACAGCCATAGAAAAGCCGAGCACCGCCTTGTAGCACCGCCTGCAAATCAAAAGCATTGGTGATAGGCTTTCTACACAACCACTAGTTCCTTAGACCTGAGCTCTAGGGATAACTTAGAATAGTGCAAGTGTTGCATAGGACTCCATCCTCTTGTATTTATAGATCTGGTTGTCTCCTCCCGTAAAGGATGAATGGCCGATCTAGGTGCCATGAGTCCCTTAGATTCAACAATTATAACACTCCTAAGGGGAATGCTAAATGAATGGGTGACGTGGCATGTTGGCCACCCACTCACAGCTAGAGCTAGGCAACCAATGGAGGGGACAATAAGATGTAAACGGATTGAATTCGAATCGGATACACCATTATCTGAATTTGAATCTGTTTGCCAACTACCATATCCAAATCCGATCCGAAGTCTACCGGATGTATAAAAACCAATTCTGAATTAGAATGTTAACCAAATATCCGGTTAAAATCCAATTTGAATCCGAAAAATAGAATTAGAATACAAATTGCAAGGAAAATGACAGAAAACCCTAGTTTAAAACAAATGTATCGCCTACCATCTGATAGTTGGTCATAAAAATCAATTGGTCATTATGGCTCTAAAAAATAAGGTTATATGGGTCTTAACACTAGGTTAAATGGAGCGAATATAATCCAGTTTGTTTGAGTGATATCCGAATTCGCTTCTGAATGCGATCCCAACTATTCGAATTCTAACCCGAATTCGATTGTTCGAATACGAATTCCCCTAAACGGATGCGAATTTGAATCGAATCCGAATTTGATTATCCATTTACATATACCTCAGAAACAAAGAGAAAATGTGGCCACTTAGAACAGCCGAATCTGATGACCATAGGAGGAGACAATATGGATGTTCCTAATACAATCTGAGTTGCCTACCACTTGAGCCCACTATCATTATACGGTAGGAATGCATTTTCACTTTGAGCATGCATGTTTAAGAATGTATACCAAATGCAGCTTAAGTTTATTAAATAATTTATATTAAAATACTAAAATTAGTAAACTAGTTTATTAATTAGAGCCTATTCTTTGAAAGACCAAAATTATGAAGCCGGAAAGAACTAATGGGTCAAACTCTTCTAGGTTCAATGTATTGTACTTAGGTAAATTTCATTTATCAAAATCATTAAAATTTTCTACTTTAAAAACTAACTTTAATGGACTTTTATAGGTATTAGAGAGCATGAAAAAAAGATAATCGTACCATTACAATCCAAAGGCTAAAAATACAAAATTGAAGCTTAAAGATAGAAAATTTTAGATACATAAATAAATATAAAAGAACTCTTCCAATGTAAAGGGATGTCTCAATGTGTCTTGATGCAAACTCTAAAGTTTTGATGCAAGTTCTAATGTTTTGATGCAAGTTCTAAGGTAAAAGACTTAGGCAGCTATCCAAGGATACGTATGAGAAAAGGTAGAGTGCATAAGGAGATGAAAAGGAGAAGGAGACCAAAGCTAGTCTTAGTCCATGTTGTCATGAAAGGAACCGGACTAGAGGGGGCCTTGTTCCAAGGTTGGTTTTTGATGTTGAGCTTTCCATGGGCCATGTGGGCTTAAGCAGAAATGGACTTGGGTCTGAATACAGGCTGATCTCTGGCTGCACTTACTTGTCTATAGATGCACATGGGCTGCATCGGAAAAAGATATATTTCGTTAGGTATTGCAGTGGTCTAGCATGCTAGCCATACATATATATCTTCTTGGTTAGTTTACTATGTTAAGTGACTTCCCAAAAACCAACCTACCCATATGATTACAGCCATCAATATTGACTACATGTGTTGATGATTATAAATAATATGATAAAAGATTTAAAAATATTATACGATAAAATAAATCTAGAAGACAAAGAATAATTTTATTGATATTTTGCACAGGCAATTTTTGACATGGTAACTTTTTAAAGATGAATTTCACTCAGTTAAACATGAAACATGTGGTAACTAAGAAAATAGGCAAGTAGATGAGTCTAGTTGTCACACCCTAATTCCGGCTGAACCAGAAGTGTGAGTGAATCGGTACTAAACCACGGTTCACACCAGGATCTCGAAAGACCGTGTCAACCAATCATCCCTGAGCAAACCATCAAAAACCAGAGTAATACTAGCAGCGAAAATAATATATCAATGAGCTGAACTAAATAATAAATTAAAATAATTAATCCAGTTATTCCATCATCCATCAGAATTTAAATAATATTTTATTACAAAGCTTTAATTGAAAATAACCAAATCAAAGAGGAAAGACACAGAAGGAGCACTCGCATAACGCATCATGCTCGTCCTCCACACTCTGTGTCTCCAGGGCAGCCATCGCACTGTAGGCTAGGGCGGTCACGAAGTCCTCCACCGTATACCCTGCATCCAAATCTGAAAAGAGATATATATATCGGGGTGAGCTACAACACAGCTCAGTAAAGCACAAGACCAATGCAACATCCACATGCATGAGTTAACATTACAATTTGGGCCAGGTATAACTTGCAATTGTGCTATGGTAAAGTTTGGCGGCCACCGCACCTCCATGCACGAGAGTGTGAGCACACCCAATAGTCAGGCACCTACCACACTACTACTGTTGCCCCACATCACTCACTCCGGTATAGAGATAGGACTCGAGTCTGGCGGGCAGGAAGAACCACAATCCCACGTCCTCCTCCTGATACCCCATACCGTACCAATACCTAAACCCCTATTGGCAAGGGCTTGCAAGTGGGTTCCGTTTCTAACCAGTCCTAGATGTCAATACAAGTAGGCTCCACCCTAGTACAGCCGTCTACGGCATAGGGATAGAGCTAGAGCGTGTAGGCCAGGCTAGAGACCACATTACCTCACCTCCCCCTGATACCCTACCCGCAACAAGCATACCAAGATGGAACTATACGCAAGTGGGCCCTATCCCAACATCGCTCCCTATGGCATAAGGATAGAGCTAGAGCGTCATGGCCAGGTCAACGTCGACATCGGAGATCACCATGCCACATCGCTGTGGCCAGATCAACGTCAACATCTGAGACCACCTGCCATAACCTCCCCCTGATACCCCACCCATACCAAGCATGCTAAGATAAGGTGCTACAGAAAGGTGTCGGGGTGAGGAATGATCCCAGGCCCCCGGCCCTTCCCATTCCACACTCCAACTAAAACAATCACATGTCTAACATCCATCACACCTAGCATATGAAATGCATGAACAGATAAATCAAATAGAATTTACACTACATGACATGTGATATGCACAATCCATCAAACAAGCATATAAATTGATACAGAAAATTAAAGAGCTCTCTAAGGTTTATTATTAAATCTTTAATTTAAGTTTCGGGTCTTGTCCCTTACCTGACGCGTGGTATCAATCCTTTTCGGCGTCAGAAGTTTCACATACAAGTCCTACACAATCATATTTACATGTTAATTTCCATTTATTAGAGTTTTAGAAGCCAAAACCTGGCTTTCCCAAACAAACAGGGCTCGGAACACATACCGGTCTAGCACATACCGATCGTAGGATAGTGCAACCGGTATGGTGAGACCGGTATACATACCGGATGCACACATACCGGTCTCACTCAGATCTGACTGAGTGCGACCGGTATGGTGCCAGCGGTATGCATACCGGATGCACACATACCGGTCTCACTCAGATCTGGCTGAGTGCGACCGGTATGGGCCGCGGTGTTATGGTGTCAGCGGTATACACCGCGGCCCATACCGCTGGACTCGCCCAAGGGTATATCCTACGGCGTGATCCCGAGAGCGAGGTCTCCACGGGTAGCTCTCTAAGGTCTCGCCTATCCTCTGCTAGGGTCCGATCCCTGTAAAGTCCTACGGATCGCGGCTAGAACGTCAAAAACCAACCAGATCTGAAAGAAGGCGAAAGGAACCTAAGCATTTTTCCATCAGATCTCACGCCGCTTCGCGGCTCCGATCCGATAATCAACACTACAGGAAGGATAGAGCACTTTACCGGTAGCGGTTGTCAGTTGGCGGCGTGTACCTCCACCGGCAGCTCCTTCCTGGGCGGCGTCTACCTCCTTGAACCCTCAACTCCTTCTCCGAACAAAGGGGTTCACGGAGTGTCTCCCCCTCTATTAATAGAGGGAGGCCGTCCAAAGCACGCTCCCCCCTCATATGGAAACTTTAAGTTTCCATTTTTGAGAGAAACACAGCTGGAGACGGACTCCAGCCGCTCCGAACTATACCGGTCTCGCACATACCGATCGCAGGATAGTGCAACCGGTATGGTGAGACCGGTATGCCATACCGCTGGCCCATACCGGTCGCAGGATAGTAAGACCGGTATGGTGCAACCGATATCCTGCAACCGGTATGGTGCAACCGGTATGGTGCAACCGGTATGGACTTAACCATTTTTACACCTTTTTCGTACCTGAAATTTACTGGTTCTTCACCCGGCTTCTTGCGTGGTCCCTTGCCCGGCTTCGCTTTCCGGTCCGGTTATGATTGGGGCACCTGTCATCGCATAAAACCATGGTTAAACCGGGTTTTAGAGCACAGTTCTTACAACTCTACCACCCTTAAAAGAAATTTCGTCCCCGAAATTTGCATGTAGGTCTTACAATTCTCCCTCCCTTAAAAGAATTTCGTCCCCGAAATTGTACGTACCTTCAGAGTCGAAAAGACGGGGGTATTCTTTTCGCATGACATCCTCCTCTTCCCAAGTAATTTCTTCTATGTCTTGACTTTTCCAAAGCACCTTGACATAGTAGATATCCCGCCTTCGAAGATGTTGTACCTTTCTGCTAAGGAGTTGGATTGGCACTACCTCAAAGGTTAAATCTTCTGTCAACTCTGGAGGATCAGCAACAATGATATGCGAAGGATCTCGCACATACTTCTTCAGTAGGGACACATGGAAAACATCGTAGACGCTAGACATTGTCGGCGGCAATGCAAGTTGATAGGCCACTTTTCCGCACCGGGACAGAATTTCATAGGGCCCCACATATCTTGGACACAATTTCCCTTTTCTGCCGAACCGCTTCAGGCCTCGCACTGGTGATACCTTCAAAAACACTTTATCACCTACCATGAATTCAAGATCCCGCCGCCTATTATCGGCATAGTGCTTCTGAAGCACCTGAGCTGTCTTTACCCGGTTCCTGATTTGATCCACTGCCTTGCAGGTTTCTTCTACAAATTCAGGTCCAACGATTCTTCTTTCACCGACTTCATCCCATAATAGAGGTGTCCGGCATTTCTTCCCATACAAAGCCTCGTATGGGGCCATCTGGATCGTAGACTGGTAACTGTTGTTGTAGGCAAATTCAATGAGAGATAGCTTCTCATCCCAAGCCCCCTTGAAGTCAATAGCACATGCCCGAAGCATGTCTTCCAAAATCTGGATGGTCCTTTCCGACCGACCATCGGTTTGAGGGGTGGAAGGCTGTGCTAAACTTCAATTTCGTTCCCATTGCCTTCTCGCAGTCCCTCCCGTAACCCGGATGTGAAGCGAGGGTCTCGTCGGATACAATACTTTCTGGGACCCCATGGAGTCTGACTATATTGTCCACATACAACCTTGCCAACTTGTCCATGGTATACTAGGGTCTGACAGGGATAAATCTAAGTTTAAGCATTGGAACACATGTCGAGCCACATCAGCTTTCATTCCCCTCCACCAGTACAACCTTTTCAAGTCGTGGTACATTTTTGTGCTGCCAGGGTGTATTGAATATGGAGTGGCGTGAGCTTCCAACATAATTCGATTCCGGATTTCCAGATCTTCATCCTCAGGTATGCACAAACGCCCACGATATCTGAGTACCTTGTCCGCATCTAGCGTAAAGTCAGGATTGACTCGACCCTTTTCCAAATCCTCTTGAACTGTCCTGAGGTATGGGTCCTGTAAAACTGCTGCCTTTAATTCCTCCTTCAGGTCGGGCAAAATCTTTAATGCTGCAAACATTAAGGTAAACTTGTGTATCAACCCTTGCTCAATGGGATCATCAGCTGACTCAATTAGGTGTTGCTCTTCGTCCCCTGATGTTTCGAAACAGCAAGTGCCCAATGCTGCATTAGTACTTGGTCCCGCTCCGGGGTTCGATGCCCATTTCCCGCTTCGGTGCATCAGCTACTATGTTGGCCTTACCGGGGTGATACTGGATATCACGGTCGTAATCCTTGAGCAACTCTAACCACCTCCTCCGCCTCATATTCAAGTCCTTCCGGGTGAACAGATACGTCAGGCTCTTGTGGTCAGACTTAATCTGGAACTTCTCACCATACAGGTAATGCCTCCAAGTCTTGATGGCATGAATGACTGTTGCCAACTCTAGGTCATGCGTAGGGTAGTTCTTTTCATGCTCATTTTGCTGTCTTGAGGCATAAGCTATCACCTGCTCGCCTTGCATCAGCACACAACCCAGTCCCAATGGGCGGTCCGGAGCTGGAATTGTCAGTATAGGTGCCGATACCAGCCTTGCTTTCAACGTCTGGAAACATTTCTCGCACTCATCCGACCATATGAATTTCTGCCCCTTTTTGGTTAACTTGGTGAGTGGAACAGCAATCTTGGAATAGTTCTCCACAAACCTTCTATAGTATCCAGCCAAGCCCAGGAAACTACAAATTTCAACGACTGTCTTCGGTGCCTCCCAACTGACTATGGCTGAAATCTTGCTGGGGTCTACCTTGATTCCTTCAGTTGACACCACGTGACCAAGGAAGGCCACTTCATCTATCCAGAACTCGCACTTCTTGAATTTTGCATACAGCTTTTCTTTCCTCAGTCTCGTAATGCGGCTCCGAGATGCACCGCATGTGTCTCCTGGTCTTTGGAATATACAAGGATGTCATCAATGAAAACTATAACCGATGTATCCAACATGTCATGGAATACTCGGTTCATTAATTCCATAAATGATGTCGGTGCGTTAGTCAATCCAAAGGACATCACAAGGAACTCGTAGTGTCCATACCGTGTCTTGAAGGCGGTCTTTGGGATGTCTGAGTCCTTAATCTTTAGCTGGTGATACCCAGACCTTAGGTCAATCTTTGAAAACACACTTGAACCTTGCAGCTGATCAAACAAGTCAGGTAGTGGATACCTGTTCTTGATAGTGAGCTTGTTCAACTCTCGATAGTCCATGCACAGGCGCACACTGCCATCCTTTTTCTTCACAAAGAGCACAGGTGCTCCCCAAGGTGAGATGCTTGGTCTTATAAACCCCTTGTCTAAAAGTTCCTGCAGCTTGGGTTTTTAATTCTTTCATTTCAAGAGGAGCCATCCTGACGGAGCCTTAGACACAGCGCCACCCCCGGTAGTAAGTCTATCACAAACTCGGTAGCCCCGTCGGTGGTAACCCCGGTAATTCTTCCGAAACACATCGGGGAACTCCCGTACGACCTGGATGTCTTCCAATTTCGGTGTTTCAGCGGTCACATCTACCACTGACACAAGATATCCTACTCCTCCTTTCTCTAAGCACCTCTTTGCTTTTAAGGCTGAGAGTATGAGCTTCCTCTTTCTTGGCAACTTAACCCCTTTGAACTGAAACTCATTCCCATCGCTGTCCTTGAGCATCAACTTCTTCTCAAGCACATAGCGGGTTTCTTGAGTGTTTAGCTAACCAGTCCATCCCCAGAATAACATCAAAATCTGACATCTCCAGTTGGACTAAATTGGCTTCAAGTTCTCGTCCCTCAATACACACTGGGCAAGGTCCATAATAGTCTTCTAATACCACCTTGATCCCCATTGGTGACCGAACTAGCAGACTTGGTTGTAAGGTCTTGATGGGATGTCCTAGCCCCTTCCCGAAGGATACTGAGACAAATGAATGAGTGGCCCCAGAGTCAAACAGGACCCTTGCAGGTATCCCTGCTATATTTACTGTTCCTGAGGTTGTAAAAAAAAATTCCCTTTTTAGCTTTAAATATGCAACAAGTAATGCAACAATTTAGGAGAAAGTGTATAATAATACCTGTAACCACATCTGGTGATGCGGCTGCCTCCTCAGTAGTAACGGCATATACCTTGCCCAACTGTTGTTCCTTCTTGGGTTGCGGGCATGATCTGGCATAGTGCCCCACCTGTTGACAGTTGTAGCACTTGACGTTAGGGGCCGGCCCCGTTACTTGCGAGGCCATTGCAGGAGCTGATTTGGGAGGTATGGTACTAGCTTGCGGCCTGAATGGACGGTATGGCCTGTTGCCTCGTCCGCCTCCACCTTGGAATTCGGTATTCGGCCTCTTCAAACCTCGGTTCTGGGCCACAAAGTTGTCCCTCTGACTTGACTCAATGACACGAGCCACCTGTACAGCTTCATTGTAAATGACCAAACCTCGACCTATAACATGTTCTCTGATCGTGCCACGCAGTCCCATGGTAAAACGGTGAGTCTTAGTCTCTTCCTCTTGCATGCTGGTGGGAGCGAAGAAGAACAACTCCTCATACTTCCGCTGATACGCCTCTACAGTCATCTGTGATTGCTGCAGATTTAGGAATTCCCTCTCCATCTGGTCACGGAAACTCCTGGGGAAGTATTTGTCGAAGAAGGCTTCTTTGAATATAGGCCAGGTGATAACCTGGTGCTTGGTTTCCAAGTACCTTCGAATGGAATTCCACCACCCATTGGCCTCTTCCTTCAACATGTGAGTAGCATACAAGACCTTATCTTCATCCTAACAGTCCAACAACCTGAAATTTTTCTCCATCTCTGATATCCACTGTGTTGGCCACAGTGCTTTCCCAGACTTCCCTGTAAATGTGGGTGGTTTAAGCTTCAAGAACCCATCCACTGCCTTAGCAAGGCTGTTCTGAGCATAGGGCGCCTGTCCATACCACTGTGGCTGATAAGCGTAGCCACCCCGACCGCCTCCCCGATAGCCACCATAGTGTGCACCGGGATATGGACCCCGGTACTGTCCCCCGATACCCTCCGTGGTCCCGATTATATCTTGGTGTGCCGGTAACCGGGTGAGGCTGAGTGACGGGTGGTTCTTGCTTGTGTTGGAATTCCAGGTGCTGTGTTTACCCCCACAGGTGTTGCTTGAACATTTCCCGACCGATGATACCGGCACATCCGTAGGTCTTGGTACAGGCTCAGGTGGTCTGAGCATTTTGGTTATTTCTTCAAAAAAATTCTTTTGCTGTGCCGCCATACTAGACATAAAATTTTCCATCTTTGTTTCGGAGCTTGAAGATGGCTGCCCTTGGGATGGCGACTCTTCACTCGCCTGCCTTAAATTCTCAGTTGCGTTCAGGGGGTTTTGCTCTTCCCCACTTATTCTCTCTTCTTGCCCTTCAGAGTTCTCTGTACCTGAACTCCTGTCTATAGCAGGCGTCCTTGAGCGATGACGTTTGCGCTGAAACCTTCGACCATTACCTCTTGCCATTGGTACTTTACTCTGCCTTGTAAGAACCTGAATACATCAAGACACATGGAGCAATTTAGAAAAATGTATCCCAACAATTTATAGCTTCAACATGTGCATCTAGTATTTAACAAGAGTGGCAGGGAAGAAGATAAAGTAACAGAAAGTAATCAGGCTAAAATTTTCAAATTTACTAGATAACCCTCATTTCACCAACTTACACAGTCATAGGGTCGAAAAACCCCCCGTTCAAAAAGTTTTTGATACCGATTTGTACAATCCAAATACCTCTGGAGTTTCTTGGCAAGGTACTGGACTTTCGGGGAGAAAAACCCCTTTTTGCCCATACCGGTCGGACCATACCGCTAGGAGGTACCGGTCGCGGGATAGCGCAACCGGTATACCTCTCAGCAGGTACCGGTCGCGGGGTACCGTTGGGAGGTACCGGTCGCGGGATAGCGCGACCAGTATACCTCACAGCAGGTACCGGTCGCACGGTACCGCAGGGAGGTACCGGTCGCAGGATAGCGCGACCGGTATACCTCACAGCAGGTACCGGTCGCACGGTACCGCAGGGAGGTACCGGTCGCAGGATAGTGCGACCGGTATACCAAAAGACAGAAAAATCTCTTTAAAATCGTGATTTTTCTGGTCTTTTCCTCATTCTCTCTTTGGTTTAGACTCCGGTGGCGATTTCTCTCCGCTTCTCCGAGTTGCTACAGTGCATCCGGAGTCCTTAGGATCGGTTTTCACTCTTGCAAGAGTTTCCACGTCGACTAAAAAGGTAAGCTTCTTCTCTCTTTCTCTCTTTAGATGATTTTTACATCGTCTTTTTACCCAAAACTTAACTTTTCTCAAATTAAGGAATTCCAACCGTGGAAAACTCTGTTTGTTGCTTGGAAAAGGTTCTTGGGGTCCCTCTGAGTGAAACCCCTCAACCTATTTGGAGTTCCATCGGTTGGTTTGCAAGAAATCAACAAAAATCGATTTTTAACCTAGGTTTTGGGAAAAATTTTGATTTTCTTAAATTTGTTTGATTTCTCCCAATTTTTCACCTGGTATGCCTAAGTTTGGTTTGATGGAAGAGAGTGGGGGTTACATAAGTCCTCCTCCCCAAATTTTTGGGTGAGTTCGAGGCTTTTACACCATTTACAGCCGTTACTCTGCCGAAATTTTCTCATAATTTAAGACTAACCGTTACGTTTCCTTGATTTCACAGGTTATATAATTTTCACACTTCAAGGAGACGTTCCATCAACACAATGAGCAGCACGCCTCCCCCAGCCACCTCGTATAACGAGAGGTATTTTCGTTCGGCGACGGCCGCCTCACGGTTTGATTGGTTTTAGTCCAAAAACATAGAATCCGGCCGGTACGTCAACCTGGAGCATCTCCATCGCTTTGATGTAGCGTCGGCTTTTGGGATTTTGGGGTGGTTACCCGTCATTCAGTATCGAGAACGCACCCGCCCAAATCTGGTAAAGCTATTTTTCTCCAACTTAGAGGTGGAAGGAGATGTGGATGACTAGGACAATGCTAGAAGTCTGCGCATCACAAGCTATGTGAATGGGGTGGTAATCTCCTTCAACACAGCAGAGCTAGCCGTTCTACTAGGGGTTCCGCACGATGGGGACCTTGTTTCCCGTGCCCCCAGGGTCAAAGGGTACCTTGATGAGTACACCAGGGCGATGATAGCCGCGCAGATATTAATACCAAGACGGGTTATGTCAGCCTCAAATCTTCATCCCTTACCTCGCCTATATTGCCGGATCATTCAAAGATAATATCGTCCCTCGAGTGGGCATTATGGAGAGGTATCTCGATTGACCCAGTTCATTACCTACGGCGTTGCCTCCAGTACCGGGTTTGTCTACCCTACCCGATCATGCGGGTTATGATCAGCTGCGGCGATGCCCCGATGTGTCGGGTAACCTTCCATATGGTAGGTTGATTACGGCACTTCTACGGCGTTTGGGTGTCGGTATGCGGGGAGAGGCACCTAGGGAGGTGACCATGAACTCGGATATTGATGCTGAGGCCATCTACAAGATGCGGATGGATGACCTAGAGCTCGGTGATGAGGAGTTACAGGCTCGTCCCCTCCCGCCCGAAACCATGCGGCTCTTGCCGCAGCAGCAGCGGTGCAGAAGCAGCAGATGTCGCCGAGATGGGGGACGATGAGGACACCCACATGGAGGACATCCCAGTACCCGCACCTCAGCATTCACCAGTAGCAGAGACTTCCAGGCCGTCGGACCCCAGTACATCTAGGTCTGATCCCATTCCTGAACCAGCGGGGTACACGTCGACTACGGTACCACCACGTCCTTCTACAAACCCTACGGTTGCTGGCACTTCTAGACCCGCTCCAGTTCCTAGATCAGCTAGGCGCATGCCAGCTACTGTTCCACCCCATTCATCTTCAGACCTTTCGATTCGCATGCTCACTGAGCTCGGGGACACCCAGAGAGTCATCCTGGACACTCAGAGAGACATCCTGGTCTCCACGAGAGATGGGTCCGAGTTGGGGCGCCCGGCACGCAGCTTACGGGTCACTCAGGACCAGGTCCATTGGCTCAGGGAGGTATACGAGCGAGACTATGATATAACAGACCCGGTCCCATCCAGGCCCGCTACTCCACCATAGCCCGATTAGATTTTTGCTTGATGTTCACGTATTTTATTTTGTTAATAGAGTAACTGTCCGACCTGTGGACCGTACTCTGTAGTACACTTTGTATTTATTTATGTTCTCATAGTCAAAGAGTTAGTTGGTATTGTTTAAAAACTTCAGTGCTAAAAATTTCTCTTCATTATTAGTATATTATGCAATCTTTCTTAAGTCTCAGGCATCAGACAAGCTTATGGTGTGTTCTTATTAATGTTTTATTAATTTTTCCTAACTCAGCTCATTGGACACAATTAGATGCAGAATGATTAGCTGGACAGAGCCTAGGGCTCTGATACCAAGTTGTCACACCCCAATTCCGGCTGAACCAAAAGTGTGAGTGAACCGGTACTAAACCACGGTTCACACCAGGATCTCGAAAGACCGTGTCAACCAATCATCCCTGAGCAAACCATCAAAAACCAGAGTAATACTAGCAAAGGAAATAATATATCAATGAGCTGAACTAAATAATAAATTAAAATAATTAATCCAGTTATTCCATCATCCATCAGAATTTAAATAATATTTTATTACAAAGCTTTAATTGAAAATAACCAAATCAAAGAGGAAAGACACAGAAGGAGCACTCGCATAACGCATCATGCTCGTCCTCCACACTCTGTGTCTCCCGGGGCAGCCATCGACCGTAGGCTGGGGCGGTCACGAAGTCCTCCACCGTATACCCCGCATCCAAATCTGAAAAGAGATATATATATCGGGGTCAGCTACAACACAGCTCAGTAAAGCACAAGACCAATGCAACATCCACATGCATGAGTTAACATTACAATTTGGGCCAGGTATAACTTGCAATTGTGCTATGGTAAGGTTTGGGGGCCACCGCACCTCCATGCACGAGAGTGTGAGCACACCCAATAGTCGGGCACCTACCACACTACTCTTTGTTGCCCCACATCACTCACTCCGGTATAGAGATAGGGCTCGAGTCGGCGGGCGGGAAGAACCACAATCCCACGTCCTCCCTCCCGATACCCCATACCGTACCAATACCTAAACCCCTATTGGCAAGGGCTTGCAAGTGGGTTCCGTTTCTAACCAGTCCTAGATGTCAATACAAGTAGGCTCCACCCTAGTACAGCCGTCTACGGCATAGGGATAGAGCTAGAGCGTGCAGGTCAGGCTGGAGACCACATTACCTCACCTCCCCCTGATACCCTACCCGCAACAAGCATACCAAGATGGAACTATACGCAAGTAGGCCCTATCCCAACATCGCTCCCTATGGCATAAGGATAGAGCTAGAGCGTCATGGTCAGGTCAACGTCGACATCGGAGATCACCATGCCACATCACGTGGCCGGATCAACGTCAACATCGGAGACCACCTGCCATAACCTCCCCCTGATACCCCACCCATACCAAGCATGCTAAGATAAGGTGCTACAGAAAGGTGTCGGGGTGAGGAATGATCCCAGGCCCCCGGCCCTTCCCATTCCACACTCCAACTAAAACAATCACATGTCTAACATCCATCACACCTAGCATATGAAATGCATGAACAGATAAATCAAATAGAATTTACACTACATGACATGTGATATGCACAATCCATCAAACAAGCATATAAATTGATACAGAAAATTAAAGAGCTCTCTAAGGTTTATTATTAAATCTTTAATTTGAGTTTCGGGTCTTGTCCCTTACCTGACGCGTGGTATCAATCCTTTTCGGCGTCAGAAGTTTCACATACAAGTCCTACACAATCATATTTACATGTTAATTTCCATTTATTAGAGTTTTAGAAGCCAAAACCTGGCTTTCCCAAACAAACAGGGCTCGGAACACATACCGGTCTCGCACATACCGGTCGTAGGATAGTGCAACCGGTATGGTGAGACCGGTATACATACCGGATGCACACATACCGGTCTCATTCAGATCTGACTGAGTGCGACCGGTATGGTGCCAGCGGTATGCATACCGGATGCACACATACCGGTCTCACTCAGATCTGGCTGAGTGCGACCGGTATGGGCCGCGGTGTTATGGTGCCAGCGGTATACACCGCGGCCCATACCTCTGGACTCGCCCAAGGGTATATCCTACGGCGTGATCCCGAGAGCGAGGTCTCCACGGGTAGCTCTCTAAGGTCTCACCTATCCTCTGCTAGGGTCCGATCCCTGTAAAGTCCTACGGATCGCGGCTAGAACGTCAAAAACCAACCAGATCTGAAAGAAAGGCGAAAGGAACCTAAGCATTTTTCCATCAGATCTCACGCCGCTTCGCGGCTCCGATCCGATAATCAACACTACAGGAAGGATAGAGCACTTTACCGGTAGCGGTTGTCAGTTGGCGGCGTGTACCTCCACCGGCAGCTCCTTCCTGGGCGGCGTCTACCTCCTTGAACCCTCAACTCCTTCTCCGAACAAAGGGGTTCACGGAGTGTCTCCCCCTCTATTAATAGAGGGAGGCCGTCCAAAGCACGCTCCCCCCTCATATGGAAACTTTAAGTTTCCATTTTTTAGAGAAACACAGCTGGAGACGGACTCCAGCCGCTCCGAACTATACCGGTCTCGCACATACCGGTCGCAGGATAGTGCAACCGGTATGGTGAGACCGGTATGCCATACCGCTGGCCCATACCGGTCGCAGGATAGTGAGACCGGTATGGTGCAACCGGTATCCTGCAACCGGTATGGTGCAACCGGTATGCACTTAACCATTTTTACACCTTTTTCGTACCTGAAATTTACTGGTTCTTCACCCGGCTTCTTGCGTGGTCCCTTGCCCGGCTTCGCTTTCCGGTCCGGTTATGATTGGGGCACCTGTCATCGCATAAAACCATGGTTAAACTGGGTTTTAGAGCACGGTTCTTACACTAGTCCAGGCCAATGTGAACCATGCTCAATTTACCAATGTGGGAGCCCACCCATTAATAAAATAGTATTCTAGACTTGATTTTTGCAGGTTGATCTAGTAGAACTACCATTAATTTTTTTTTTTTATATATAGTTGTAATAATTATGCACCACAAACATCATCATTGATATGAGATGAACATGAGATATGGTACTGTAAACACATCCCTGATTATCCAAACTAAACAAACAGGCCACAGTTAAGGTCCTTATTTTGTTCTATCCGCTTCAGACAATAACCAAACAGAATTTTGTTGTCATTTGTAATTATTTGCACATTAAAAGTGATTTTGATGAAATAAGATTTGATGAGAGTATCAATTTTCCTCTAGAAATCATTGTCGCATCTTCCCATTGGATATATCTTGATTCAAAAAAAATAATAATAATAAATAAATAAAATTAATCGTGAAAACGGTTGGCACCTTCCTATTCCGATAGGCTTTTTTAATTTGAATTATTTGATTATTCGGTTCAACTCTAAAAGCATCAAATAGAAATCTAAAATATTTTGCTTGATTTTGTGAATTATCGCGTCTTTCTTTAGTTCTTGTTCTATTAAAATGGGACTTTCTGAATGACATAGTTGTCTTTTAGAACATGGTACATTCATTTAATTTCTCTTTATCTTATTTTCAAAATTAAGTTTTTAAGTTAAAGGTAAAATGGGCTTTTTACAAGTTTTTTGAAAAATTCTTACCATCTCAAAAGTTGTTATCGTCTAGCATGGTTAATAGACATCACTGAAAAAAGCAAATATATTAGGTAAAAAAGTAAGATTCGAAATTTTTTGATATCTTAAGAGGTGTCAATAAGAAAACTCCTCCCTCCTATCACTCGCTACTGTTCAACTAGAGTGAGAAATACCCTTTGCCCAAGGGCCCGGGGATATAAAAAGCAAGTTCTACCACGAAAGGAAAGCAAGCTCCACTAAAGACCAACAATCAATCTCTTTCATGGAGATGAAGTGGCATAAAAAGGAACATTGAAGAACTATACAGCCCTCCCAAGCCCGCAGTAACTTTTCACACACACACACACATAAAGGCTTGCCACTTGCAAAGAAATGGAAGGTGAACCCTATAGGGATTCATATGCCAGAGGTTTGAAGGTTTGATTCCTTTGGTGTCTCCCACGGTTTGTTTGTTCTTGTTGAGGAGGTTAGCGGTCATCCCTGTGACTTTTCTAGGAGTTTGGGGGCATGTACTTTACCCCATGGAAGAGGTTGCTTTAGATTGTATCTATCTTTTTCCCTTTCATTCCAATAAAGTGATATTATTTATAAAAAAGAAAAGAAAAGAAAAGAAATATGTAGGTATGATGTGGTATGAAGCAAGAATGTTTACAATGTGAGCGTAACTAAGCAAAAAGAACGGCGAACCACGTGAAGTTGTGTGACAAGGCCGTGCACCATTTTTATTACAGCAAAAACGTGCTGAGGGTCTCCCTCCCATAAAGGACGGAAGACAGGCTAGTGCCAAAGGGGGAGGGTTCCTATATATGATGGCTTTATCCTCAAAGCTTTAAGCTCTTGGTTTCATTGCTTCTATGAGTAGTCATTTTCATCGGTACTTTGAAACCAGACTATATTTGTCACAATTTAATAGATTACTTCAATTTTGATTGTGTGTTTTTTGTACAGAAATGGATGACAGGTACTTAGCATGCATAAGGACGTTGATGTCTCACTACTTGGCATAGATAAGGACAATGATCTCTTTCTCTCTCTCTCTCTCTCTCAACACAAGTATTATAAAGTGAAATGATATTTGACTGTTCTTACAAAAAAAAATGATATCTGAATGTTGCAAGGTCATAAAGCAATCCAAAAAATCCAATGAAGTAGTGTCTTGTCGTGGAGCTTAGATAAGACCCCAACCCCTTTGGAGCTTAGCTAAGACCCTCAACCACCCCCACATTCTCTCCTCCCAAGGGTTCGGGAGGAGGGTGACTCCTATCAGTCGATGTTTGATACGTAGGTATTGGTCAGATCTGAGTTCTTCAACCGAACTGATAAGGTGAGTTGACAGGGGTATCGACTAATGCATCGACTTACAAGTAGGGATCAGATCCAACTGACATCCACGTGTCGGGCATCGACTAGAGGGAGTCACACTCCTCCCGAACCCTTGAGAAGAGAAGATTTGAATCCCCCCTAGAGATTAGTGGCCCAATAACTACTGCATTAAAACAGTGTAGCCAATTAAAACAGTGTAGCCGAACACTCCTCCCAGCTCCCCCACCCGTCCCCCTTACCCTTGTTTTAGTTCTTAGTTTAAGATCGTAAATGAATTAATAAAATAAATAATCCATGGCCCATCCTTTTGTGCTTGTTTGGTAACACTCTGCTCCCACTCTGTTTTTTATTCGGACTCCCAGGGAACCATTTGATAGTCATTTGGGAGCCAGAAAGTGTTTGGTAACACCATGTTGATTCCAGCTCCCATGGAGTCAACCGGTTCAAAAAATGACTCTCAGAGCCAAAATTGGAGAGTAAAAAATACTTATTTTTTCAGAGCCGAGCCAAAAGAGAAAGTAAAAAATTGGAAGTCATAGCTCATTACCGCCACCACCCCCACCATCCACCACCCACTACCCACCACCACCGCCGCCACCACCACTATCGCCTCCATCGCCGCCACAGCCATCACAGCCGCAATCGTCGCAGCCACCGCCACCACCACCACCCACCACTACCGCCGCAGCCGCTGTTGCCGCTGCCACCACCACCATTGCCCACCACCTACCACCCACCACCCACCACCTACCGCCCACCACCCACCACCCACCACCACCACCACCTCCACTGCCACCACCACCTCTAGATCTGGAATCCATTCCAGATTCATTTTTACCAAACAACCTCCTATGTTCTCAATGAGCTTTGGAATTAATTCCAGAGCAGCATTACCAAACAGGCTCCTGCTCTCAATAAACTCTGGGAAAAAATGAAAACTCAAAAATGACTCCAAAGCAAGAGTCAGAGAGCCGGAGTCAGAGTGTTATCAAACAGGCACTAATAACTTACTTTCTCTCTCTCTCTCTCTCTCTCTTTATATATTTACTTTCTCTCTCTCTCTTTATATATATATATATTAGATGGTATTCTGTTGTTGATATTTGATTGGGATCTATAGGTGGTGCATTTAAGTAAATAATATTTATTTATTTTTCCTAAAGATCAGCAAAAGAATATATTAATAAAAAATAATTTTTACAATATTAACGTCTAGGCAATACCCAGATGGTAAAGGAAACAAGAATCTTTGAGATAATACAAGTCTCCCAACTTCAGCATTACCATCACCAGGAAAAATTAAAACAAATTAAGATTAAGAAAAATGGTATCTTGCTCTTTCTTGAGCATCCCAAGAAATATCAAACCAAACCGAGTTTGGTAGGTCTCCTTGTGTAAAAGACAGAAATATCCAACTAAACCGATTTTGGTAGGTGTCCTTGTGTAAAAGACAGAAATATCCAACCAAACCGAGTTTGGTAGGTCTCCTTGTGTAAAAGACATCCTAGAGAAAAGGCTGCAGACTTTGCCAACTGATCGGCAACAGGATTCTCCTCTTGAAAGCAACTGGTTATTTTCCAGCATATTTAAGAAAGGAACTCATCTTTGAAAACCCAAGGCAGCCCATGAAGAAGCACAAGCAAAAATAGTGGTGGAAACTTGAGCAAAACCCAACCGAGCCCAACCCAAAAAGTGGTAAATACCCTAGTTTGGCCTTTTTTCAAGGACTAGGATTGGGTTGGGCTGAAAAATTAAAACCAAAGGTTGAGCTGGCTTGAGCTCGGGATGATGCCTTGGGTAACCCAAAAACCTGCCCAAACATGAGCCTGGAATAGCCCGTACAAAAGGTACTACTTGTTGTCACCAAAGAAGTCTTAGTGTCGGGTCTCCAAATCCTCTCCTCCCAAAGGTTCGGGAGGAGAGGCGGCATCCCCGTTGGATGGCCGACACCTGAGGCTCAGGTGAATCCGAGCCCTCTATCCTAGCCGAGACCCCCTTGTCGGCTCATATGGAGGGCTTAGATTCACCCAAGCCCCAAGTGTTGGCCATCCAACGGGGTTGTTGTCCCTCCACCTGAACCTCTGGGAGGAGAGGATGTAGATCCTAGTGTCGGCAAGACATGTGCAGTGTTGTGAAGAAGTAAGAGTATAGTTTGGAGCATCTCACTCTCAAAAGTGGTGCAAAACCTCTCATTCCCTGTATTTGAAGTTCCCATAACACCTTCCCCTTTATCTAGCCATCTACAAAATCGCCCTTTTTAAAATTGCTCCCCCAGCAAACTGCTCCCGCTAAATGTCATATTAATTGTAAGACTCGCACTCCACTAACTTGGTCTAACCATGTCGTGCCAAGTCTTCCAATCATAGCTGGACCAAATGGACCGATCGTGTGAAGATGGATTACTAACTAGGTATAAAATCGACTCAACACCCAAAACTGTATGCATATGGTTGAATACTTGGGTAGATATGATCGACCATATGGTAAGAATGAAGATCTCGGATCTAGGACCCCACGGTCGATGATTTCGACTCTTTGGTCGATGGGTTCTGTGACTGTAGCCATCGACCGTGAAACCCCAGATTAGACTCCGAGTTGGGAACTTTCCTAATTTGAGGAGTTCTTTCTTAATTGAAAGAGGACTCTATATGGAGAATTTTCCTCTATATAAAGGATGTCCCTCAGCCCTTTTTCACTCTTTTAGAACATTAGTAAACCCTAGAGAAATAGAAGGGAAGAGAAGGAAGAGAAGGAGAAGAAGAAAAGGCTAAGGAGAGGATTTTACGGAGAAGAGATTGGCTCTCTATCACAGGCAAAGGTATGAACCTAATCTCTGGAGATGTAAACTCTAAGGAATAAGACTTCTATCGAGGTTAGGAGATATCAACCTATTATGATCTATGTAATTCCTTGAGAAAATCCCAAGAATAAGCGTGAGGGATGAGTTTGATGATTAGGGTTGATGGGAAACTACAAATGATGGCCATAGGATGACCTTAGGATAAACCCAATTGAAGAGTAGAGGAATTGACCCAGGAAGAACTCGAATTGCATGTAGTTTGTGACTAAAAATCTTAAGGTCGTAGCAACAAAGGACCATAGCATGACCAGCATGACTAGAGGATCGACCATAGGCATTCGGGAAGATTTCAGAAACCATATGGTAGCAGCTACGGTCGTACCATATGCAACCGTAGGGTATCATCGACCGTAGGCAATAAGGTCGACATAGTATGAGACCATAGGACCAATCAGACATATATCAGTACTTTATTTCGATTTTCGACTACTGTAACATGTTACATATGAACCTTAACTTAAATTCATATAACTTTTAGGTTATTAAATCAATTCAAAGAGAATTACAAGGCTTGGAAGGAGATCAAATTTTGCTAACAGGTGAGGGAACAAGACCTAAACTAGTTGGATAATAACAAATTGTTTATTTATTTGAGTCAAATGCCATGATTGATTCAATGCTTGTATGTTTGTAATGTGCATCTCAATGTCATCCAATATTTCTGCTATTACTGCTCATGCATATTTATTTTTGTCTATTTATAATATGATGATGATGATGATGCTAGGAATAGACATGTGATTATGTGTGTGTGGTTAGTGTACTTGATACGAGTGGAGCATCAGGGGGAGGACGTGGCATGGTGGTCTTGACCTGGTCTAGCTCTATCTCTACTCAAGTCTTGTTCACTAACATCATCGTATCACCATTATCTTAGCAGAACTATTACGTCATAGGGCATCAGGGGAAGTGGTATCGAACTGTGTAGTCTCTGACTTTGTCGGGGGACCTTAGCTCTATCTCTATGGACGTATTGAGGGATGCTGGGGTGAGACCTTGGATACACTGGATGACATTTAGGATTGGTTTGTTGTGAACTCAATTTACAAACCCTCGCCATAGGGGCTTACGTGTTGGTATGGATAGGGCATTAGGGGAAGTATTGGCAGTGTTTGATCCGAACACTTTAGTTCTATCTCTATTCCATGGTGTGTGCATGTGGGACGATAATGGTGTTTGATCCATTAGGCGGATTCACACACTCGTGTATAGAGGTGTGGGGGCCACCAAACATTTCTATTGCATATTGTAAACTTAAAAATCAGACCAAAGATATGAATTGAATGCATGTATATGTTTGTTGCATTGTTTTGTTTGCTCACTGAGCCATGATGTGTGTTCACCCTTTCTACGTCAAATATTTTAGTTGATGATGCAGGTCTTACTGTTGAAGATTATGTGAATGTGCCGATGTATGGACACATTGCGGCCATGGACGTAGAAGCTGTTGAAGATGTGCATGATCCTTCATGCGAGTGGAACCAGTGCATATTCGATTAGTTTAGCTATATTTGATTATTGAAACATGTAATGGATTATTTACTTTTATGTCTTGAGTCAATTAAAGATAACTGGATTAAGTAATTATTTATCATTGTTAGATCCTCAGTTCATTATCTATAAGACTTCCGCTTATTTGTTTATTACCTCTGATTATTACTATGGAATGTGTGTGTGGTTTGATATGATGGGTACGACCTATACGAGATCCTGTTGAACCGTTGGTTTATTGATGGTTTATCACACTAATCTGGTTAGACCAGAATTGGGGTGTGACAACCTGGTATCAGTGCTCTCCCAGGTTCTACCCATTGACCTAACTACTTCCACATGAGTCATGAACTGAGTTTAGATAAAATTAAAAACTGTAATAAGAATACACCATAAACACCTGTGTTGTTTGAGACATAAACAAAGGGAATAATGCATATATATATATGCTGAATAAAAATAAGAAAAATATACATCCGAATTAGAGTACAGTCCACAAGCCAGACAGTTACTCTGCAATATAAATGGCAATCATGGAGCTGGGGGTGTTGGAGGAGGAGGTGCCTCATGGTCTCTATCATAGTCCTCAACATATACTCTCGCAAGCTAGGCTACCTGAGTCTGGGTCGCTCGGAGACTAGCCTCCAGATCTACTACCTGCTGGTCTGTAGCACGCTAAGCCTCATGAATCTCACGTAATTGAGCCATCATGTCATCTGATGGTGGGCGTGAAGGGCCAACTAAGTGAGAAGTCTGAGAAGGACCAGCTCCAATAGAATGGTGTGGTGATGGAGGAGGTATGGCATCTACATCCATGTACATCCTATCATCATCCTCCCCATCATCACTCTCGTGTGCCTCTGTTGCTGCTACTGTTATTGCCTCCGCATCTGCTGCCACTATCCGAGTGAGAGGACGTTTCATAGTATTCCTCTCGTCATCACTGACCTGTATCTCTCTCATGCCCATCCTACTGATGGCCTCCCAATTAAGGTCAGCTGAGAAGGTGTCCTCAAAAATCCTATCATCCTCTAGGTTTACCTGTAGATGCGTGAGCAAGGTGGAGATCAGCTGTCCATAGGGCAAGTTACCTCTCAAGTCAGGCAACGTATCTCGTAGTGCCCACCCTGAGGGATCATATTATGCTGGATAATCTTACAATAGACCCGTGGCTCTGGACGCAGGTTAACCACCTTCATTTCCCATATGTCATTCTGAAGAATCTGATTGTCTATCTTTGCATGCACCTGTGTAGATAGGAACTAGGGCTCCCTTAGTGCACATGTAAGACCCGCACTCCATAAACCCGGTCTAAACCTTGATTTCATGTCGTAGCAGGTCTTTTGATCATCACCGGGCTAGACGGGACGAGCGGATGACAAACAGGTACGAAATCGGATCAAAGACGGTCAAATAAGTGTCATTTTATCTTGACCGGTCGATGGTACTGGTCTTGGTACCGGTCGACCGATCAGCTCTGCGTAGTGACTACGGAGATCCAGAATTGGATCTTTGTGGGTCTCACTTTCCTAAACCCTAATACCTGGACCTTCCTAATCCTAATAGGGTTACTAAACCTTAATCCGAGCCTATATAAACACCTCTAAACCTCCTCAAATCCTTTCCATTATCTCTCACAAACCCTAGAGAGGAGAAGGAGGTTGGAAAGGAGAAGAAGCTAGGAAGAAGAAGGAGGTGCCGCAATTGCCGTTCGACGACGCTCACTTTATGCCAGTCGACGGTAAGTGTTTTAATCATTCTTCTTACTCTATGACTCTAGGATAGTTGTACGGTTGGATTAATACCATGCAAAGCAGGTATTGATCTAAAACCCTAATTGGACATTAAACCCTAATTTGCCGTCAAACCCTAGATTCGAGTTCGAGGATGATTATCATCGAAACTAGACTTGAATGAGTTGGAGATAACTCTAACTCAAAGCTCAGATTTAGAATGGATAAGGTGAAACCCTGGAAATCCATGGAGATTGATCGACGGCAGTCGAAAAACCCAAAGTATGGTCTTCCGGAGACATACCGGTCGACTATACCGGTTGCACCCTGTGCGACCGGTATGTTGCCACCGGTACCTTCTTGGGGGGCTGGTCTGTGGGGACCGGCTGACCATACCGGTCGCCAGATTTCCCCACAGAGCTGCGACCAGTACATGCCACCAGTCAGCTCTGTGAGTGTATTTTTGTAACCTCGTTGGTTTTTCGACCAACTTATGCCCTAGGATACTATTTTAATTGAACCCTAATATTATGTAGGACTTTGTGATAGCACGTTTGGATCTTGCGACGTGGAGCAAGCTATCAAACGAGCGTCAGGTAAGGGAATCTGACCTAAACCCTAATAATTAATGGACAGTAATCGTTGTTAATAACCTGAATATATATGATGTGATGTTTGTGCATATTCACATGCCATCTTTTACTTTCAGTTATTATTATTGTTCACGCATTGATAGGATGTGATTGTTAAGCATGTGATTGTTTTCGTTGGTGTGTGGAGTGGGGCATAGAGCCTGGGATCATTCCTCACAGTGGCACTTTTGTAGTATTATATTTTAACATGCTTGGTACAGGTAGGGCATCAGGGGAAGGTCGTGGTACGGTGGTCTCCGATGTTGATGTTGGCCTGGCCATGGTTATGTGGCACTATAGTCTCCGATGCCGACGCTGGCTTATCCACGATGCTTTAGCTCTATCTCTATGCCGTAGGGAGTTATGTTGGGATAGGGTCTACCTACATATTGTTCTATCCTAGTATGCTTGTTGCGGATAGGGTATCAGGGGGAGGTGAGATATTGTGGTCTCCAGCCCGGCCTGCACGCTCTAGCTCTATCTCTATGCCATAGACGGCTATGCTGGGATAGAGCCTACATTGATGACATATAGGATTGGTTAGTTGTGAGCCCAGTTTGCAAGCCCTGGCCAGTAGGGGTTTAGGTACTGGTATGGGTAGGGTATCAGGGGAGGTACGGGGATACCTTAGCTCTATCTCTATTCCATGATGGGTGCATGTAGGCCGGTGGTGGTGTGATCTACTATGCGGTGCCACACACTCGTGTATAGAGGTGCGGGGGCCATCAAACCTTTCTATAGCACATTGCAAACTTAAACCAGACCACAACATAAAATGATTGTTACTCATGCATAATATTGTGAAACTATTTTATTGTCTTACTGAGCTAAGTTGTGAGCTCACCCTTTATATATACATTGTTTTTAGATGTTGATGCAGGTTACATGGTGGACGACTATATGAACGCTCCGACGTATGGTGGTGTTGCTGCTTTGGATGTACAGGCAGGAGAGGACGAGCATGACGCTTCATGCGAGTGTCCTTTCTGCGTATACCTTTGATTTGACTTTTATTTATTTTCAGTTATTTTCAGTTGGATTAAGTGGATGTAAGGATATTATATTTTATGTTTGAATTTGAATAATTGGATATTTTATTTAAATTTATCAATAGATTCTCAGTTCATTTATTTAAAGACTTCCGCTGTATCTATTTATATTCTAATTGTGGTTATGTGTAATGGTTTGTATGAGTGGACACGGTCTATTTGAGATCCTGGTGTGAACCATTGGTTCAATGACGGTTCACTCACACCATTCTGGTTGGTTCAGAATTGGAGTGTGACAACTTGGTATCAGAGCCCTTGGGCTCTGTCCAACAAACCATGTTGCACTTAACTAAGTCGATGAACTGAGTTAGGAAAATTTAAAAATTTTAATACAAACACATGACCTGAGACTGATTAAGAAAGAGCATAATATACTATATTAAATATGGAATTTAATGATACTCATGCACTAGTTAGGGTGAACCATAAAGCTATCATTAAACGGAAAAGAGAATATCAAAAGTTAAAAGTGCTACAGGGTACAGGCCACAAACCGGACAGTTACCCTGTTATATAAACAGTCAAGAAAGAAAAGAGAGAAAATAAAAGGACAATCATGGGGTAGGGGGCCTAGGAGGAATAGGGTCCGCTATGTCATAATCTCGCTCGTTAGCAACCCTAAGCCAGTGCACCTACTCCTGAGTGACTCTGAGGCTGTGAGCGAGGCGCCCCAAGTCTCGGCTCATCTCATGCTGAGCATCCCGAAGCTCCGTGAACATACCTATCATGGTATCGGGAGGAGTCTGAGATGGTAGGCGGAAACGGTCGTAGGGGCCAAAAGCGTCACCAGTCTAGGGTACGCCGCGATGAAGAAGAACATGTAGAACCAGGCTATGTTAGAGAGCCAAGCCCGGTAGTTGAGGAAGAACAGGTTCCAAGGGCACCGATAAATTTGCCTGGACCTCCTCACACGAATTCTGAGACAATCGTTACAAATCTGGTATATCAAATGGAAGCTCAACAGAAAGCATTCCTGAGCGAGATGTTAAAGATGTTCAGGCCACCGGTTCATGCTCCCACTGAAGGTATGCCTGAGTCTGGAAGGAACAATACTACACTACCGATGCATGGTAGTCCAGGGCCGATGGGCCAAGCACAGAATGTACAACCACCGCACCAGTTTCCGTCATCTTCTGCTTATCCGGGAGCCTATCTGTATCCACCACCATGGTACGGGATGAATACACAAGGGCAACAAGATCTGAGTCGGGCGGTGGACAGATTCCTAAAGTTGAAGCCTTCTTCATTCACAGGTAAGACAGGGAAACCATTGTGGCCAGCACAGTGAGTTGTAGAAATGGAGAAGAATTTTCGCCTGATGACTTGTACAGAGGATGAGAAGGTTCTCTTTACCACTCACATGCTGAAGGAAGATGCGGATGCTTGGTGGAATTCTACACGGGCATATCTGGAGACAAAGCATACACAGGTGGATTGGGAAGTGTTCAAGGTAGCCTTCTTCGATAAATATTTTCCAAAGAGTTTCAGAGATCAGATGGAGAATGAATTCCTTAATCTGTAGCAGTCTCAGTCGACTGTGGATGCCTATCAACAAAGGTACGAGGAGTTATTTTTCTTCGCACCAGCAAGTATGCAAGAAGAAGAGACCAAGACACGTAGGTTCACCATGGGACTGCGTGGAAGCATCAGAGAGCATATATTGGGTCTGGACAATAAAATTTATAATGAGGCTGTACAGGTTGCGAGAGTGATAGAATCCAGTCAGAGGGACAGCTTATTCGCACAGAACAGGGGAGTGAAGAGACCCGCTACTGAGAGTTCAGGTAGCGGTAACAATAGACCTTTCTGCCCATACAGGGCTCAGTCCGCTACAGTGCCTGCAAGAAACAATACGGCACCACCTGTGCCACAGTTCGCTGGACACAACCCGAACATTAAATGTTTCAACTGTCAGCAAGTGGGTCATGTTGCAAGGACCTGCACTCTACCTAGGAAACAACCTCCTCAGCAAGGAAAAGTATTTGTTGTCACCACCGAAGAGGCAGCCGCATCACCTGATGTGGTCACTGGTATGACTCTATCCCTTACTATTTGATTTACTATTTCATTGTGTGTATGAGCATGTAGAACTAATGGACAATAAAATTTTAGGAATTGTAAATGTAGCTGGTATACCTGCCAGAGTACTCTTTGACTCTGGGGCCACGCACTCCTTTGTTTCTATTTCCTTTGGGAAGCGAATGGAGTTACCGATCAAGCACTTGAACCCAAGCTTGATAGTTTGCTCTCTGCTAGGAGTCGAAGTGGCTTTGACTGAATATTATGGGCCGTGTACAGTATGTATTGAGGGCCGAGACTTAGAAGCAAGTCTAGTACTACTCGAGATGGCAGACTTTGATGTCATCTTGGGAATGGATTAGCTAGGTCATCATTCACCTATCCTATTATGTGGTGAAAGGAAGCTTGTGCTTACAGACAAAAAGGGAAAGGAGTATAGCTTCACTGAGACCAAGTTACCTAGAAAGCGGAAGCTAATCCTCTCCGCCCTAAAAGCCAAGAGATGCTTAGAGAAGGGGGGAGTGGGGTATCTAGTATCTGTAGTCGACATCACTGCTGAGGTGCCAAAGATGGAAGATCTAGATGTGGTGCGAGAATTTTCAGATGTATTTCCAGAGGATCTCCCAGGTCTACCATCAGACAGGGCTACAGAATTTGTGATAGACCTTATGCCAGGTTCAGCGCCGGTGTCTAAAGCACCATACAGAATGGCCCCTACCGAGTTAAAGGAGTTGAAGACCCAATTACAAGAATTGTTGGATAAGGGTTTCATACGACCAAGCATATCGCCATGGGGAGCACCTGTATTGTTCGTCAAGAAGAAGGACAATAGTGTAAGGCTATGTATTGACTACCGAGAGCTAAACAAGTTAACCATCAAGAATCGATATCCTTTGCCTAGGATCGATGATCTGTTCGATCAGTTATAAGGTGCAAAGGTTTTCTCAAAAGATTGATCTCAGATCAGGGTATCATCAACTGAAGATCAAGGCCAGAGATATCCCAAAAACTGTTTTCAGGACAAGGTATGGGCATTATGAGTTTCTAGTTATGTCGTTCGGGTTGACTAATGCCCCAGCGTCGTTCATGGAACTGATGAACCGAGTGTTTCATGACATGTTGGACACTCCGGTCATCGTATTCATCGATGACATATTGGTCTACTCAAAGGACAGAGAGACTCATGCAACACACTTGAGAGCAGCCCTACAACGGCTGAGAAAGGAGAAGCTTTATGCTAAGTTCAAGAAGTGTGAGTTTTGGCTGAAGGAAGTGGCTTTCTTGGGCCATGTAGTATCCAAAGATGGTATCAAGGTTGATCCAAGTAAGATAGCTGCTATAGTAGGATGGGAAGCACCAAAATCTGTTGTAGAGATTCGTAGTTTCCTTGGGGTTGGCTTGTTATTATAGAAGATTCCTGGAGGATTACTCCAGGATCGCTGTTCCACTCACCAGATTAACCAAGAAGGGGAAGAAATTCATATGGACAGATGAATGTGAGAAGTGCTTTCAGACTTTGAAGTCACGACTAGTCTCTGCACCTATCTTGACCATCCCAGAACCAAGCGTACCGTTTACCTTATATACGGATGCTTCAGGGTTGGGTATTGGGTGTGTATTGATGCAAGGAGAATAGGTAATTGCTTAAGCATCAAGACAATTAAAAGAGCATGAGAAGAACTATCCTACGCATGATTTGGAGTTAGCAGCGGTTCTACACGCAATCAAGACTTGGAGACACTACTTGTACAGTGTAAAGTTTCAGATTAAGTCAGATCACAAGAGCTTAACTTATCTTTTCACTCAAAAGGATCTGAATATGAGACAGAGGAGATGGCTGGAGTTATTAAAAGATTATGACTGTGACATCCAGTACCATCCGGGTAAAGCAAATGTTGTAGCTGACGCCTTAAGCAGAAAGTGGGCATCGAAATCTGAGGCCGGGCCAAGTACAAATGCTGCATTGTGTGCTGCAGCCTCGAGTTCAATGGAAAATGATGAAGAGCATATAATAGAGACTGCAGAAGATCCAGTCGAGCAATGCTTAATTCATAAGTTCACCATGATGTTCGCAGCTTTGAAGATCTCACCGGATCTAGTTGATGAAGTCAAAGTAGCAATCCTACAGGATCCACATCTCAAGACAGTACAAGAAGACTTAGAGAAGGGTATAAGCAATCCTGACTTTACCTTGGATTCAGACAAGGTACTCAGGTATCGTGGACGATTATATATACCTGAGAGTGAAGACTGCAATATCAGAGATCGAGTTATGACTAAAGCTCATTACACTCCATATTCGGTACATCCAGGAAGTACCAAAATGTACCATGATTTAAGAAGACTGTATTGGTGGAGGGGTATGAAAGCGGATATAGCTCGTTTTGTGTTCTAATGTCTGAATTGTCAACAAGTTAAAGCAGAAAGGCAGAGACCCGTAGGGTTGCTGCAACCACTATCGGAGCCTGTGTGGAAGTGGGATTGCATTACTATGGATTTTGTCACTGGCCTACCTTTGACACCAAGGTCAGTGGATGTAGTTTGGGTAATAGTCGATCGACTCACCAAGACAGCACAATTCATTGCAGTCAGACCTCAGTATACCATGGACAAGCTGGCCAAGTTATATGTTGATAATATAGTCAGACTTCATGGCATCCCAGAAAGTATAGTATCTCACAGAGACCCTCGTTTTACATCAAAATTTTGGGAAGGATTACAAAAAGCTATGGGAACCAAGTTGAAGTTTAGTACAGCTTTTCACCCTCAGACAGACGGGCAGTCAGAACGAACTATTCAAATTTTAGAAGATATGCTCCGAGCTTGTGCCCTAGATTTCAAGGGAGCTTGGGACGAGAAGCTATCGCATATTGAGTTTGCTTATAACAATAGCTATCATGCTACAATTCAAATGGCTCCTTACGAAGCACTCTATGGGAAAAAGTGTCGAACACCTCTGTTATAGAACGAGGTGGGAGAAAAAAGAATTGTAGGATAGAAGTTCGTTGAAGAAACTTGTCGAGTGATTGATCAAATCAAGGAGAAAGTAAAGACAGTTCAAGTTCGACAGAAGCACTATGCGGATAATCGACATCGAGATCTAGAGTTTGCAGTGGGTGACAAAGTATTCTTGAAGATATCACCGGTGCGAGGTCTGAAAAGGTTTGGTAAGAAGGGAAAGCTATGCCCCAGGTATGTGGGACCATAGGAGATATTGACCATACGTGGTAATGTAGCATATCAATTGGCTCTACCACCATATATGTCAAGCGTTCATGATGTGTTCCATGTATCATTATTGAAGAATTATGTCAGGGATCCATCGCACATCTTGACAGCAGACCCGCCAGACTTGACTGAAGACTTAACATTTGAAGTGGTGCCTGTGATGATCTCAAGCCGAAAGGTACAACAACTTCGAACCAAGGATATCCATTATGTGAAAGTGCATTGGAAAAGCCAAGATGTCGAAGAAATTGCTTGGGAGGAGGAGAGCGCGATGATGAAGGAGTACCCTAACCTTTTCGATGATCAAGGTACGTTCAAATTTCGAGGCCAAAATTTCTTTTAAGGGTGGGGAAGTTTTGAAACCTACATGCAAATTTCGGGATGAAATTTCATTTAAGGGTGGGAGAGTTGTAAGACCCACACTCCATAAACCCGGTCTAAACCTTGATTTCATGTCGTAGTAGGTCTTTCGATCATCACCGGGCTAGACGGGACGAGCGGATGACAAACAAGTACGAAATCGGATCAAAGACGGTCAAATAAATGTCATTTTATGTTGACCGGTCGATGGTACCGGTCTTGGTACCGGTCGACCGGTCAGCTCTGCACAGTGACTACGGAGATCCGGAATTGGATCTCTACGGGTCCCACTTTCCTAAACCCTAATACCTGGACCTTCCTAATCCTAAGAGGGTTACTAAACCCTAATCCTATCCTATATAAACACCTCTAAACCTCTTCAAATCCTTTCCATTATCTCTCACAAACCCTAGAGAGGAGAAGAAGCTAGGAAGAAGAAGGAGGTGCCGCCATTGCCGTTCGACGACGCTCACTTTACGTCAGTCGACGGTAAGTATTTTAATCATTCTTCTTACTCTATGACTCTAGGATAGTTGTATGGTTGGATCAATACCATGCGAAGCAGGTATTGATATAAAACCCTAATTGGACATTAAACCCTAATTTGCCGTCAAACCCTAGATTCGAGTTCTAGGATGATTATCATCGAAACTAGACTTGAATGAGTTGGAGATAACTCTAAATAAAAGCTCAGATTTTGAATGGATAAGGTGAAACCGTGGAAATCCATGGAGATTGATCGACGGCAGTCAAAAAATCCCAAGTATGGTCTTCCAGAGACATACCGGTCGACTATACCGGTTGCACCCTGTGCGACTGGTATGTTGCCACCGGTACCTTCTGGAGGGCTGGTCTATGGGGACCGGCTGACCATATCGATCGCCAGATTTCCCTACAGAGCTGCGATCGGTACATGCCACCGGTCAGCTCTGTGAGTGTATTTTTGTAACCTCATTGGTTTTTCGACCAACGTATGCCCTAGGAAACTATTTTAATTGAACCCTAATATTATATAGGACTTTGTGATAGCACGTTTGGATCTTGCAACGTGAAGCAAGCTATCAAACGAGCGTCAGGTAAGGGAATCTGACCTAAACCCTAATAATTAATGGACAGTAATCGTTGTTAATAACCTGAATATATATGATGTGATGTTTGTGCATATTCACATGCCATCTTTTACTTTCAGTTATTATTATTGTTCATGCATTGATAGGATGTGATTGTTAGGCATGTGATTGTTTTCGTTGATGTGTGGAGTGGGGCATGGAGCCTGGGATCATTCCTCGCACTGGCACTTTTGTAGTATTCTATTTTAACATGCTTGGTACGGATGGGGCATCAGGGGAAGGTCGTGGTACGATGGTCTCCGATGTTGATGTTGACCTGGCCATGGACATGTGACACTGTGGTCCCCGATGCCGATGCTGGCTTATCCACGATGCTTTAGCTCTATCTCTATGCCGTAGGGAGTTATGTTGGGATAGGGTCTACCTGCATATTGTTCTATCCTAGTGTGCTTGTTGCGGATAGGGTATCAAGGGGAGGTGAGGTATTGTGGTCTCCAGCCTGGCCTGCACGCTCTAGCTCTATCTCTATGTCGTAGACGGCTGTGCTGGATAGAGCCTACATTGATGACATTTGGATTGGTTAGTTGCGAGCCCAGTTTGCGAGCCCTGGCCAGTAGGGGCTTAGGTACTGGTATGGGTAGGGTATCAGGGGAGGTACGGGGATACCTTAGCTCTATCTCTATTCCATGATGGGTGCATGTGGGCCGGTGGTGGTGTGATCTACAATGCGGTGCCACACACTCGTGTATAGAGGTGCGGGGGCCACCAAACCTTTCTATAGCATATTGTAAACTTAAACCAGACCACAACATAAAATGATTGTTACTCATGCATAATATTGTGAAACTGTCTGATTGTCTTACTGAGCTAAGTTGTGAGCTCACCCTTTGTATATACATTGTTTTTAGATGTTGATGCAGGTTACACGGTGGACGACTATATGAACGCTCTAGCGTATGGTGGTGTTGCTGCTTTGGATGTACAGGCAGGAGAGGACGAGCATGACGCTTCATGCGAGTGTCCTTTCTGCGTATACCTTTGATTTGACTTTTATTTATTTTCAGTTATTTTCAGTTGGATTAAGTGGATGTAAGGATATTATATTTTATGTTTGAATTTGAATAATTGGATATTTTATTTAAATTTATCAATAGATTCTTAGTTCATTTATTTAAAGACTTCCACTGTATCTATTTATATTCTGATTGTGGTTATGTGCAACGGTTTGTATGAGTGGACACGGTCTATTTGAGATCCTGGTGTGAACCGTTGGTTCAATGACGGTTCACTCACACCATTCTGGTTGGTTCAGAATTGGGGTGTGACAGCACAGTAGACCAACTGTTCATCGTTGGAAAATGCCCAGGAGATCAGCAAACTCTTAACAGTTGAAAAAGATAGGAACCCCTTTCACCCAACTGGTGATTCGAAGCTCTCTACCCCTATCCACATCCTCTAGGTCACCCTCCAATTGAAGGTAACAGTAGAACTGCTTCACTAAATCTAGGAAAGTACAAGACTCATACAGGATCACTGGAAGCCAGCTTATATCACCAAATGCCCTCTCCACATCAAACAGGACTAAGTGGGCTAAGTTCACTCATCGATCCACTTTCACTTTCTTTCGATCAAACCATGGATATTGTACCTCAACTTCGATGGACCGGAAGTGAGGTGGGTCATGGACTCGAGGAACCTTGGTGGGAACTATGATAGCTGCAAGAGATGAAAATAAGAAAAACAAGTTAGAAAATTTTAAATTTGGGCAGCACAACTACATAAAATGGGAAAAAACCTCACTTTTCACCCAAACATTGGGCAGGAGGACTTA
This sequence comes from Protea cynaroides, assembly GCA_028583415.1. Taxonomy (NCBI): domain Eukaryota; kingdom Viridiplantae; phylum Streptophyta; class Magnoliopsida; order Proteales; family Proteaceae; genus Protea; species Protea cynaroides. The sequence continues at coordinate 77,194,649 of CM053267.1, forward strand.
CATAGGTCCCAAATCATCCTGCAAGGCTCATACAATGGAAAATTTTAACTAGGTAGATTTGAATTTGAATAACATTTGGGAAAAACCCTAAAATTTAGGTCAAAACTAGGGATTTTCAAATTTCTACCAAACTAACCGATGAAACTCAAATTTTCTTGAGGGATTTTATCCGTTGGGAAGCCAATAGCAGTAGCCCCCAATGAAAATCAAATTTTTATGGTAAAAAAGATATTAATTTGATGAAAACCCTATCAAATGTAAAAACCTAGGTATGAAAGCTTAAAAAGGAAAAAGAGTAGAGAACAAACCTTGAGGAATGGAAGGTAGATTGTCGATCGATGGAAAAATCACTAAGTTCATACGGTTGATACTGTAGCAACTCAGTAGTGGCGAGCTAAGTTGAGACCGTAGGAAGAAGAAAGGGAAATGAGAGGGAAAATCTCAAAAAACAGGTTTTAAAACTGATTTTGAATCTTACGGTCGCACAATTCGACCAAAACATGCGACCGTATGATCGACCATAGGGTCCCGAGAAGTTGCCAGGGTTTTGATGGTCGAACCTATGGTCGCACAACATGCGACCGTAGGCCATCGACCATATGATTGACTGCTATCTGCCTTTTGATTCTGTTTGAACTTTTTCCTGTTGCTTCTCTCGCTTTCCATTATGAGACAAACCTAATACTACCATTCTATTTTGTCTCACATGTACAGCCTTTCCAAGTATCATTTTTCTAGGAATTTAAATGGTTGGGCGAAGTGTTAGCTAAAGAAGAGAGAACTCCACCACCTATGGAGACCAATGATAACGAAGGTCAGCAAGGACAAGAAGGAAATGTTGGGAATCAAGGTACTGTGCCTCAGGATGTTTACCCACAAGCCAACCCAACCAACTTACCCACACCACCTATGGATTTGGCTACTGTGGTGATGGATTTGGCACAGCAAGTGCAACAGATACAGCAAATGCAAGCCAATATGCAAGCTGCTTTGGGAATTGCTTCCCCAGTTGCAAACACAACACCTCTACCTGTAGGGCAAGCTAGTACCATACCTGGTGGTAGCAACACGGTACCCCAAGCACCTCAAATGCTAGTGTTACAAGCTCAAGTGCAGAATACTGAGGCACCGCAAGGTAGACATAACCAGGGTAACTATCAGTACCAACCGTCTATGTATGGAGCATATGCTTAGTATCAACTTGATCACTCTAGATTGATCGAATGTTTTCTGAAGATAAAGCCTAAGGAATTCAATGGCAAGCCGTCGGATCCTCTGTGGCCAGCTCACTGGATCGATGAGATGGAAAGAAATTTTATGATGATGACTGTAAATGAAGAGGAAAAGGTGTTACGTGCCACTTTTATGCTGAAAGGTGATGCACACCATTGGTGAAAATCTACTTGAAGTTATTTATTAACAAAGCACACCCATCTGACCTGGGCTATTTACAAAGAAGCTTTCTTCGAGAAGTATTTTCCCAAGGGTTTCAGAGACCAGATGGAAAAAGAATTTTTGAGTCTATATCAAGGACAAATGTCTGTAGACGCTTATCAGTAGTGTTATGAAGAGCTGTTTTTCTTTGCTCCCTCTAGCATGCAGGAGGAAAATACCAAAATCCGAAGGTTTGTCATGGGACTTAGGGGTAGCATTTGTGAGCATGTACTGGGACTAGAAAAGAAGGTTTATAATGAAGCAGTATAAATTGCTCGAGTTTTGGAGTCAAGCCAAAGGGAGAGTTATTTTGCTCAAAACAGGGGTATAAAGAGGCCGAATGGGAATACGTTCAACGGAGGGAACTCAAGAACATTCAAACCCTTCCGTACTCAAGGCTTCAATGCTACATCTAAAACTACTCCAACAACTCAACCACAACTGAAGCAAAATAATGCTGGAGTCAAATGTTTTAACTACGATCAAATAGGGCATTATTCAAGAGATTGTCCTAAGCCGAGGAAGCAGTTATAACAAGAAAAAGTTTATGCAATTACTTCTGAGGATGCTGTCGCATCGCCTGATGTGGTCACATGTATGATTCAACCTTTTATTTTGAAATACCTTATGTGAGCATGTAGACTAAATTAAATGAAATCACAAGTATTATACCTATTAATGGCATACCCGCTAGAGTACTCTTTGACTCTAGGGCTACTCATTCTTTTATATCTGTGTCATTTGGAAAGAAATTGAGTCTACCCCTCAGGTCTTTAGATTTCAAACTACTTGTACAATAACCTATGGGATTAGAAGTAGAAATAGACCAAGGTTATGAACCATGTCCAGATATTATTGGCAAGAAGACTATGGATGCAACCTTAATCCAACTCGAGATGGTAGGCTTTGAAGCCATCCTAGGGATGGACTGGTTATCCTAGCATTCTGTGAGTTTGATTTGTGCTGAGAAGAAGATATCATTTAAAGACACGGAAGGCACAGAGTTTAATTTTACGGGAACCAAACTTCTCCGTAAACGAAACTCATTCTTTCGGCATTAAAAACTAGAAGATGCCTTGAGAAAGGAGGAGTTGGGTACTTAGTATCCGTGATCGACCTCACCAAGGAAGCACCACGAATGGAGGATATTGAAGTTGTGCATGAATTTTTGGATGTATTTCTTGAGGAATTACCAGGATTGCCACCTGATCGAACAACAACATTCGTTATAGACCTTATATCCGAAGCCGCACCAGTATTTAAGGCACCCTATCGAATGGCTCTTACTAAACTGAAGGAACTAAAGGTATAATTACAAGAACTGCTGGACAAGGGCTATATTCGACCCAATATATCACCATGGGGAGCGCCGATATTGTTCGTAAAAAAGGACGGTAGTGTTTGACTTTGTATAGATTATCGAGAATTGAACAAGCTCACGATCAAGAATAGGTATCCGTTGCCTCAGAATGATGACTTATTCAACTAGTTGCAAGATGCCAAAGTGTTCTTCAAAATTGATCTTCGATCGGGATACCATCAATCCGAAGATAGCCTTTAGAATCAGATATAGACATTATGAAGTTTTAGTTATGTCTTTTGGATTAACTAATGCACCCGTAACTTTTATGGAACTTATGAATTGGGTATTCCACAATATGTTGGATACGTCAGTCATTGTATTCATTGACAACATACTATTCCACTCCAAGGATAAAGAAACTCATATCACAAATCTAAGAGCCGCTTTGCAGTGACTAAGAAAAGATAAGCTTTATGCTAAATTTACAAAGTGTGAATTCTGGCTAAATGAAGTCGCTTTCTTAGGCCATACATGTTGTATCCGCTGAAGGAATCAAAGTGGAACCCAGCAAGATTGAAGCCATTGTAAAATGGGAAGCACCTAAGAATGTTGTCAAAATCAAAAGTTTCTTAGGTTTAGCTGGTTATTATCGATGATTCATGGAAGATTACTCTAGAATCGCAGTACCACTCACCAGTCTGAATAAAAAAGGAGAGAAGTTTGTTTGGACCGATAAATGTGAAGAGTGTTTCCAAACATTAAAGACAAGATTAATATCAGCTCCCATCTTGACTGTTTCGATTTTAGGAGAACCGTTTATCTTGTACACCGATGCGTCTAGATTAGGTTTAGGATGGGTGCTCATGCAAGGAGAGCAAGTAATTACGTATGCTTCCAGACAATTAAAGACACATTAGAAAAATTACTCAACTCATGACTTGGAACTAGCAGCAGTAGTACATGCTGTTAAGATATGGAGACATTATTTGTATGGAGAGAATTTTTAGATTAAATCAGATCATAAGAGTCTTACTCATATTTTCAATCAGAAGGAGTTGAAGATGAGACAGAGGAGATGGCTGGAGTTGCTAAAGGATTACGATTGTGATATCCAGTAAGGCTAATGTAGTGGCCGATGCACTAAGCAGGAAAGCAATGACAAAGTCATAGGGAGAAGCTAGCACAAATGCTGCAATGTATGACACAGGAAGAGTATTTAATTGCGGCAATGAGCAGTTCGTGATCGATAAACCAGGTGATTCATCCTACCTAGGGTTTATTCATCGATTCTCAAACGTGTTTGCTACATTAAAGATTGTACCCATAGTTAGCAAATTCGTGTTTAATACGCGAATAATACGCGTATCGTATTTTTGGCCGGTTTTTTGTGGATTTTTACGTATATACGTTCAGATTCGTTAAAAGTATATTTCGAAAAACTAAAACATATTATACTCATTTAATATACGTATTCGCATATTAAATGAGTATAATACAGCATCATTAATTTAAAAAAAAAAGAACAAAAAAACACACAGAGCCGTGGAGTTTGTGGAGTTTTGTCTAACTGTTAGGTGTTAGGGTTGTTTAAAATACCTCTTGAGAGAACAAAGCCCCAAATCCCTCTGTTCCCTCTCATGGCCATCAAAGATTTGTGGAATCCGGCGGCTCTTGCTTTAAATCTGAAATCTGAAGTTATGAACTGCATATTCCGAGGGCTTCTTCTTCAAATTTGAAGTTCAGATCTGAAGTTTCGGCGGCTCCTTCACATCTTATTCCGGCGGCTCTTTTTCCATCCTGAAGTTCCTCCGTCGGCAGCTGCTTCATCTTATTCCGGTGGCTCTTTTTCCATCCTGAAGTTCCTTCGTCTCTTTTTGTTTCATACTTTTCATCTGTTTTTGTTTGGTGGTGAAGACCGTGAAGTGTAAACAGAGGTAATGAAACTACCCTACAATTTATTTTTATTTTTGTTCTATCCCACCGTGGGATGATTGGAATCCCCAAAACTTTTGTATCTTATATTTTTTTTTATTATATATCTTTGATTGATCGGACTGAAGATCAGTGATGTTTACTTTATGATTTTGGTTTTATTTTATATATTATTTTTTGTATTATTTTTTTATTTTATTCATTATTTTTTGTTAGAGGCAGTAAGACTTTGAAATTCTAAATTGTGGTTGTCTTTATCATGATGACCCCACATGTCTCATAATATTTCAAAACACATTAATTTGAAAAAGAAAAAAAATATCTCACTTAGATTTTGTCTTATTCTTCTCTCTCTCTCACTTTATTGATCATTTATATTGGTAATGTAGACATAAATTGATCCATGAGTGGTGATTTTCTCTATGTTGGTGTCTATTGTGTAAGTTACACTTCATAATTTGTATAAAAAAGAAAAAAAAACAAAAAAATTACACTCCATAATATGAACTAAAAATCTTCAACCAAAATTTATAATAAAGACTAGATCAGCATGCAGACCCTTGAAACAAAATCAGAGTATGGTGAAATTGCATAGCTTAAGTTAAACAAATCCTAATGGTCTAAACTTAAGTTGCTTCTACAGAGCTCGCCCTGCCAGATTGCATTAGCTTGAGTTGCTTCTATAGAAAAGCCTTCCTACCATGGATTTTTCATTTGCAATCCTTCATTACAACACCCCCCCTCCTCTCCCCTAAGCTCTTTTACTCTTTTTTTTTTGGAATATGAAATTTGATTTAAGGTTAAGAAAATATGTTTTTTCTTTTTCCTATGATATCAGGCTAAATATGGTTAGACAAAGAGATGATCTTTGGAAATATGTGGATGACTTAAAGGGTCGTTTCAGATGCAAATTTTGTGGGCATCAATATGCAGGTGGTATTTCAAGGGTGAAATATCACTTGGCATGCAAAAAAGGGAATGATGTTGGTATATGTACGAACGTGCCAGATAATGTGCTAGCTGAGGCACTCTCTGCTCTATCAAAGGATAATAAGAAAGCTAAAATCGAAGAAAGTTCAACAATACCAACAACAAGATCCATAAATGATTCTTCAAGTTCTCAACAACAATCAGTGGGTGAAATGTTTAAACAAAAAGATAAAGACAGTGTTGATGATGATATGGCTCAATTTTTCATATTGAATAATATTTCTTTTAATGTTATCCAGTCTCCTGCATTCATTCAAATGATGAGGTCTGCTGTTTGCTATGGTCCTACTTATTCTATTCCGAGTTATTCTACATTGAGGACCAAATTGGTACAACGAGCAAGACAGAGGGTTGAGGAATATGTTGCTTCAATAAGAGAGTCATGGAGTATTTCAGGATGCACTTTGATGTCTGATATGTGAACTGATATGAAGGATCGTGCTTTTATTAATGTTATTGCTTATTCAGCAAAAGGAGCAATTTTTCTACAATCATCTGAGTGTGCTGGTGCTTCTAAGACATGGTTATTTCTTAGAGATATACTTTTGCCTGTAATAGAACAAATTGGGCCTAATAATGTTGTCCAACTGATTTTCGATAATGCATCTAACTATGGGGTTGCAATAAAATTGATTTTGGAGCAACATCCTCATATTCATAGGATACGTTGTGCTGCCCATGGAGTGCAATTGCTTTTGAAAGATATTGATGCAGAGATTCCATGGATAAATGAGGTAATAACAAATGCAAAGAGGATTGTTGACTTCATGTATAAACATTGTTCAATTTTGGCTTTAATGATGACACACACAGAAGGTAAAGAGTTGAAGAAACCTTGCAAGACTAGATTTGCTTCAAACATTTTAATGCTGCAGTCTCTTGTTCAAGTTGAAAATAAATTAAGGATGATGAAAGCTACATCAGATTGGAGGATGAATAGGAATTGTCACTCAGGAATGGGGTTGCAAGTCACTGAAACAATTAATAACACAATGTTTTGGGTTAATGGGAGAGATGTGTTATTAGTTTTAGAACCTCTTATCATAGTCCTTCGTTTGGTTGATGGGGAAGGTGCTACAAATCTTTTTTTATATGAAGCAATAGAAAGAGCAAGAAATACAATTATGGATCGATGCAACCAAGACTCATCAAAGTACAGAAAATTATTGCAACTATTTGATTCAAGAAAAGAATCGAACATATTACATTTTGTACATGTGGCTGCTGCTTTTTTAAATCATTTATTTATGTATGAGGGAACAATTTCATACAACCAGCCTGATGTGACTAAGGCTTTGATTTATATTACAAAGACCATGGTTCCTCAAGATCAAAAAAGACAATTTGGTCAAGAATTCAAAGCATATTATCAGAAGGATGAAAACTTATTCCATGAACTCTCTTTGACAATGCTTGATTGTCATCCTCATAAGTACTAAGTTCAATATTTTTTTTGTTATTATATTTTATATTTTTGTTTGATTTATCTCTATTTTTTTAAAATTTATAGGTGTATGGTGGAGTATGCATGGTTCTTCTCTTCCATTACTCCAAAATATTGCTATTCGCATCTTGAGTCAACCATGTAGTTCTTCTTCATGCGAAAGAAATTGGAGTGCATTTGAGGCAGTGCAAACCAAGAAGAGAAACAAATTATCTCCTGAGATGATGGAGGATTTAGTTTATGTAAGGATGAACTCTCTTATGAAAAACAAATCAAAGGAAATTGAGAAATTTGATAAGCACTCACTCAAGTTTGATAATCTTGTTGAGCTTCTAACAGTTATGGATGAAGAAGTTGAAGTTGCAGATGAAGAGGATGCTGAAAATGAAGATGATGCGGCATTGCTTAATAGAGAACTTGGGATTGAATCTATATTGGGATCAAGAAATTATGACACTCCAATTTATAGTGTCACTTAAGTTAACTACACCCTATACTTGGTTCTGAGACATAATCACCTTCTCAAACACAAACACCTTGATGTTGATTATTTGAAGCCTTTAAACGATTTTTTTTAGGGGGGAAGAATTTCATGGATGAAATTTTAATATTTATGTTTGTTAGGATGATTATAATTTAGTTTTTATATTTGATGGGATGATGATTTTTCATTTTATATGTTTGAAAGGATGATAATTTTGTGTTCATAAATTGATGATGATGATATTTTAATTTTTATGCTTGATGGAATGATTATATTTTAGTTTTTATATTTGATGGGTTAATGATTTTATGGATTGGAATTTTTTTTATTTATAAATTCCATTTATATGTTATTATTTTATTTATTGAATGATATATGTTTATTGCATAGTGAATTTATGTCCGTATTTTTTGTCTCGAATTTTCTACAGACTACCGTATTAAATACGTATTAAACACGTACCATATTAATACCGAATACATTTTTTTTGAAACGGCTTATTGGTCTCCGTATTAAAGTCTGATTCTGTTTAATACCCGTACGTATCCGTATCTGACTTTTTACCGTATCCGAACTTACTAACTATGATTGTACCTGATCTGATAGACGAAGCAAAGGCAGCTATTCAATTAGACCCCTATCTGAGAACAGTGAAAGAAGACCTTGAAAAAGGTAGGACTACTCCTGACTTCACCTTGAACCTTGAAAGGGTACTACGATACAAAGGGAGAGTATGTGTCCCTGAAAGTGAAGACTCAGATATTAGATACAGACTAATGAAGGAAGCCCACACCACCGCTTATTCGGTACATCCTGGGAGTACAAAGATGTACCATGATCTGAAGAAACTATACTGGTGGAGGGGAATGAAAGCAGATGTAGCTAAGTTTGTGTCATAATGCCTGAATTGTCAACAAGTAAAGGCTGAAAGGCAAAAGCCTGCAGGCTTATTGCAACCACTACCAAAACTAGTATGGAATGGGATTGTATCACTATGGACTTCGTCACCGGGTTACCTTTGACTTCCATAGTAGTTGACATAGTCTGGGTGATCGTAGATCGTTTGACTAAGACAACTCGTTTCATAGCTATACGACCTCAGTATACACTAGACATATTAGCTAAGCTATATGTGGATAATATTGTCAGATTATATGGTGTACCTGAAAGCATTGTGTTTAACAAAAACCCACGCTTTACCTCAAAGTTTTGGGAAGGATTATAAAAGGCTATAGGTACAACATTGAAGTTTAGTACCGCATTCCATCCTCAAACAGACGGACAGTCAGAGCGCACCATTAAAATTTTAGAAGACATGCTTCGAGCTTGTGTAATTGATTTTAAGGGATCATGGGATGAGAAGTTACCATTGGTCGAGTTTGCTTATAACAACAGCTATCAAGCTACAATACAGATGTCACCCTATGAAGCACTGTATGGTAGAAAGTATCGAACTCCTTTGTTTTGAAACGAAATTGGAGAGCGTAGTGTTGTTGGACCAGAGTTTGTTGAAGAGACATGTCGAGTGGTCGACATCATCAAGGAAAGAGTTCGAACAACTCAGAACCATCAGAAGCAATATGCAGACAATCGACGAAGAGATCTTGAATTTACCATAGGTGATAAAGTATTTCTAAAAATATCTCCTATGCGCAGTTTAAAAAGGTTTGGACAGAAGGGAAAACTATGTCTACGAGTTATTGGACCTTATGAAGTTCTGGCAACACATGGACAGGTAGCATATCAGTTAGCACTACCACCATCAATGTCTAGTATACATGATGTATTTCATGTCTCACAACTGAAGAAGTATGTCAGAGATCCAACACACATGTTAACAATGGATCCATCGGATTTAACTGAAGACTTGATGTTTAAAGTAGTACCTTTTGAAATCACTAGCTAGAAGGTTCAACGTCTTCGCCATCGGGACATTTACTATGTTAAAGTTACTTGGAGAAGCCAAAATATGGAAGAAATTACATGGGAAGAAGAAAACGCTATGCGAAAGCAATATCCTCACTTATTCGACTCAGAAGGTATGTGCAAATTTTGAGGATGAAATTTACATAAGAGGGGGATTGTAAGACTCACACTCCACTAATTTGGTCTAACAGTGTCGTGCCAGGTCTTTCCATCATAGCTGGACCAAGTGGACCAATCGTGTGAAGATGGATTACTAACCAGGTATAAAAATCGACTCAACACCCAAAATTGTATGCATATGGTCGGATACCTGGGTAGGTATGGTCGACTATATGGTAAGATTGAAGATCTCAGATCTAGGACCCCACGGTTAATGATTTTGACCCTATGGTCGACAGGTTCTGTGATCGTAGCCATCGACCGTGAGACCCCAGATCAAACTCCGAGTTGGGAACTTTCCTAATTTGAGGAGGAGTTATTTCCTAATTGAAGGAGGACTCTATATGGAGAGTTTTCCTCTCTATAAAGGATGTCCCTCAGCCCTTTTTCACTCTTTTAGAACATTAGTAAACCCTAGAGAAAGAGCAAGGAAGAGAAGGAAGAGAAGGAGAAAAAGAAAAGGCTAAGGAGAGAATTTTGCTGAGAAGAGATTGGCTCTCTATCATAGGCAAAGGTATGAACCTAATCTCTAGAGATGTAAACTTTAAGGAATAAGACTTCTATGGAGGTTAGGAGATATCAACCTATTATGATCTATGTGATTCCTTGAGAAAATCCCAAGGATAATCATGAGGGATGAGTTTGATGATTAGGGTTGATGAGAAACTATTAATGATGGCCATATGATGACCTTAGGATAAATCCAATTGAAGAGTAGAGGAATTGACCCCGGAAGAACTCGGATTGCATGTAGTCTGTGACCAGAAATCTCAAGGTCGCAGCAACGATCGACCATAGCATGACTAGCATGACAAGAGGATCGACCATAGGCATTCAGGAAGATTTCAGAAACCATATGGTAGCAGCTACGGTCACACCATATGGGACCGTTGGGTATCGACCGTAGGCAGTAAGTTCGACACAATATGAGACCATAGGACCCTCTATTTTGATTTTGGACTCCTATAACATGTTACATATGAACCCTAACTTAAATTCATATAACTTTTAGGTTATTAAATCAATTCAAAGAGAATTACAAGGCTTGGAAAGAGATCAAGTTTTGCTAACAGGTGAGGGAACAAGACCTAAACTAATTGGATAATAACAAACTATTTATTTATTTGAGTCCAATGCCATGATTGATTCTATGCTTATATGTTTGTAATGTGCATCTCATATGTCATCCAATATTCCTGCTATTACTGCTAATGCATATTTATTTCTGTCTATTTATACTATGATGAAGATGATGATGCTAGGAATAGGCATGTGATTATGTGTGTGTGGTTAGTGTACTTGATGCAAGTAGGGCATCAGGGGGAGGACGTGGCGTGGTGGTCTTGACCTGGTCTAGCTCTATCTCTACTCAAGTCCTGTTTACTAACATTTTCATATCGCCATTATCTTAGCAGAACTATCACGTCGTAGGGCATCAGGGGAAGTGGTCTCAGACCGTGTAGTCTTTGACTCTGCCAGGGGGAGTTAGCTCTATCTCTATGGATGTTTTGAGGGATGTTGGGGTGAGGCCTTGAATACACTGGATGACATTTAGGATTGATTAGTTGTGAGCCCAGTTTGCAAGCCCTCGCCAATAGGGACTTACGTGTTGGTATGGGTAGGGCATCAGGGAAAATGTTGGCGGTGTTTGATCCGAACACTTTAGCTCTATCTCTATTCCCTGGTGGGTGCATGTGGGACAATATTGGTGTTTGATCCATTGGGTGGATTCACACACTCGTGTATAGAAATGCGAGGGCCACCAAACCTTTCTATAACATATTGTAAACTTAAAAACCAAACCATAGATATGAATTGAATGCATGCATATGTTTGTTGCATTGTTTTGTTTGCTCACTGAGCCATGATGTGTGCTCACCCTTTCTACATCAAATATTTTAGTTGATGATGCAGGTTTTACTGTTGAGAATTATGTGAATGCATCGATGTATGGATACATTGCGGCCATAAACGTAGAAGCTGTTGAAGATGCGCATGATCCTTCATGTTAGTGCAACCAGTGCATATTCAATTAGTTTAGCTATATTTGATTATTGAAACATGTAATGGATTATTTACTTTTATGTCTTGAGTCATTTAAAGATAACTGGATTAAGTAATTATTTATCATTTTTAGATACTCAGTTCATTATCCATAAGACTTTCGCTTATTTGTTTATTACCTATGATTATTATTATGGAATGTGTGTGTGGTTTGATATTATGGGTACGACCTATACGAGATCCTGGTTAAACCATTAATTTATTAACGGTTCATCACACTAATCTTCTTAGACCAGAATTGGGGTGTGACATTAATGGTTAAATACAGATAAAAATATAGCCAAAAGTAGGGTGTGTATGTGTGTGTGTGTGTGTGGGGGGGGGGGGGGGGGGGCATGTCCTTGGAAGTGAAAGGAGTAACTTAATAAAAAAGAGTTGTGAACCACTCCCACACAATAGGGTAAATCGGTTCATAAACGGTTTATCAATTTGGTTTGGTTTGGTTCAACATTGTCATTAGTAGAAATCAAAATCAAATTGATTAATAATCGGTTTACATTTTTCAAATAAAAACCTAATTGATTAACAACCGGATTATCGAATTCGGTTAATTGGTTCATAAATGATTCTTATGTGATTTCTTACGACTTAAGAGTGGTTAACTTTAACATGAGAGGGACTTTTTAGTCCAATATTGAATACATTAGATAAATTATAAAGTAACAAACCCTATAAACAAAGGGTGACAAGCCTTTGAAGTCGTGAGAGCAGGAATCTGGGTTAGGTGCTTGGCCATTCACTCTTGAAGGGGAAGATTCTCCTATAGTTTAAAAGATAGTAATAAAATATTATATATGTAATTAGGTAGTTAACCAGTTTTACTTGGTTTCCTGCCGATTTTATTTAATTAATTTTTATTGATTAACTGATAGTTTTTTTTTTTTTTGGGAAAAATGGTTTAACGGTTTTAAACCATAATTGAGTCTTTTAATAATGTGTAAAACCAAAACCAAACCAATTAATTTCGATTTGATTCGGCCCAATTTTTTACTGGCCTGTTTTGGTTCAATTTCTTGATTCCGATTTAGAAATGATACCTTTAGTTGTCATCTTCATTGCAAAGAAACCTTAAAACATCAAAGTTACAATGTTTGAGAATGGGAAGGAAAGGAAAGGGACCTTGTTCTTAAGGGTCTCGTATGGTCCATTAGCGATGGCCGATGAGTTGATATCTGGGTAGATTGTTGGCCTGCTAACCTTTTTCTTTTTATGTATAATATTTTACATGTTAAAATTCTTTCCAATGTTAGTTTTCAAGTGGTAAAAGAAAGACGAATTCCCTTTTCTCTCCTCCTTAGAGATCACTATATTTATCCTCTTGAAAATAAACATTAGAAAAAAATTTTAATATGTAAATATTACACAAGTCAAAACTATTAGAGATGAAAGCGCAAATGAGAGAGAAAACGAAAATCAAGCAAACACACTAACATAAGGATTTACCGTGGTTTAGCACCCAATGTGGAATGCCTATCTCCACCCTAGAGAATCAGAGAATTTCTTTGTTCACCAATAAAACTCTGCACGTCTCTCCACCTCACAAAGTGTTTCCCTTTGTTGAGACCTTTCCTAGGGTTTTCCCCATAGGAACAATATATAGGCTCCTTAGAAACCTAATGTAAGACCCGCACGCCACGAACCCGGTCTAACCTTACATTTCGTGTCGTGACCAGTATACATATCATGGTCGATCCAAGTGGACCAAGTGTGTGAAGAAACCCAAGACCCAATATGAAATTTAACTCAAAAACAATCAAAATGAGGGTAGGGTCGCATGCCTAAACAAGTAGGGTTGACCCTACCTCAATAGAAGTCCAACCCATGACTTTTTGGTCGTGGGGTCGCATGGGTCTTGGATTATGCGACCCTAGATCTGACCCTAGCTGCAACCCTAACCCTAGGGTCTCACATTTTAAAAAAACATAGGGTCTCAGTACATCCGACCCTAGGATCGACCCTAGGAAAACAGCACGAACCGGAAATTAGGAAACTTTCCTAATTCCAAGGGGATTTTTCCTAAACTCAATGGGACTTGTTTTGGAGGGTTTTCCTCTATAAATAGGACGTCCCTAAGCCTCTTTCACTCCTTTTAAAACCATAATTGAAAGTGAGAGCAAGAGAAAGAGAAGGAAGAGAAGAAGAGAAGGAAACTTGAAGAAGAAGACTAAGGAAGAGGAGGAAGCTCAGAGAAACCTCTGAATAAAGGTATGAACCTAATTCCTTACCTGAATAATAGATTCTAGAATAGTTATGAAGAACATAAGATTAGGAGAAACCCAAATCATCCATCCATGGACAAGTTTCAAGAGATTCCATGGAAGAAATCATTATGGACTATGAATAGTGTATAACTCATAGTTTTGAGCCATAGAACAATCATGGAATGGACATAAAAGTAAGCCAAAGGATCCAAACATGAAAGAATGGACTTTAGAATGAAAGGTCGACTCAGAATACATGTGGTTGCACGTAGGGTCGAATGATATCTGACCCTACAAGACCACAGGATCGACCGCATGCCCTCGGGAAGTTCTAGGGAGGGTAGGGTCGCACATAGGGTCGATAGATAACTGACCCTACCTGTGACCCTACACACTAGGGTTGCAAAAACTGCTACCCTAGGTGCAACCCTATCTGCGACCCTATGATTTCAGCTAGTCTAAATTATTGAAATTAAGTCTAATTAAAATCTATCGACTTGTTAGGTCTTTCTAGTGATTTTAAAGGTGATTCATAAAGCTTGAATGAGGATCTACTAGCAACCAAAGGTGAGGGAACAAGACCTAAACTAATTGGATAATAAAAAGCTATTTTTACTTATTGAGTCCTATATCATGATTGATTCTATGCGTGTATGCTTGTAATGTGCATTCAATATGTCATCCAATATTCCTGCTATTAATGTTCATGCATATTTAATTTTGTTTGTTTATAACATGATGATGATGATGATGATGCTAGGAATAGGCATGTGAATGTATGTGTGGTTAGTGTGCTTGATGTGAGTGGGGCATCAGGGGGAGGACGTGATATCATGGTGTGTCTTGGTCACCAGACTCTAGTTCTATCTCTACTCAAGTCTTGTCCACTAACATCGGCATATCGCCATTACCTTAGCAGAGCTATTACGTCGTAGGGTATCAGGGGAGGTGGTCTCGGACCGTGTAGTCTCTGACTCTGCTGGGGGGCCTTAGCTCTATCTCTATGAACGTATTGAGGGATGCTAGAGTGAGGCCTTGGATACACTGTTTGACATTAGGATTGGTTAGTTGCGAGCCCAGTTTGCATGCCCTCGCCAATAGGGGCTTACGTGTTGGTATGGTGCAACCAGTACTGCAATGCCAATTTCATTGGGTATATTGTACCATAGTGGGTGCATGTGGGACGGCAATGTCATTTTCATTGGGTGGCTCCTCACACTCGTGTATAGAGGTGAGGCGGCCTCCGAACCTTTCTATAGCACATTGCAAACTTATAAACCAGACCAAAGATATGAATGAATGCATGCATATGTTTGTTGCTTTGTTTTGTTTTCTCACTGAGCTCAAGTTGGAGAGTTGACCCTCGTGCGCACAAATCTTTTAGTTCTGATGTGACAGGTATTACGGTTGAAGATTATGTCAACAAGCCAACATGTAAACGGGTGGTGGCTATGATGAGCAAGCTATGGAGGACTATTGTGATTCGTCAAGCTAGCATTTCAACTATGGATTCAAGCTAGCATTTCAACTATGGATACGCTTAGTGTTTAATTTCCGTATTTGGATATTGTAATATGTATTAAATTATGTTTTGGTTACTTGGAGATAAATAGAATATTAATTATTTATCATGACTAGATCTCGGTTCATTATCTGTAAAACTTCTGCTATTTACTTTATTACCTCTGATTAATGTGGAATATGTTTTGGTTTAACAAAGTGATAATAACCTATACGAGATCCTAGTTGAACCGTTGATTTATTGTCGGTTCATCACACCATTCTAGTTGGTGTAGAAATGGGGTGTGACACCTAATCCCACACAATTATAGATTTATCCATGTACATGTAATAGATCCAAACCCTAATACAAGTACAACTCTAATAACCATGTAGACCCCACAGAATACAAGACACGACCCAAAAAATCTCCACCTGGCTTGAATTCTACAAGCCACCTTAAAGAAGACCCTGTTGATGTCGATTCTATAAATTCATCCATCGTCTTCGTCAAACCGCTACACCCAAACCGGCATAGTTCACACCCCGTCCAGGTGTCCCGCACAGCTCACCGTTGTACAATGTGATGTGACTCCACCTTTCTCACTGGCATAGCACCTACTAGAGAGATCACCATCACTCATAGTCCTCTGTAATTCCAGATACACGAGTAACTTGAGCTCTCACCTCTGCACCTCCAACACAGACCTAGAGATTGACTCATCGTAACCTGCCAGTCCTCCTTCAACCCATGGTGTAGCATCAACTAGCTATTATGCACACCTTATCGGGATTGAAAACCACCATCATATCTAAGGAATAACCTCCTCGATCTGACTAAATCCACTAAGCCAAT
This sequence comes from Protea cynaroides, assembly GCA_028583415.1. Taxonomy (NCBI): domain Eukaryota; kingdom Viridiplantae; phylum Streptophyta; class Magnoliopsida; order Proteales; family Proteaceae; genus Protea; species Protea cynaroides. The sequence goes on from CM053267.1 coordinate 77,210,942, forward strand.
GAGATCCATCACTGCAACACTTGAGTTAAACTCTGTAACTCCCGGCTTCATGATCCTTCCTAGCACATGTGATATTGACTATGTTTATTCTGTAATGTGGTGAGTATATTTTTCAATGTTTGACTGTGCAATCTTAGGTTTAACTAGTTGTACTAGTCATAGTTGATCTCTAGGGCAAAATAGAGATAGGTTAAGGTAGTTCTCTTGGAATTGTTGAAAATATTTTGTCAGTGGGAATCTTTAGATTCTCTTAATCAGTGGGAGTATTTAGATCTACATGGTTAGTGGGAGATCTGATAATTGATGGTTTATCAGTGATTATTTATGTTTCCTATGGTTTAATAAGAAGGATTATTAGTAAGCATTCATTTCATTGCTCGTATGCATTCTTGATTATTTATAAGACATGTCAAAGTTGCAAGGCAGTATTTAGCCAAAGAAGGTGGTAAAGCCAAAGTGTGATGTTAGTCTAAGCTTGAGGCAGTTGTCAATAAGTTGGATAATATCAAAGTACGTTGACCTATAAGGGTTTTAAGGTAAAGGGATCGTGGTAATTAGATCATTGGACTCATTTTTCATTTCAAAGTGATTCTTGTTGTTAAGTAGACCTTTGAATGTAGCTAACTGAAGGTTGTATGCCGTTTATTGTGGTGTATTTTAAGTTGTTGTTCGACATTGGTAGGCTTGATGATCGAATTAAAGTAAGCGGTGGGATTTTGTGTAATTAGATTCCATGGCTACATTGATAAATGGTGAATTTATAATTAATGTAGCCTAAGTGGGAGAATGTAAGAATATTAAATGTGGCTTAATTAATTATAGTGTTAGTTGGTTTAGTGGGAATCTGTTTACAAAGTTTACTAGTTTAAGTATGATTGTGATATGAACCAACCTGGTCCACTGTGGGACTGGACCAGGGTTGGAGTTAGTATTATAAATACTAGCGGTTCAAGTCCCTATAGCCACGATTTTTATTCCTCTCCTATTCCCATACGCAGAGAGAAACAAAGGAGCCCCGATAGGTTATGAAAGACTTGAACCAAAGCTTGGAATGACGAAAAACAATATTCAATATATAGGTATGTGATTTACATTGTTATTGTGCATTCTATTGTGTTCTAGGTATTGTGTGGTGATTCTGAGGGTTAACAGAAACCCTAATGGGATAATTTCTCGAATGGGTTTGATTGAAAAACCCAAAAGAGATTTAAAAATTCTAACAAGGACATTGGCATTTCGCACAGTAACCTGTTTAGAGAGCTGATCCTCTCAGACAGAACAGTACAGGCATGTCAGCTGTATATACTATAGGAAAATGAAGCAAGAAGTATGTGACAATGGTATTAGGTTATCAACCATAAGATTGGATCTTAAGTAACATACTTACTATCATTTGAGCTAAATTTATTTTGAAGAGTACCGACTGAAGTCTGGTGCTACCATTGGATTACACCCTTTCTACCTTCTTGAAGCCAAATAATGTGGTAAGTTGTCATTATTATGTCAAACTTTGAGTCAATTTGAGAAATACTGTTCTGTTTGGTTTGTTCTGATAAAAAGAGATTTTTGGATTGAGCCTTTTGGTCATAATCACTTGTGATCTACAACTGTTTGCTTCGTGGTATTCTTTTTTTTTATTTGTTTATTCTGTATTCATTTGGCATGTATAATGAAATGGTTGCATTTGTTTTGTTATAGACCATGGTATCTGATGATATATGGTTTGATTTGATATAGATCTTGAATATTCTTATTCACCAAGCCAATCTCTATTTTGAGGATCTGGATAGGTTATGGATGGAAAAGGCCTCCCCCATCTCTTAACTATGATTGTCCATTCGAATTTGGTCCAATTGAGGTTCCAAGGGATCAGCTATAGCTCAGTCAAGACCAACTGGATAACCATAACCATTGATTCAAAAAGGAAAAGAAAAATCTTTTGGATGATCAATGTTTATATAGTGTAGTATCTTTAGTAAATATTCCTTGTTTATTTACCCAGTACCAACTGGATAGACACCACTTAATCATTGCTGGTCCTAACAGTCCGATCATAGAGCCAATAGACAACACTCTAACTAGGAAATTAGGAATGTTCTCTTAAGATTCAAGTCTATATAGCTTACTAATAAGAGAGAGAGCTAAGGTGGAATAGCTATAGAGATAGACAAAAATCTGAAAATTTCAGAGATGAGTTCTCCCTCCCCAACTAAAATAGCTCATAGCTATAGTATGATTGAAAGGTGGGTGAGTGGGTGGGTGGATATTGCTCTGAATTTATTTATTTTTGGGTGAAATGAAATTTCTTCTGCCCACCATTAATAGAATCTGTATTGTGAATTAATATTACTATTAATGCAAGGTTGGTGATTTAATTGGTCTCTATTACTTCCTTGCTAAAAGACAAGGAGGACTCTGAATATATATTAATTCATTCTTTGTAGCACAACTCATAATTCCTATCTATCGATACTACTACTATTGGACAGTTTTGTTGGGTTGGTGTCTTGTATTTTGTGGGGTTTACACAGTTATCAGTGTAGTACTTATATTAGGGTTTTGGTCTATTATATGTACCGGGGTAAACTTGTAATTTAGGGGGGCATTAGGGTTTCTAGGGTCCCTATATATTATCTCTGTGGGGAAAACCCTAGATAAGGCTAAAAGAGAAGAATACTCTATTAGATGGAGAAATATAGATTTTTTCTTGGGAATAAAGGAGATCTCTCTTTCTTTAGATGAAGGTAGGCACCCCACATTGAGTGTTGAAGCACAGTAAATCTTGTTCTTTTTTTCTTCTCATTTGAGTTCCCAATCCTAACAAGTGGTATCAGAGCGAGGTTCGATAGATTGGTTACAAATCTAGAAGGAGGGAGGTGCACAAAGGTCAATATAAAGAAGAAGAAGAAGAAGAAAAAAAATCTTAAAAAAAGTTGAGTTTTGTTTCTCTCTCTCTCTCTCTCTCTCTCTCTCTCACTCTCTTTATTTTGATATACCTTTTCAAAGGTAATCATTACCTAAGGTCTTTTTTTTTTTGTTTTTTTTTTTGGGTAAATTACCTAAGCTTACCTAAGTTCTCAAACGGTGGCAACAGTGGTTCATTGAACTAACGAGTGTCACAGGGGGTGGTTTCCTTCCAGGATAAGGGGAAGCAGATGCTGCAGGATGAGGCGGGACCTCTGGTCGTTAGTTTCTTTAGGAAGAAGCCATCCGAAAAGAAGGGCAAAACTTGTTTAATGGTAAGGGTCTCATCGCTTCGGGATGGCAGAAGAAAGAAATCTCTGACAGAATCCTAGTGTGCCAGCGGGGGGAATAGTTTTGGAAGGTGGTCCAAGGATGGAAGCATATATACGATTCATCTTGGATTGGAACTTAGAGTTACCATCTGAAGGTGCTGCTGATCAGGATGGTAACAGGATTTCCAAGTTTAACACGGAATAGAGTGAATCGTCGATGATGGTGTTTTTTTTTTTTCAAAGTTTCATTGAAGGGAAATCATGTTTTGCAGGTTCGTTGCAGGTTTTGTGGGTACCACTGATCAGTGAGGCAGTGAGTTATAGGGATCTAGAATGGATCGCTAGTGTCTCTGGTTTGTTGCATGTGGGTTCTGATCAATAAAGGAAGGGAATCTCTTTGTTTGGTAGGGTTTCAAGGACTAATCCTATGGAAATTGAAACAGGGTTGCATGCAGCATGCAGTTGGGCAAAGGTAGCTATTCGTGGATCGAGCCGAATCGGGGAGATTTTCCCTTAGATCTGATGGTGGGATTGAATCCAGGCATGGTGCACATATTGGCCAATTTATATTGCACCATGGGTAAAGGAGGACCGGCGGGTTACGGTGAGGAGTCGGATCTCTAAGTCTGTGCTGGAGGTGCAGAGGTGAGAACTTGGATCACCGGTAGTTATAGAGGACTATGAGTGACGGTGATCTCTCCAATAGATGTTGTAGCAGAGGGAGAGGTTGAGTAACATCACATTGTACAGAGGTAAGCTATGCGAGACACCTTGATAGGGTGTGGGCTATGCCAGTTTGGGTATAGTGGTTTGATAGATATGATGGACGTGTTTACAGAATCAACATTGACAGGTTCTTCTTCAAGATGGTTTGCAGAATCCAAGCTAGTGGAGATTTGTTGGGTTGGTGTCTTGTATTATGTGATTTACACAATTATCAGGGTAGTACTTGTATTAAGGTTTGGGTCTATTACATGTATGGGGGTAAACTTGTAATTGTGTGGGGGATTAAGGTTTCTAAGGTTCCTATATATTGTCTCTGTGGGAAAAATCCTAGGTAAGGTTGAGTGAGGAGAATACTCTGTCAGGTAGAGAACTGTAGATTTTCTTGGAAATAAAGGAGATCTCTCATTCTCTAGGCAGAGGTATGTATCCCATGTTGAGGTGCTAAACCACGGTAAATCTTGTTCTTCATTTTTCTTCTCGTTTGTGCTCCCAATCTTAAAACGTTTCTATATTGTTTTATTTTAAGATGAATTCGTATTTCAAGACCGTTTCAGATTAGAAATCTAGCATTCAATTTTGAGACTCAGCTACTGCTTTGGTTCTAAAACTGCTATTTCTTGGGTTATTTGCTATTAGTTTCTAATTCTGATTTTTTTGTTGATATTTTTGACCAACTTGGTTAACAAGTATTTGCTCAATGTGGCATTAAATATTTAAATGTTTGATGGAAGGAGTTTTAGTCAAAAGATTGCATTTGGCATAACCATGTAAGTGGGCTATATAATTTTCTTGTCAGGGGCTATTAGGTGTATGTATGTATCGTTTATTCCTAACATATGCTTTACTAGAAAGAAGAATCTTAATTGCACAATTAGAGTCTCTACATTCCATTTTCAACGAAAACTGTTAATTGATGTGTGCTTTTATAGGAATCTACTGTTTGAGCAACTATCAAGGACTACAGATGCTCCCAATGTATAGTTTCAGGCACGACCTCCCGATACCGAAGTTTCAGATGAGGAGCATCCCCAACCCTACCTGCTCCCACCTCTCCAGCTCTAGAAAAGCAAGCTTCAGCAGCCCTAGCCCTAACTGCTCCTGCAAAGATGAGCAAATCCTCGCTCCAACCCATGAAATGTCCCATTGTAGAAAGTTAAACTTGTCATATGTGATCTACAATTATTTAGAAATTTAAAACTATTATTATGGCAATGTATTTGTAGTTCTTTTTTTTTTTTAATGTTTTGTAATGACAATGTGTTCAATGTATTTACAGTTTTTTTTGTGTACATATTATGTATTTGGTGTATAGAATGTGGATATTTACAGGCAATGTATAGAAATGTTAATATTTATAAAAATTTGTGTTACAGGAAAAAATTTTAAAGAAAGTAGTTTAACAACAGTATTAATAAACTGTCATTAAAACTATTGTACTTTTTTTTTACAATAGGCATATACTTCTGTAGTAAAAAAAAAAAGAGAATAGTCTACAATTATTTATGACGGTTAAATATCGTCTTTAACATAAATATATACGACGAAAATTATATTGTCATATATAACTTATTTACGATGGCTCCCTACCGTCGTTAATATTGTTATATATGATGGATTGTACCATTGTTAATAGTATTATTAGCAATGGTTTAAATAACCTGTGGCTAATAGATCTTTTCCAGGCGGTTACTGATTTTCGTTGTTAATATTTGCCACACCTTTTTATACTACATTTCTATGACGGAAATAAACCGTCGTTAAAAAGTATTTGTGATGGTAATAACCATTTATGATGGAATTAAACCATCGTAAAAGGTCACCTTTGTTGTAGTGGAATGAGTCAAGTTTAATCACGCCGGTTTTTGTACTGCTCCAAAATTTTGCTCCAAAAATTTTGCCATATAAATCAATGTTAGGTTTGAATTATTGGATTTCGTAAGGTTGAAATGTCAAGATTTATTTGATTTCATATGATTTTATTTTTCATGATTTTGTTTTGTCTTTAAAATTATGAGAAAATCTCATTTTTGATATTCATACTGAATGTTTGTTTAATTCTTTCCATATTTGCTTGTTGATATACTTTTGATTGCCTAACTTATAGTTTTGTTGTGAATAATGTGTGTAAATTGCCTATGGTGGGGACGTGCTCAAGAGCACCCATATATTTTGTACGGGTAGGGAAAAAGCCAAATTTGTGCGGCTGGTCGGCCACGCACCATTTAGACTATTCCCCATCCCCTTCAATGTATCCCCATTAGCGAATTGTTGTAATAAAATTTTGGAATAAAATATTCACTACACACATGGGTTTGCCATGCCCCACGATGTATGTAGCGGTTCCCTCAATTAATTGTTTGAATAAATGTGAGACTCCAACAAGTCATCTTAGGATAGATCCCCATCTCTTAAATGTTTGTATGCCAATTCTTTATTCATTTCAAAATCAGTTTTTCTTTTTAGATGGCCTACTTGCTTGACTAATGGTAGTAGGAATCCATTCTTTTCAATTGAGTTGTGCCATGAGCCTATGGAGTGGCCTTGGATATCTCCCTTTTTCTTCAAATGTTTAAGATCTATTGACAGATGTCTCCCTTTCTTCAAGATGTTGAAGGGAGCCAAGCCTTTCACTTGGACACCAGAGTGTCAAAAGGCGTTTGAATAATTGAAGGAGAACCTCTCATTTTCACCACTTTAGTTAGTCCCGAACCAGGAGACGAGCTATAGCTATACCTGGCAGTCTCACTAGAAGCCATAAGTGCAGTTCTAGTGAAGGAAGTAAATAAAGTCTAGCGCCCAGTATACTACGTTAGCAAAGTACTACTGGACATCGAGACCAAATACAAGCCTATAGAGAAAGCCGCATTAGCACTCAATACAGCAGCTCGAAAGCTATGTCCATATTTCCAGGGCTATATTATCAGGATTTTGACAAATAAGCCCCTAAAGAAGGTGTTATCCAGATCCAACCTCGAGACGAATGGTTAATTGGGTAGTGGAACTGGGAGAGATTGACCTCAAGTTCCACCCACAAATGGTCATCAAGGCCCAGCCGCTAACTAACTTTATTCTGGAAAGTTCCCTTCCAGTTGTAGAAGAAGAGCCAGAAGATCCTAACTCGGCCATACAAGTATACAAGCCAACACTGAAAGCCGAAAAGCCATCTAGTTAGACCCTCAATGTGGATGAAGCATCAAATAAAGATCATGCTGGGGCAGGCTTAGTCCTAACCAGCCTTGAAGGCTTTTGCATACAATTGGCCTTGCGGTTCAAGTTCGTCACAACGAACAACATTGCCGAGTACGAAGCACTCCTAGTAGGTATCACGCTAGCCAAGAGCATGATGATCCAATGCCTGACCATCTTCAATGATTCATAGATTGTCGCTCGACAGGTCAATGACATCTACGAAGCAAGACTGGAACATATTCAGGAATATCTGGCCAAGGTACGAGAAGAAATATCAAAGTTCTACAAATTTGAGATGTACAACATCTCGAGAGAGGCGAATGTCAAAGCCGACACACTATCTAAGCCCGTTAGAGTAGACTTCACTGACTTCACCGGTCCAATCTACATAGATGCATTGAAGTCGGCCTATACAATCCCTAGCTTGGTCATCCATCCAATGGCTCCCGAGTCATGCTGGATAGACCCAATCCTTGCATTCCTTAAGGAGAATGTGTTGCCAGTAAACAGAAAGGAGGCTCGACGCATCTAGGCAAAATCAATTCACTAGAGTGTGCATGATGGACTCTTGTATAAAAAATCCTTCTGCCAACCCCTCCTCAAATGCCTTCGACCTTTAAAAGCACAGTATGCCAAGGCTAAAGTGCTCGAAGGAATTTGCAGAAGCCACATTAGCAGTAGAGAGATCTGTGATAACATGTTTCAGCTTGGCAACTTCTAGCCCAACATGCCAAAAGCCTGTGCCGATTATGCCCAGCAATGCGAGATCCAAGAACCGTGCTCTGAAAACCTGGTTTAACCATGGTTTGCATTGTGACAGGTCTCCCAATCATAACCGGATTGGAAGGCGAAGTCGGGTGACGAACCACGTAATCCAGGTGCGAGAATCATGTGTAAAACTGTAGAGTTTACATACCGGTCTCAGTACCGATCAGTGAGACCGATATGTGCAACCGGTATGTGCAATTACGACTGGAGACGGACTCCAGTGGGTCCCACTCTCCAAATCAAAATTTTGAAAAGTTTCTAACTGTGGGAAACCTTCCTAGAATGGTCTCCCACTATTTATATGCACCTTAACCCTCCTTAGATCCTTCCAAACCCTAGCCGTTTGGAAGAGATCTGAGAAGGAGCACGGAGGGAGGAGACCGCTCAAGAAGAGGGATTTTCGTTGGAAGAGCACGCCGTCAACCGACAAACACCGGTAAGTGCTCAACCCTCTTAGTAATGATAGGATTTTGGATTGAAGCCGTGAAACGGAGCAACGATCCAAAATCCTAGGACTTCCAATAAACCCTAGTTTTTCATTAAGATCCAATCTGGGTATGATGCGACGTTATAGTCGAAACCTAGAAGACTAAACGAGTATTTGGACCTTAGAATGGTTTAGGAAAAACCCTAGAAACCAAGCCGATGATCGACGGGGGAGGGAGATCTGAGATCGGGCTCTCGGACCCAAACCGTCGGACCTAACCACTGGACAATAAGTCCTGCGGTATTGGTCCTGCGGTATATACGGCCGGACATACCGGCTGGACCTAAGTCCAGCGGTATAGCCCTGCGGTACATACCGCAGGACATACCAGCTGGACTGAAAGGTCCTGCGGTATGGACCTGTGGCATATACCACAGGCGCATACTAGTCTCGCTCTGAGTGAGACTGGTATACATACCGCAGGACATACCGGTCTCACTCAGTGAGATCGATACCGCAACCGATATGTCTATCGAAGCTTGTTTGCTTGGCCAGACTTGGTTCTGACCAACTATAACCCTAATAATGTAATTCTAATCTATGAGTATGATTATGTAAGAACTGTAGACAGCGTGAGTAGACCTTGTGACGCAAAACGGGCTTATTATCATGCGTCAGGTAAGGGACAAGACCCCAAATGTTAATTAACCAAATAACAGTAAACTGTTGTGATTATTTTGTATTTGTGTTTATTGTCTGATGTTTGTGCATTTCACATGCCATTTTAGTTGTAAAATTATTATTAGCTGTTCATGCATTTCATATGCTAGGATGTTGGTTGTTTAGGCATGTGGATGTTTTTAGTTAGTGTGTGGAATGTAAAGGGGAGTGGAGCCCTAGATATATCCTCACACTAACATATTTTCGTATCGCCGTCTACCTTAGCGGACTTGGTGCGAATAGAGTATCAGGGGGAGGACGTGGGATTGTGGTTCAACCTGCCCACCAGACTCGAGCCCTATCTCTATGTCATCGGGAGCCGTGCTGGGGTAGGGCCATAGATACTATATTGACATATAGGACTGGTTAGAAATGGAACCACTTGTAAGTCCTTGTCAATAGGGGTTTAGGTATTGGTACGGTGTAGGGTATCAGGGGAAGGACGCAGTAGTGTGGATTGTTGCCTAACCGCCAGACTCTAGCTCTATCTCTATACCAGAGTGAGTGATGTGGGGCAACAGCAGTAGTGTGGATTATTGCCTGACTGTTGGGAGTGCTCACACTCTCGTGCATGGAGGTGCGGTGGCCGCCAAACCTTACCATAGCATTTTGCAAGTTATACCTGACCCAAATTGTAATGTTATCTCATGCATTTTGTATGTTGCATTGGTTTTGTACTTACTGAGCTAAGTTGTGAGCTCACCCGAATATATATATATTCTTCTTTTCAGATTTTGATGCAAGGTACACAGTTGATGACTTCATGACTGCGCCAGCGTATAGTACAGTTGCTGCCATTGACACTCAGGCAATAGAGGAGAGGACGAGCATGACGCATCATGTGAGTGCTCATTCTGCGTTTTCCTTTAGAGTTGGTTTAATTTTAAACAATACATTGTAATATTTTTATTATTTAAGTTTGTGAATGATGAAATAATTTGGGTAATTATCTTATTTACAATATAAAGCTCAGTTCATTTATCTATTAATTTCGCTGCTATTATTGTTCTCTGATTATGTTAGACTGCTTGGAATGGTTTATTGACACAGTCTATTGAGATCTTGGTGTGAACCGTGGTTTTGGAGACGGTTCATTCACACTTCTGGTTCAGCCGGAATTGGGGTGTGATACGAGAACTATCAACAAAATGCTATGACACAACGCCAGTCGACGACTCAGCTGCAATCCATACCCTCCCATTTGTGGTCTGGAGAATGGATATTTTGGGACCATTCCTAGTGACAAAGCGCCCAACACCAGTATATGATAGTAGCCATCGACTACTTCACCTAATGGATCGACGTCCAACCCATGGGGAAGATGATGGCTGACAAGGTTGAAGATTTCATCAGATTCTCCGTCATCTATAGATACAGGATTCCTAAAATTCTGGTCATAGACAATAGGCCACAGTTCACAGGAAGGAAGTTTCGAAGCCTTCTGCAAGGGGTTTGACATCGAACACAGAAAGACTCCAGTCAGCCATCCCTAGGCAAATGGACAAACTGAATTCACAAATAGAACAATCTTGTTAGGACTGACCCGAAGACTAGGCAAAGCCAAGACCCTGTGGGCAGAAGAGTTGCCTAGCATTGTGAGGTCATACAAAACCACAACTTAGACGACAATAAGAGAAACCCCATTCATGCTGGCTTATGACCCAAAAGTGTGATATTCGTTGAAGTCATTAAGCTACTTATCGAGTATCACACTACTCAGAAGAAATGAATGATGAGAACCTTCGTTGCGTGTTTGACCACTTGGAAGATGTACGAGTAAAGCAGCTCGTCAGGTAACAGTTTACCAGCAAAGAGTGTCTCGGCACTATAACTCTAAGGTCCAAGAACAACACTTTATTGTTGCAGACATCGTCCTCTGCCAAACTGCGGTATCAGAACCAAGGAAGCAAGGCAAGCTCTTACCGACTGTGAGGATAAAGAGGCCTCTACCACCCATCTCTATTAGACGAAAAAAAAATGATTTGAAGTCGCCACCTAGATTAAGGTCTAGGACATAAAAATATAGTCTCATCATAAGACAAGACTTCTATTGACTCATTTGACTCAATATATTGGCTTTGATCTATCAGAGAATGGGTGAGCATTTAAGGTACAGTTTGGGAAGGTGTACGGCACCCAAAGCTGTTCGATCCAAAAATCGACCTCCTATGTAATTCTATTTTTCTTAGACTCTATTGTTCTGACTATTCATGGTCAATGGATGATGACTTGGGCTCATGGGGGATCCTATGCCAAGTTGCTAAGTTCTTCTAACCTAGGTTCAGCCAAACATGTTTTCAAAGTAAATAAACAAGAAAAATAATATACAGTGTGCCAAACCAAAGATGGTTCGGTGATTTACTGATATGAGACGTCTAAGACATCCCAAATCGCCTATGTATCCCAATCCTGAAAATCAAGTCCATAACGTAGTTCAAATGGAATGTGATTAAGATTTATGGATGTGGTTTATGATTAAGCTTTCTTAGATTCAATTGTTCAAGTTGTAGTTTATGCTTGATGATGATTGAGATTGAATCTAGAGATAGCCTAATGTGGATCGAATTGAATATGGATAATGATGTGGATATAGATATGGGTATGGAGGACTTAAGAATTCTAAGATGTGGTACCATACTTGGAGAGGTCCTCCAACTTGCCTACGTATTTTAGAGGTCCTGAAAATCAGGTGCAACATAGTTCGTTGTTTTCAGGTTATGGATATGGATTTTTTAGAACTAATCAGGTGTACTCTATCTTGGTTTAGGAAGGCTAAAATGGAGAGTATTCTAAGACCACTCAGGTGTACTCTATCTTGATCTAAAAAGGCTAAAATGAATAGTATTCTAAGATCACTCAGGTATACTCTACCTTGGTCTAAGAAGACTAAAATTGATAATATTCTAAGATCACTCAGGTGTACTCTACCTTGGTCTAAGAAAGCTAAACTTGCTAACTTAAGACCACTCAGGTGTACTCTACCTTGATCTAGGAAGACTAAAATTTACTGACCTAAAACCACTCAGGTATATTCTACCTTGGTCTAGGGAACTTCGAATTTATTATCCTAAAACCACTCAGGTGTACTCTACCTTGATCTAGGAAGACTAAAATTTGCTGACCTAAAACTACTCACGTGTATTCTACCTTGGTCTAAGGAAGACTAGAATTTATTATCCTAAAACCACTCAAGTGTACTCTACCTTGGTCTATGGAATACTAAAATTTGCTAACATAATACCACTCAGGTGTACTCTGCCTTGGTCTAAGGAAGACTAGAATTTATTATCCTAAAATCACTCATGTGTACTCTACCTTGGTCTAGGGATACTAAAATTTGCTAACCTAAAACCACTCAGGTGTACTCTACCTTGGTTTAAGGAAGCCTAGAATTTATTAATCCATACAGATTGAAATGTAGAACCGTGTTTGAGTGTCTTACCAAATTACTTATGTATCTTAGGTTCTACCCTAAGAATCAGGATCCGCGTAGTTTGAAATGCGGATTCAATTCATTCATGTTCTTCTTTTAAGATCAGGGGGTGGAACCTAAATGCTCTATGGTTCGATTCACATCACACCTATCTAGTTTTCTGTATTCTAGAGGAAAATGAGCTAAGGGGTAGGGATCATCCTAAAACTACTCTTAACCTAAGACCTTAATTTTAGAAGTATTGAGTTAGGCTTCATATCTCTTGATTAAAATTTATCACTTTCATTCTTACCCTTCCCGTGAATGTGGGTGCCTACAAGCACGTCCCCACACCTAATATGTCTTCTGGGTGTACAGATATGGCAGATCGACTAGGGTGTTGCAGAAATTAAGTTATTGCCAACAATAAATATCATGCAAATATGACAACAAATAACAGCATATATCATCTCAAAATAGCAATAAAACATGTGAATCAATATATCAACAAGCATGTGAAAGCATTGATCAAGCATCGATCATCAACAATATGACCAAGATCATATTTGATTGACTACTCAGATTTGATGTAATCGATCATCAATGTGATCAAGATCATGTTTGATCGATGATTCAAATTCAATTTAAACATTAATGAGGTCAATCCAACCGTTCAAATTCAATTAAATCACTCATGAGGTCAATCTAATGACTCAGATTCAAACAAGATGCTTGTGATCAAGATATAATGTTTCACATTCAAATAAAGTTGCTCGTGATCAAGATCTAATGGTTCATATTCAAATAAGATGCTCATGATCAAGGTCTAATGGTCTATATTTTATATCACTCATGATCAATGACTAGATTCATTCCATTATAAGATCCAAATCAAAATTAAATATTTAATTGCTCATAATTAATATTCTCTCATGATTCAAATAAAAATCAATCTTCCAATGGCTCAAAATTAATCATATTAAAAACTCTAAATCAATGGCTAGATTTTAATCACATCAAATTTCAAGATCAATGATCAAGATTTAATCATGTAAAAATCAACATCACATGATCATATTTTTTTAATCACATTAAATTCAATCATCAATTATCTAGATTTCATTCGCATTAAAAATCTTAAATCAAAGGCCATGATTTATTCACATTAAATTCAAGATCAATGGCCATAATTTATTCACATTAAATTCAGAGATCAGTGGTCCAATTTTATTTATATCATCAAAATTCCAAGGATATGGGATCGATCAATTTCATAAAAAATCTAAGGATATGGGATCGATCAATTTCATAACAATTCCAAGTATGTGGTCGGACCAATTTTATCAAAATTCCATGGACGTGGTCAGGCCAATTTCATCAAAATTTCATAATCGGACCAATATCATCAACTTCCAATCGGATCAATTTCATCAATTTTCACACGATGGGATCAATTTTCAATTTCATTAAAAATTCATATGATCGGATCAATTTTCAATTTCATCAAATATTCATATGATCGGATCAATTCAATTAAAAATTTCATTCATGTTTGGATCAATTTCAATTTCATCACAATATGCCATAGCTGGATCAATTTCAATTTCATCAAAATTCACATGATCGGATCAATCAAAATTCCATATGATCGGATCAATTCAATTAAAATTTTCATTCATATTTAGATCAATTTCATCACATAACATATGATTTAATTTTTTTATATTAAAATTTCACAACATATGTATCAATTCATCACATTAAAATTCACAACATATGTATCAATTCATCAGATTAAAATTCAGATCTAACATAGTATAGAGAGAAGGGTTTGGCAAGTGTGATCCGTAGGATATTAATAGGTGGCTCGAGTGGGTTCTACGGGTTTCGGGGTATGAAGTTGTCTTGGAAAGGATAATGGTGAAGTCGATGAGATTACACAGGAGAGAGATGATGGTGATAAACAGAAATATAACAAAGGAGGAGGAGGGGCTTACCTTGAGTTGCAGGGAGTTCTCTCTCTCTCAACTTTTCAATTTCCCTCTTTTTTTGATTTGCCGCCACTGCTACTGCTTCTTCTTCCTCTTCCTCTTCTCTCGTGTTCAGCTCTCTCTCCCTATTCTCTCTTCTTCTTTTTTTTTTCTCTCTTCTCCTCTTTTCTCTCTGTCCGTCTCTCTCTCCCCCTCTTTTCTCTTCTCTATGATGGTTCTCTCTCCTCTCTCTCTTCTTTTGTCGATTTCCCCTTTTCTCTAATCCTTCTCCACTCACGTTCTCCGCTCTTTTCTCTCCTTTTTTCCTCAACTCTCTTTCCTTTTTTTTTCTTAATCTTCTCGGCTTTCTTTTCTTTCCTTTCTTTTATGATTTTGTTTTTTTTTTCTTTTAGAGTCTCCCCTTTCTCCACCGACTCTCTCTTTCCTTTTTTTTTTTCCTTTCCTTTTTTTTCCTTTCCATTTGTCTTTTTTTCTCTTTAAATTGATCTCTTTCTCCCGTCCTCTCTCTTTTCTTTTTTTTTTTCTTTCCTTTTTTTCTTTCTCTTTAGTTTTTCTTTGCATTCTTTTCCACAGCTCTCTCTCTCCTCTTCTTGCCTTTTATTTTCTTTCCATTTTTTCCCTCAACTCCCTTCCTTAAAATATAGCCCGTTGATTTCACTCTTACCACTTATATTATAATATGTCCGTATGTAAATATATAATATATATTTTATAAACATATAATATGTACTATATAATATCCATATAATATAATATATAGTTAATACATAACACATGATGTGTATGCATATGGGACTGAACCGGTTTGATCTAGGTTGAGACAGGCTTGGCTGAGTTGGACTAAGTTGGGTTGGACTAAATTAAACTGATATGGGTTGAGCTAGGTTGGGTCAAGATTGGTTTTTCTCTCTCTATCATTTCATAGACCATTTATGCCGTCATTCCGCATGGAATTTTTTGACAATCTTTATCCTAAATTTTTAATGTTCACTTTGTAGAGCACTAAAAATGAGGAATACTGAAGCTTGAATCACCGAATCACCTCATTTGGACATAAAATGACCAACTTATGAATTTATAAAGTTTAAATAAACCAATTCATGATAATTCGCCTAGCAACTCGGCATGGAATGCCTCGAAAATCTCTGTCTTAAATCCTTTACATCCATTTTGTAGAGCACTAAAAATGGAACATATTGAGACTTGAATAACCTGATTTGGAAGTCAAATAGTAAAATTATGAGGAATTGAAGTTTAAACGGGTATATTGACTTGCAGCTCCGCATGGGATCCCTCAGAGACATTTATCCGAAATTCTCTACATCCACTTTATAGAGCACCAAAAATGAAGAATAATGACACAGGAATCACCTCATTTAGACATTGGATGGAAAAGATATGAGAAGATGAAGTTTAAATAATTAAACTTATGATAATTTGCATGCAAGCCCCTAGATATTATAAAATTTCAAAAAATACCCTTACTCTTATTCACAGACTAAAATCGCCATACTTCTTCATTTCATATCAGAATTAAGCAATTCTGATCTCATTTCGAAGGTATTTCCAAGACCTACGCATCCATGCAGGTTGCAGCCCATGACCTTGCTGTAGGGCCCATTAAAAATCGTATCCAAGTTGCAGCCAAAATCCAAATCTCGCATTGAGATCCACCAACTCACCATATGTATTCACTTAGGCTTCTGGATACTGGGGATCATCTCAGTTATTCTCAAAACATTAGAGAATGTTGGGACTGATCGACTATCATTTTTTAGAGAGTTTCAGTCACCTCCTCAGTACTTTTCCAAACTTTCTCTCATCTCTCCCACTTTGTTGTTTAATCTCCAGTAAGACTTTGTTCAACTAGGGATGGCAAAAATGGGGTGCTTACAGATACCCCTCTTGAGCCGAGAATGTATCAATTGAGGGTAAATATAAGAGAATCGCATTTTTGCCTCTCATATTAGAGAGACGAAAATTCGAAGAGATAAGATCATCAGACCACTCAATATTCATGCATATACTATGGCAAATGCAGTAACATCAGGACTAGCTAGCATCATCACACAAATCATCAACATTCAAAACAAAAGAATCTGTTAGCATGCATACTCCAAATGAAATTTGGGAGGACAAATAGAAATTGAAATGGTTCTCACTGGGTCATAAACTTTGTCTGATTACATAGCTTTAAAGAAAATGACTGGATTAAAACACTAAATGAGTGTTCAAACACATCTGGATAAACCTAAAGAATCCTCTGAAGAGTCCGCTTATCCCATCTACTAGCAATAGCCTCGACCAGATCATGGCTTGATTCTTTAGGTGCTTCAAAACCTGTTCCCTTCTTGTTGATATCTCTCAATGCCCCATATTGGCGGAATAGCCTTGCAGTTGAATAAAATAAAGTGCGTGTCAAACACATGATCTGAACATCTGCACTGCTTGGGATGTGTGTGACAACTTTCTCTGCATTCCACCAACTACAGTTCCATCTGATGCTTGAAATGGTCATTTACTTAAGACGTGACAGCCAATCTGTGTCAACTTGATATACAGTAGGATCTGTCCTCTTTAATAGATGACAATGGTCAAGACTTGGTGCTCTGAGTTCCTCTACTAGACCCAACCTTTCAACTAACCAGATTTTAAGCAAGTATAATGATCCATTGAACTTCTCTAAGTGACACCTGCCTTGTAAATTTGCTGCAAGATCCAGTCCCCTCAGAGTCTCTGCTAACACAGTAGGTATGATGTTTCCTTGACGCTCTGCATGTCCGATGAGATCAATAACGATAGGAGATCCTGTAGCTTCTTGACTATATAGCAATGTTCGAGTAATGATGCAATATAGATAGTGTCACACCCCAATTTTGTACTGTTCAGAATGGCATGATGAACCACTAATAACCAACGGTTCAACTAGGATCTCGAATACGCTGTGTCTGTTTGTTTAAACCATACACTTCTACAATCATAATCAGAGTAAATACACAATAGCGGAAGTCTTAATATTAAATGAACTGAGAATCTAAATGTGATAATCATAAATAAAATATCCAATTATCTTGCATTGACTGAGAGATAAGTAAATAAAATATCAAATTACATTTCCTCAATAATCCAAATAAAAATCTAATCGATAACGCATGAGTTGCACTTGCATGACAAGTCATGCATCTCCACTATGTCTTCAGCATCCATCGCCGCAACATGTTCGTATGCGGGAGCACTCATATAATCTTCCACAGTCGTACTTGCATCATCAACTAAAAATATTCGAATTCAAAAAGGGTGAGCACACATCACGGCTCAGTGAGCAAACAAAACAATGCAACAAACATATGCATGCATTCAATTCATAACTGTGGTCTAGTATATAAGTTTGCAATGTGCTATAGAAAGGTTCGGAGGCCGCCTCACCTCTATACACGAGTGTGTAGAGCCGTCCAATGAATATCGACATTGCCGTCCCACATGCACCCACTATGGACAAGAATACATCCAATGAAAATGGCATTACTGTACCGACTGCCCATACCAACACGTAAGCCCCTATTGGCGAGGGCTTGCAAACTGGGTTCACAACTAACCAATCCTAATGTCAAACAATGTATCCAAGGCCTCACCCTAGCATCCCTCAATACACCCATAGAGATAGAGCTACGGTCTGGTGACCAGGACACACCACAATGTCACGTCCTCCCCTGATGCCCTACGATGTATTAGTTCTGCTATGGTAATGGCGATACGACGATGTTAGTGGACAAGACTTGAGTAGAGATAGAGCTCGAGTCTGGTGACCAGGACACACCTCGATATCACGTCCTCCCCCTGATGCCCTACTCGCATCAAATACACTAACCATACACAATCATTCACATGTCTATTCCTAACATCACCATCATCATCATGTTATAAACATACAAAATTAAATATGCATGAAAAATAATAGCAAGTATAGAAGATGACATGTTGAATGCACATTACAATCATACAATCATAAAATCATACATGACATTGGACTCAATAAACGAAAATAGTTTATTATTAGCCAATTAGTTTAGGTCTTGTTCGCTCACCTTTGCTTGAGTGTAGATCTTCTTTCAAGCTTTAAGAATCACCTTTATATCACTAGAAAATCCTAACAAGTCGATAGATTTTAATTAGAATTAATTCCAACATTTTTAAGCTTGCTGTAAAGCTAGGGTCGCAGGATGGGTCGCAGGTATCTGAGACCCCAGGGTGTAGGGTCAGTCATAGGGTCGGTTACCTATCGACCATATGTGCGACCACAGTCTCCCTGGATTTCCCGAGAGCATGGGGTCGATCCTATAGTCTTGTAGGTCCATTCTAAGAATGTTCTATGGCTCATAGCTATGTTTTTACACACTTTCCATCACCTATGATGATTACCTTCATGGATTCCTTCGAAACTCATCCATGGGTAGATGATTTGGGTTTCTCCCAACCCTAACTTCTTCATAAACTATTCTTAGGATCTTACATAGTTCATGGAGAATGTATTCATACCTTAGGGTTGCTGAGATTCAGAGATTTCTCTGAATTCCTTCTCTTTAGTTGTCTTCTCAAATTCTGCTTCTCTTCTTCTTTTCCTCCTTCTCTTCTCTTTCTCTCACTATAAATTAGGGTTTCAAAAGGAGTAAAAGAGGCTAAGGGACATCCTATTTATAGAGAAAAACCTCCCAAAATCCATCCCAACGAGTTTAGGAAAGGTCCCCTTTGAATTAGAAAAGTTTTCTAATTTTCGATTTCTATCAATTTGCCTAGGGTCGATGCTAGGGTCGCAGAATCCGTCGACCCTAAGGTCTCAAGTCATCCGACCCTAGGACCTGAAAACCATGGGTTGGATTCTGTTGAGGTGGGGGTCGACCGTACCTGTTTAGGCATGCGACCCTACCCTCCATTTTACTATTTTTGGGTCAATTTCATACCTGGTCTTGTGATTTCCTTCACGCACTTGGTCCATGTGGCTCGACCATGATAGGTAGACTTGGTACAAGGTGGTAAGACCGGTTAGTTCGGTACAGGTCTTACAGATAGACTCGTCTCCTCCATGTTTTTGCTTCATCATCTTTAGGTTCTTTCCATGCATAGGTATCTATCATGGGTTGCAATTTCAATCTCTGGTCTTGAACGAACAATCTTGATTCTTCTTCATTCCAGCCTAAAAAGTCTCTTATTCTCTGCTTATAATCTCTCTTAGGGGATGGTCTAAACATCTTTTTTTTTTATGGATAAAGGAGACATGCTCTGAATTCTTTAATAATAGAGCACAATTCGGCTTCACCAAACCTAAATACATGAGCTATTGTATCCCAACACTGAATAGCTGTTTTTAGTAAACCTGAGCATAATTGTATTGTCATCATTTGGAGGAGGACATCCAAGTGAATCTCCTCTAAGAATGAATGATTTTCAGTGAATTCCATACACCAACTCCAATTCTTCAATGCTCTATCCATCCTCACCATGATGTTTGACGAGTAAAAGCTCTAAAGTGCTCACCAAAGTTGACCTGTAGAAAATCCCGACCTATAACAGAATTAGTAGGGAAATCATTAGAACTTTCTTACACTATAATTGTTAGACACATTGAAAAACTTAGTAAGTTGTGCATAAAATATGTGCATATGCATGACCTTGTCTGGGCCTAAGTTTCTAAATCAAAGATAGGTGAGCGAGGATGAAGGCCAAACTCGGCTGATAAGAAGCTATCCAGATGAGTTTCCCATCAGGAGGATCTTTTGGTTGTTTATGTAGAATGGTCAATCCCTCCAAAGAGATACCACTTTATGGGCTTGAAAAGTGAAGAGCTTTTTGGAATCTTTGGACGTCGTTTAATATAATGAACGACGGATAAGAGTTCCAGCCAGATTTACCATTATCATTATTTTTAGATTGACATGCCCACTAGGGTCGATATCAAAAGATGTGAAATATGGGCTCGATATGGGACTCTTGATAAATCCATTGGATAGATGAATGGATGAAAGAGATTAGCCAGAAAGCAGGAAGTTCTTCCTTTAATTATGACGAGATGATGAAAACCATTCCTAAGTGACAGGATGTAGTGGGCTCTTTGGAGAATCCAACCCAATTCTGTCGTAAAGTCTTCCAAATGTTGTTTCATATCGGCTTCCATGAATGAAAAGAGCAACTGCACTTCTCCAGGTTTTTTTTTATTTTTTTTTTTATTTTTTTTTTTTTTTTGGAAGAGTGCAGAGGCTAGACATGATATTGTTTCACCTGATCAAGGTTGGGCAGGTATTGTAACTCTTCACCATCCAGATCTGTCAACCGAACTACCTTTTCGGGTAGGATTTCTTTCACTATGAATGGTCCACTCCAGTTTGGATGAAATTTACCCCTGAGGTCGTGGATAGGTGCTCTTTGCTCCTTCAGTACTAGATCTCCCACTGTCAAGTGATGAATAAGGACCTTCTTATTAAAAGTGGTGGCCATTCATTGTTCATACTTCTTGGCATTGTCAGCAGCTTTCATTCAACTTTCATCAATAAGGTTCAACTCTTCATAACGGGATCGAAGCCATTCAGCTTTAAAGATTTTGGACTCCATTAGAATTCTTAGTGATGGCACTTCCATTTCTACTGGGAGTACTGCTTCCATACCATATACTAAAGAGTAAGGCGTTGCTCCAGTAGATGTCCTTATAGAAGTCTTGTATGCCCATAATGCATATGGCAGCCTGCCTGCCTAGTCACCATGAGTTTCTATCATTTTTGGAGGATGACCTTCACATTTTTGTTGGCGGCCTCTACTGCTCCATTTGTCTATGGACGATAAGGGGAAGAACGGTGCCTTTGGATTTTAGACTTCTCATACAGCTCTTGTACCTTCCCTCTGAAGTGTTGACCTTGATCTAAGATTAGAGCATGAGGCATCCTATGCCGACAGATGATATGTTGTTAGAGGAACTTGGCTACCTTATTTACCGTGAGTTTAGCATATGATTGAGCTTCTACCCACTTGGTAAAATAGTCGATGGCTACTAAGATGAACTCATATCCATTTGATGCTTTTAGGTAAATCTTTTCGATCACATCTATACCTCAAGTTGAGAATGGCCAAGGTGAACTGAGAGTGTAATTCTGTAGGTGTTACATGTATCAAGTTGGCGAAGATCTGGCATTTGTGGCACTTCTTCACGAACTCCATGCAATCTGTTTCCATCGTGTTCTAATAGTACCCCATTCTCATTTCTTTGCAAGCATCCTAGCATTCATGTGCGGTCCATAGACTCCTTGATGTATTCGTTCAATGAGGGTTTGTGCTTTCTCTTCATCGATACAGACCAATTGTACCCCTTCATATGATCTCTTGTATAGGATATCTTCGCAAAGGATGAACTGTGAAGCATATCATCTCAGTGTCTTCTTCTCTCCTGTTGTAGCATCTACAGGATATTTGCTTTATCTAATAAAGTCCACTATGGGTGCAAACCAAGGTCTTTCATCAATTGTCAATGCATCAACTTCTACATATGTCGATTGCCTTCTTCTTTCTATCATCAAGGGTCTTGTGCATTCGACAGGATCACCACCGAACATTAAAGCCAAGGTGGCCAATGCGTTAGTGTATTTGTTTGTGTCCCTTGGGGAATAGTCAAACTCTATCTCTGTAAGGCTCTGAGCTAGACTAATTGCATGCTGCTGATAAGGTATCAATTTTTCATCCTTGATTTTCCAATCCCCTCTGACTTGGTAGATGACGATGGATGAATCCCATACACTTTTAACTTCCTGATGCCTATTGCAAGTGCAGCTTTGAGCCCCATGATGTAAGCTTCATATTCTATAGTATTGTTTGTACACCCAAACTCTAATCAGAGTGAGAATGGTACGAATTCCCCTTCTGGATCTACCCCAGATCCGCACCCTCTATGGTTGGTGGCTCTGTCAAAGAACATCATCTATGTATCTTCTTTCTTTTCCTCTTTGGCCATGTGAACCTCTTCATCGGGAAATACATCTTCTAGGTTTTTGAGATTATCCCTGACTGGGTGAGCGGACAGATGCTCTGCAATTGCACTCCCCTTGATGGATTTCTGTGTAACATATGTAATATCAAATTCAGACAACAATAGTAGCCATCGAGTCAGTCTTTCAGTCAACGCTGGCTTCTCAAACAGGTATTTCAATGGGTCCATCCTTGAAATGAGTATGACAGGGTACGATAACATGTAGTCTCTCAACCTTTTAGTTACCTAGACTAGAGCCACACATGTCTTCTCCAAGGATGTATAGTTTAATTCGTAGCCTACAAATTTTTTGCTCAAGTAATATATTGCTTTTTCTGTACATCCATCATCATCATGTTGGGCTACCATTGACCCCATAGAATCTTCTAACACTGATAAGTAAAGGAGCGATGGCCTTCCAGAAACTGGTGGAGCCAATACTGGTGGATTTGATAGATAAGTCTTGATTTTTTCAAAAGCCAACTGACACTGAGGGTTCCACTCCTTCGGTTGATTCTTCCTTAATAACTTGAAGATTGGATCGCATGTTGTCGTGAAATGTGCAATAAATCGATTGATGTACTGGAGCCTTCCCAAAAAACTTCTTATCCCTTTCTCTATTTTAGGAGGTGGCATCTCTAATATGGCTTTTATCTTGGCCGGATCTATTTCAATCCCCCTTTGACTAACCATGAAGCCTAGCATTTTTCCTGCTGTTACTCCAAATGCACACATCTGAGGGTTAAGCCTAAGCTTATATTGCTTGATCCTCTCAAAGAATTTCCTCAGAGTTGTAATATGGTCTTCTCCAGTAAGTGATTTCATAATCATATCATCCACATATACTTTAACTTCCTTGTGAATCAGATCATGCAACACTATTGTAGCCATCCTTTGATAGGTTGCTCCTGCATTTTTTTGTCCAAATGGCACTACTGTATAACAATAGGTACCCCAATTTGTTGTAAAGGCAGTCTTCTCTTTGTCTTTCGGTGCCATCTTAATCTGGTTATACCTTGAGAATCCATCCATGAAAGATAGAAGCGCATGATTAGGTGTGTTGTCAACTAATATGTCTTTGGCAGTGGAAAATCATCCTTAGGGTTGGCCTTATTCAGATTTCTATAATCCACACGCACTCTCTACCTTCCATCCTTCTTAGGTACTTGACCACATTAGCTAGCCATTCTGGGTACTTCGAGACTTCCAAGAGTCCAGTGTCAAACTGTTTCATTATATCCTCTTTGACTTTTAAAGTCCATTCAGGCCTTAGCCGTCTCAACTACTGCTTGTGTGGATTTGCACTGAGAATTAAAGGTATCTTGTGTTGTACCACTTCTAGATCTATGCCTGACATATCTTCGTAAGACCATGCGAACACCTCTTGGAATTCCTTCAATAACTTTGTCAACTGGTCAATCTCTCCTTCTGTTAAGGTCATGCCAATCTTGATCTCTTGTGGCTGCTCTTTTATGCCAAGATTGATCGTCTTGAAGTCCTCACCGAAAAGTTGGGCTTTCTTCTCTTCTAAGGCTCTGATGGATTGTAAGATTTCAGGAGGTGGTTCATCATTCTCATCATTATCAAAGTTAGAGTTAGAAGAAGAGGAATTAGAAGAAGTAGACGCAGTATAATTGGAAAAACTTTCCTTATTAATGCTTGGAAACAAAGATACAGAAGAGGAGGTTCCTAATGGAACAGACTCAATGCTATCAAAAGACTCAAACCTACCTAAGGACTTATAGACTTTGGGACCAAACATGGCCATACTATACTGATTACATGACAACCGTTTCGGGGAGACAAAGGTATCTTGACAACTCCAGTTTGGGATCATTCTGTTGATGGGGAGGATGATTGGTTGCACATCGGGATCTCCATCTTGATCTTCTCCGATGAGCATCAGAACTTGGTCCTCGTCGAACAGATTACAGATGTTGATCATCTTCGTCTCTGACTTTTGCTCCTCGCTCAACCTCTGACTCTTGATCTTTTCCAGCTCTATCCAGTCAATTGTACAGTCAAAGAATATCTCAAAACCAGGTACTTGTCTCTGGAGTTTTCTGTCTAGCCATGGTTCAGGGAATCCGTAGAATGTAATGTCCTCTCCATCTTTGACAAAGTATCCATTGAGAGTCTTGAAGTATGAGTTAATTTGCTCATCCTCATATACACCTCCAAACTATGCTTGATAGACCAGCTCATCTGTCTTTTGTGGTTGCCATCTTTTGTGACTCCTTTCTGCTGCCTTTATTGGATTCCTACTGCTGCTCCTCTATTTTCTCCTCTTGAGCCTCTGAAATATGTCATCAGCTCTCCTCTGTTTCTCCTCTATCAGTTTCAGATCTCGGTCGGTAGGAACATACCCCAGTCTAAATCTGTACTCATTGATCAAAACAGACATGTTGACATCACCCTGTTGGTTGGAACCGAAACCCATACTTGAAAAGTAAGACATGTTAAGTAATTGACGAAGTGTAAATGATAAATGCGTACCTAGGGAATTTAGTTCTATGGTTGCCATGATGTTTCTAATGTGGAATCCACCAAGACTGATATCTTGTGGCAGAGTTCCTTCTATCCCTTTATCCTCCTATCCTGTTGTTAATACATTTACAACTGCCGAGTCTGCATAAACTGTAGCAGTAGTGCCATTATGGAGGAATTTAACCTTCTGATGCAAACTTGATGCCACTGCGTCTGCCAAGTGTATCCATGGTCTATCCAGAAGTACACTGAAGGATGATGGTATATCAATAACTTGAAACTCGATCAGAAACTCTGCAGGCCCAACCTGTATTAGAACAGTAAATACACCCATAATGGCCCTCCTGAAATTGTCATATGCCTTTATGGTCATGTCAAAAGGCTTGAGCTCAGATTCACTAAATCCCAGATGCTTAAAGATGGAAAAAGGGAACACATTTAGGGCCGACCCATGGTCAATCAGTACTTGAAATATACTCTTACCCCGGCATCTGATAGTGATGTACAGAGGATGGGTATGATTCTTACCTTCTGGGGGAAGATCTTCATCTCCAAAGACTATGGAATTAACAGCATACTTACCCCCAATCACGTTTGCTAATTCTTCACAATTAGTCGAGGTCGGGACTCGAATTTGCTAAGGACTTTAGGACTGCATCTCTGTGAGTTTTGGAGGCCATCAGTAACCCCCATATGGAAACATTAGCTTGGGTATATTGGAACTGCTTTAACACAGGATTTTGTGGTTCCGATTGACTAGTCTGAACTTTATCTTTCTCTCTCATCAGTTGGGTCAGATTTTTTGTTGTCAAGTGAGCCAGCTTGAAATTCGTCCCTGTCCTTGTTTCTGCTATCTCTTCTTCATCTTCTGAGAATACAACTTCCATTTCTATGAAATGCTTGTTTAATTGGGCCACACATCTGATTCTTCTTCTGATAGGTATATGATGAGTGGCTCTTCAACTTCTGTCTCTGCTATAGAGTACTCAGGATCTTCTGGGAATATCACTTCCATCTCATCAGAATGATAGCCAGCATCATAGGTTATTTCAGGCTCCTCGTTAGATTGATAGGTGTGAGGACAAAGATGGAAATTTCAGAAGTCGCCACCTAGATTAAGTTCTAGGACCTTAGAAATGTGAAATCTCACCCCAAGGTAAGACTTCGATTGACTCATGACCCTTAGATTGGATTTCTGGTCCATCAGAGATTGGGTAAGCGTCAGGTTACGATTATGGGAAGGGATTAGGCACCCAAACCGCCCGATCGAAATCGGTCTCCTATACCTTTCCTATGCTAGACTCTATCTGTTAAACCAAACCAAATCAAGTGGTTTGATATCATTGAACCGAATCTGTATCCATTAGATTGCCTACGTATTACGGAATTATTCCAAAAATGAGGTTCACCATCGTAGTTCAGCTGTGATTAAAGTTTATGATTGTAATTTATACTTGAGCATGATTAAGTTCTTTGTTCAAGTTGAAATTTATGCTTGAATGGATGAGAAACCCTATGGGTTAAGATCTGGATAGTCCATGTGGACTGATAGATAGTCCTAGTGGATCTAAGAATAACTTTATTTGGGTCAAAATATAGATAACCTTATCTGGGTTGGAATGTGGATAACCCTATCTGGGTTGGAATGTGGATAACCCTATCTAGGTTGGAATGTGGATAACCCTATTTGGGTTGGAATGTGGTAAATATCCTAGTGGATCTATGGGTAGTCCGAGTGGACTAAGGTTTGGATCCGAATTTGGGATTCTCCCAAATGGCCTACGTATCCTAGGGTTTGCCCTAGGAATCAGAATCTGTGTAGTTCGGGCTCTGGGAATAACCTGTTATAAGTTAAAGATTGAGAACCTATTCTAGGTTTAGGGTTGAGAACCTGTTCTAGGTTTAGGATTTAGAACCTATTCTAGCTTTAGGGTTTATCGAGGGGCAAAATCGTCCTGAATTACCCTTTTCAACCTAAGCTCTAATTTTGGAAAGTTTGGCAAAGCATTCTCTTTCTTTATTAAGATTTTTATTATTTCCATTATGTCCTTCCCAAGAATGTGGGTGCCTAAATGCACGTCCCCACACCTAATATGTTTGCTAGATATGGCAGTTCGACTAAGGTGCAGCATAAATTAAATTATTACCAAAAATAAATATTCTAAGCATGGCATGTATGATATTTATGGTAACTATCACAACATATAGTAAGATTATGAAAATCTCTCTAATATGGCATGTATTGCAAATAAAGCAAGAACCTAATATGGTAATAAAATCTAAGCATGACAAGATCTAATATGGCAAGATCTAAGCATGGCAAGATCTAATATGGCAAGATCTAATATGCATCTATATATCAATATGGTAAGTACCAACCATAGAATGCATATATGATATGAATTTTTTCAAAAAAAGAAAGATCTTATATGCTATTTTTTATTCATAGTAAGACTTAAAAATAGTAATTGTTAAGATTTTGCTAAAATATGATAAAAATTTATCTATTCTTTCAAAATAGCAACACATGGAATGTGACAAACATGGTATGCACAATCCAAACAAAGCATATGAATGCTCCAAATATAGCCATTTATCCAAATATGGCAGAATTCACTTAAACAATCATTGATGTTATAATGAATGAGACATCAACGAAACCTTTTTTGAAAAGTATAAAATTATCAAAAAACATATATTCAATGTACTTTGAAAAAATGAGGATATTGTTTTCGCATAGCATTCTCTTCTTCCCATGTAACTTCTTCCATATCTCTACTTCTCCAAGTGACATTAACATAATAGATATCACAGTTGCGTAGTCGTTGAACCTTTCGGCTGGTGATTTCAGTTGGTGTTACTTCAAATGTCAAATCATCAGTCAAATCAGGTAAATCTACTGTCAGAACGTGCGTTGGATCCTTGACATACTTCTTCAATAAGAAAATATAAAATATGTCATGCACACTTGACATAGATGGTGGTAGTGCTAAATGGTACGCCACTTTCCCACGCTTAGTTAGAATCTCAAATGGCCCGACATATCTTGGACTTAATTTCCCTTTCTGTCCGAACCGTTTCAATCCTCGCATAGTTGCTACTTCTAAGAATACTTTATCACCCACGACGAATTCAAGGTCTCGACGTCGGGTATCTGCATATTGCTTCTGACGATTCTGAGCTGTTCTCACTCTTTCCTTGATAATGTCGACCACTCGACAAGTCTCTTCAACAAATTCCGGTCCAACAATACTACGTTCCCCAACTTCATTCCAAAACAAAGGAGTTCGACACTTTCGGCCATACAGTGCTTCATAGGATGACATCTGTATAGTATCCTGATAGCTATTGTTATAAGCGAACTCAATCAGTGATAACTTTTCATCCCATGATCCTTTAAAATCAATTACCATGCTCGAAGCATATCTTTTAGAATCTGAATTGTACGCTCTAACTGTCTGTCTGTCTGCGGATGGAATGCGATACTAAACTTCAATGTTGTACCCATAGCCTTTTGAAATCCTTCCCAAAACTTTGAAGTAAATCGTGGATCTCTATCGGACACAATGCTTTCAGGTACACCGTGTAATCGCACAATGTTATCCACATACAGCTTAGTAACCTTTCCAGTGTATACTGAGGTCGTATAGGTATAAAGTGAGCTATTTTAGTCAGGCGGTCTACAATCACCCAACTACGTCAACTACTCGAGGAGTCAATGGTAATCCTGTGACAAAGTTCATAGTGATGCAGTCCCATTTCCATGTTGGTTCTGGTAACGGCTGTAACAGTCCTGCCGGTCTTTGTCGTTCAGCCTTTACTTTCTGACAATTTAAGCATTGAAACACGAACTTAGCTACATCTGCTTTCATTCCTCTCCACCAATATAAATTCTTTAGTTCATGATACATTTTTGTACTTCCAGGATGTATCGAATAGATGGTGATATGGGCTTCTTTCATCAATCGGTGTCTAATGTCCAAGCTTTCTGTTTTGGGTATACATATTCTTCCTTTGTACTTCAGTACCTTTTCTTCGTCCAAGGTGAATTCAGGGTTAGTCCTACCTTTTTCGATGTCCTCTTGTACCGTTCTTAGGTAAGGGTCTGATTTGATAGCTATCTTTACTTCATCAACTATATCCAGTATAATCTTCAATGCGGCGAACATATTTGAAAACCGATGAATAAACCCTTGGTTGGCTGATCCATCTGGTGCATCTATCACAAACTGCTCATTACCGTGCTTGAATACTTTTCTAGTAGTACACATTGCGGCAGTTGTGCTAACCTCTCCCTCAGATTTTATCATTGCCTTTCTACTCAACGCATCGGCTACTACATTAGCTTTCCCTAGATGATACTGGATATCACAATCATAGTCTTTCAATAGTTTCAGTCATCTTCTTTGTCTCATATTCAGCCCCTTCTGATTAAATAGATAAGTAAAACTTTTATGGTCTGATTTGATCTGAAACTTTTCCCCGTACAGATAATGTCTCCATATTTTGACAGCATGTACTACTGCCGCTAATTCCAAATCATGAGTCGGATAGTTCTTCTCATGTGTCTTCAGTTGTCTTGAGGCATAAGCAATTACTTATTCTCCTTGCATAAGTACACATCCTAATCCCAGTCCTGACGCATCGGTATACAAGATAAATGGTTGTCCTTGAATCGGGATGGTCAAGATTGGAGCTGATATCAATCTAGCCTTCAAGGTTTGGAAACTCTTCTCGCATTTATCCGTCCAAACATACTTCTCGCTCTTCTTAGTCAAACTGGTAAGAGGTACGGCAATTCGAGAATAGTCTTCCACAAATTGTCGATAATACCCAGCTAGACCCAAGAAACTTCTAATTTCTACAACGCTCTTCGGTGCTTCCCACTTTACAATAGCCTCGATTTTGCTGGGATCCACTTTAATTCCTTCAGCGGATACTACATGGCCTAGAAATGCGACGTCCTTTAGCCAAAACTCACACTTTGAAAATTTGGCGTAGAGCTTCTCCTTCCGTAGTCGTTGCAGAGTGGCGTTTAGATTGTTAATATGAGTTTCCTCGTCTTTGGAGTAGACCAATATATCATCAATGAATACAATAACCGACGTATCCTACATGTCGTGGAAAACCCGGTTCATTAGTTCCATAAAAGTTACTGGTGCGTTTGTCAATCCAAAAGACATAACCAAGAATTCATAATGTCCATATCTGGTCCTGAATGCTGTCTTGGGAATATCACCATCCTGAATCTTCAGCTGATGGTAGCCTGACCAAAGATCGATCTTGGAGAACACTTTGGCACCTTGCAACTGATCGAATAGGTCATCGATCCGAGGCAATAGATACCGATTCTTGATTGTTAGTTTATTCAGTTCTCGATAGTCTATACACAATCGAATGCACCGTCCTTCTTCTTTACGAATAATACTGGTGCTCCCCATGGTGATATACTAGGGCGAATGTAACCCTTGTCCAGCAGTTCTTGTAGTTGTTCTTTCAATTCCTTCAGTTCGGTAGGAGCCATTCGATAAGGTGCTTTCGATACTGGTGCAGCTCCAGGTATAAGATCTATAACAAACTATGTGGCTCGGTCGGGTGGTAATCCTGGTAGTTCAAGAAATACGTCTAGAAAAACACGCACGACATCAATATCTTCCATTCGTGGTGCTTCCTTGGTAAGGTCAACCACAGATACTAAATACCCGACATCTCCTTTCTCAAGGCACTTCTTAGCCTTTAGCACAGAGAGTATGAGCTTTCGTTTCTGGGGAAGTTTGGTTCTCGAAAAACTGAACTCTGCTCCTTCCTTGTCTTCAAATGTCAGCTTCTTTTTGGCACACAATAGGTTTGCAGAATGCCGAACTAACGAGTCCATTCCCAAGATGACGTCAAAGTCTGCCATCTCAAGTTGGATCAAGGTTGCATCCAAGGTCTTTTCATCAATAAGAACTGGACATGGTCCATAACCTCTTTCTAACTCCACTTCTAATCCCATAGGTGATCGCACAAGTAGTTTGCAGTCAAAGGATTTAAGGGGTAGATTTAATTTTTTTCCAAATGTCACAGATATAAAGGAATGAGTAGCTCCTGAATCAAAGAGTACTCTGGCGGGAATGCCATTAATAGGTACGATACCTGTGATTTATCTTGGTATAGTCTACATGCTCATACAATGTAATACAACTAACTAAAAATTTAAGTCATACCTGTGACCACATCAGGCGATGCGGCAGCATCCTCAGATGTAACCACGTAAACTCGTCCTTGATGTAGCTACTTCTTGGATTTAGGACATTCCCTTGCCATATGTCCCACTTGGCTGCACTTAAAACATTTTATCCCTTCGGTAATTGGCTTTTGTTGCTGATGAGCTACTGGAGTAGTCTTGGTTGCCGCAGTAAAGCCTTGAGCACAGAAGGGTTTGAATGTCTTGTTATTCCCTCCGTTATAAGAATTTCCAGCTGGCCTTTTTATACCTCTGTTTTGCATAAAATAACTCTCCTTCTGGCTCGATTCTTTAACTCGAGCAATTTGTGCTGCTTCATTATAGATTTTCTTTTCATATCCCAGAACATGCTCGCGGATGCTTCCCCTAAGTCCCATGACGAACCTTCGGGTCTTGGTGTTTTCCTCTTACATACTGGTGGGTGCAAAGAAGAACAGCTTTTCGTAACGCTGTTGACACGCATCCACGGTCATCTGCCCTTGATATAAACTCAGGAACTCTCTTTCCATAGAATCTCTGAAACTTCTCGGAAATTACTTTTCAAAGAACGCCTCCTTATAGATATCCCAAGTCAGTTGGGCGTGCTTTGTTAATAAATAAGTCCTGGAAGACCTCCACCAATGGTGTGCATCTCCTTTCAGCATAAAGGTGGCACACAACACTTTTTCTTCTTCATTTAGTGTCATCATCATAAAATTTCTTTCCATTTCGTCGACCCAGTGTGTTGACCATAAAGGGTCTGCTGGCTTGCCATTAAATTCTCTGGGCTTCAGTTTTAGAAAACGCTCCACCAGTCTAGAGTGGTCTAATGGCTGCGGGACATACGCTCCATACATAGGTGGTTGGTATTGATATCCACCTTGAGCTATCTCAGGATTTTGTACTTGAGCCTGCATGATAGGAGTCTGAGGTGCGTGGGGTACTGTGTTACTCCCCCCTGGTGTTGTGCTTGCCTGTCCTGCTGGCATTGGAGGTGTCTGTGCAGCTGGAGGAGTTATGCCTATGGCAGCTTGTATAGTGGCTTGTGCCTGTTGCATTTGCTGCAACTGTTGGGCCAAGTTCATTACGACTGTGGCCAAGTCTGTAGGTGGAGCTGGCAGATTTGTAGGATTTGTCTGCCTAGTTATGACGGATGGTGCCGTGTTCGTGTTCCCCTGTATTTCCAGTCTGGCTATTCTCCCCCACCGGTGGTGGTGGTGGAATAGAGTTACGGCTCTGTCTAGTTACTCTGCGTCCCGCCATTAATTAATCTGATAGTGGGATTGCCTGAAAATCATTGAACATGAGAAACAATCATTAAATACTTCATTCTCATATTTTAAAACCACTAACAAATGCAAATTTCAAATTTTTCAGATCATTCTGTCGAAAATGCTGTATTTTCACTGTAGGGTCGATGGTTGGGGTCGATGGGTGTCCGACCCTCAGTATGCGACCCTGGGAAATCACCCATTCTTTCCGACAGCCGGGGGTCGATGGGGGGGTCGGAGGATGTCCGACCCAGGGTGCAACCCCTGGTTCTTTGTCAGATTCCCGAGAGCCGAGGGTCGATGCGGGGGTCGATGGGTGGGTCGATTATTTTAATCGAATTTTCCGACCCCCGGACTAAAAATCAGAATTTTAAACTCCGATTCGGAGTCCATTTCCCATTCTTTCATCTCCGCTTAGACTCGACTCGTCCCTCTGAGTTGCTACAGTGACAACTCCGGTCCGTTGGTGATTTGCACTCCTTGTTTCGTCGTCTACTCCTCCGCTACAGGTATGTCTTCTACCTTTTCATGTTTTTAGGTTTCTTTACCTAGGTTTTTCCTCGCATATCAAGTATTTTTTTAAACTTTTTCCAACCGTAAAAATTCAATTTTTATTGGCGGCTTTTGTTGTTGGTGACTCGAGGAATGAAAGCCCTCAAAAATATTTGAGTTCCATCGGTTGGTTATCGAGAAACTCGAAAGTTACTCTTTTTGCCCTAATTTTGTCGAGATTTTGAATTTCTTGAAATTTCTTCCAATTCAATCTTATTAGCTAAAATTTCCGACTGTATGAGTCTCACAGGATAGTTTAGGATCTATGTAAGTCCTCCTGCCCATGTGTATGGGTGAAAAGTGAGGCTTTTGACCCATTTACGTCGTTATTATGTCGAAATTTCGGACTTTTCCTCTATACTAAGCCATTATTTATTTTTTTTCTTATTTGTAGATACTATGGCTCGTACCAAGGTACCTAGGGTTCGCAATCATCTTCGCTTCCATTCCAATGAAGCCGAGACGCAGTATGCCCACTACGCTCTCAAGAAAGTAGAGGGAGGCCGCAAAGTGGACTTGGCTAGCTTGGCCTTGTTCAATGTGGAGGGGGCCTTTGGCGATATGGGATGGCTCCCTGTCATCACCTATGACGCCTGTACCAGGCCTGACTTGGTACGCCAGTTCTAATGTAATCTCCAGGTGGTGGGAGATTACAATGATGTTGAGAGAGGTTGTGAGCTTTGGATCACCAGCTACGTCAAAGGGGGTTGATGTTTCATTCGATTATCGGCAGCTGGCCAACTTGTTGGGCATTTCTTATGATGGCCCCTTGGTATTCTGTGCCCCTGGAGAGCCCCAGTTCTTTTCATTATAGATGAGGGCTAAGATAGATCGTCAGCTCATCAGACCTGATCGCTGGGAGATGAAAGTGAGTTATCTGCGTTCAGATCCACGGGTATATTGCAAGATCATTCAGCATAATCTGATACCGCAGAGTAGTCATTACGAGAGGGTCTCCCAGTTGACCCAGTATCTGTTGTACTGCATATGCACTAGGTAGCCCGTCTGCCTTTCCTACATCATCTTGCGGACGATGATCAGTGCCACGTTGCCTAGTCACACCGGCAACCTTCCTTATGGACGCATGATCACTACCTTGCTTACCCGCCTGGGGGTTGATTTGTTGGATGAGAAGATTCAGGAGAAATCCTTCTCATCGCCTCTGGATTGGGAGGCTATTTGCAAGATGGGCATGCGGGATGCCCAGGTCAGCAATGAGGAGAGGAACGCAATGGTCCACCCTCGCACTCGAGTGGAGATGGCTGACGCTGAGGCAGCAGCAGCAGCAGCCGCTGGAGCAGGGGTTCATGGGGATGATGACGATCGGCTATACATGGATGTAGATGCCATACCTCCTCCATCACCTACTCGTGTTACTGGAGCTAGTCCGTCTTCTTCAGCTGGCCCTTCGCACGCAGCTGGTCCTTCGTATGCTCCTTCTGATGACCTGATGGGGATCTTGCATGAGATACAAGAGGCTTAGCGTACGTCTGACTTGAGGATGGGAGAGCTTCTAGAGGCTCAGCGCTTGTCCGATCAGCGGGTGGAAGAGCTTCTGGTTGCTCAGCGCGTGTCCGACCAGCGGGTGGGAGAGCTTCTAGCTGCTCAGCACATGTCGGATCAGTGGGTGGGAGAGCTTAGGGATGCTCAGCGTGTAACTGACCAGCGGGTGGTTGATCTCACAGCTAGTCTCCAGACGACCCAGACTTAGATAGCTTGGTTGACTAGAGTCTACGTTGAGGACTATGATAGAAACCGTGAGGCACCGCCGCCCCCATCACCTCCAGCTTCTTAATGTATTTCTTTTATCTTTCTTTTTGTACTTTAGAGTAACTGTCCGGACTGTGGACTGTACTCTGCGTTAATCATGTATATATAAATGTTTGTTCTTCCTTTGGTTGTATATAAAAATTTGTTTCTCCTTTAATAGATGCATTATTCTCTTTCAGTTTTGTCTCAAACAACACAGATGCTTATAGTGTATTATTATTACATCTTTTAAATTTTTATCCTATCTCAGTTCACTACCTTTTGTGGAAGTACACGGGTTTCATAGACAAGGCCAGAGATGCTCTGATACTAAGTTGTCACACCCCAATTCTGCACCATTCAGAACAGTGTGATGAATCGCTAATAAACCAACGGTTCAACCAAGATCTCTAATAGGCTATGTCCATTAAAAATAAAACCATGCACATCCACAATCATAATCAGAATAAATACACAATAGCGAAAGTCTTATAGTAAATGAACTGAGGAATCTAATTGTGATAATCATGAATAAAGTATCAAATTATGTTGTATCAACTGAGACATAAGTAAATAAAATATCAATTACATTTTCTTAATAAATTTAAATGAAAAATCTAATCAAATACGCATGAGTTGCACTCGCATGAGGAGTCATGCGTATCCACTAAGTCTTCGGCTTCCATTGCAGCAACACGCGCATACACCGGAGCACTCATATAATCTTCAACAGTGGTACCTGCATCATCAACTAAAAATATTCGACGTCGAGAGGGTGAGCACACATCATGGCTCAGTGAGCAAACAAAACAATGCAACAAACATATGCATCCATTCAATTCATATCTTTGGTCTGGTAAATAAGTTTGCAATGTGCTATAGAAAGGATAGGTGGCCGCCGCACCTCTATACACGAGTGTGTGAAGCCACCCAAATAACCCGATTACTCGTCGTCGCACATGCACCCATCATGGAAAAGAGATAGAGCTAAAGTGCTGAGGCCCGGCCTATGACACTTCCCCTGATACTCTACCCATACCAACACGTAAGCCCCTGCTGGGCTCGCAACTAACCAATCCTAATGCCAATCAGTGTATCCAATGCCTCACCCCAGCATCCTTCAATACATCCATAGAGATAGGGCTAAGGCCCCCCGACAGAGTCAGAGACTACACGGTCCGAGACCACCTCCCCTCATACACTACGACATAATAGTTCTGCTAAGGTAATGGCGATACGACGATGTCAGTGGACAAGACTTGAGTTAGAGGTAGAGCTAGAGCGCTGAGGCCAGGACTATGACACCCCCTGATACTCGCTCGCATCAAGCCCACCAACCACACACATACATTCACATGCCTATTCCTATCATCATCATCATCATCATCATCATGTTATAAACAATAATTTAAATATGCATGAACAGTAATAATAGAAATATTGGATGACATGTTGAATGCACATAGCAAGCATACACGCATAGAATCAATCATGACATTGGACTCAAGAATAAAACAGTTTATTATTAACCAATTAGTTTAGGTCTTGTTCCCTCACATTTACTTGATCGTAGATCCTCTTTCAAGCTTTAAGAATCAACTAAATATCAATATTATATCACTAGAAGACCTAATCAAGTCGATAGAATTTTATTAGAATTAATTCTGATTTTAAAAAGCATGCTGTCAACTGGGGGTCGATGCCAGGGTCGGAGGTTCCATCGACCCTGGGTGCTACCACCCAGATTCTGGACTTCTCGAATACTGGGGGTCGATTGTTAGGGTCTGGTAGGGTCGATTGGCCATCGACCCCCGTGCGACCCCCTGTGGGTTTAGTCAAATTTTCATCCTATAGTCCATTCCTTCGTGTTTGGGGTCCTATGGCTTGCTTCTACAATTCATTCCACACATGTTCTATGGTCTAGAATCGTAGTTCATTCACCTATATGGTTTTTATGATCTTCCCCATGATTTTCCATGAAAACCTAAC
The DNA here is from genome assembly GCA_028583415.1 of Protea cynaroides. NCBI lineage: Eukaryota > Viridiplantae > Streptophyta > Magnoliopsida > Proteales > Proteaceae > Protea > Protea cynaroides. Next base: position 77,247,669 of record CM053267.1, read on the forward strand.
CATGGATGGATGATTTGGGTTTCTCCTAGATCATTCCCTCTTCACTATCTATTCTAAGGTCTGTAGAATTACATGGAGATAGTGTCCATACCTGAGAATTAGGCTGGTTTCTCTGAAGCCTTCTCTTTGATCCTCTTCCCTTTCTCTTCTCCTTCTCTTCTCTTTCTCTCAATCCAATTAGGGTTCTAAAAGGAGTAAAAGAGGCTTAGGGACGTCCTATTTATAGAGTAGAAACTCCCAAAATAAGTCCCATTGAGATTAGGAAAGAATCCCATTGAAATTTGGAAAGTTCCTAATTCACGGTTTCTGTCGAAAAACTGGGGGTCGATGAGGGGGTCGGAGATCCCGTCGACCCCTGGTTCTAAAATGTCCGACCCCCGGTTAAAAACTCAGGGTCTGACTTTTATACTGGGGGGGTCTGACCCTGCCTTGCTGGGTATGCGACCCTCCCCCTTATTTTAGTGTTTTTGGGTCAGTTTAGTACCTAGGATCGCGATCTCCCTCACGTACTTGATCCATTTGGCTCGATCATGATGGGTAGACCTGGTTCAAGGTGGTAAAACCGAGTTAGTTTGATACGGGTTTTAAGTTTGCAACTGTGCTATAAAAAGGATTGGCAGCCACCGCACCTCTATACGCGGGTGTGTAAGTCCACCCTATGGATCAAACACCATTGTCGTCCCATATCCACCCCACCATGGAATAAAGATAAAGCTAAATTATCTAGATCATACATCACCAACACTTCCCTCGATGCCCTACCCATACCAACAAGTAAGCCCCTGTTGGTGAGGGCTTGCAAATTAGGCTCGCAACTAACCAATCCTTATGCCATCTAAATGTATCCAATGTCTTACCCCAGCATCTCTCAATAAATCCATAGAGATAGAACTAAGGCCCCTTGGCAAAGTCAAAGACCACACAGTCCAAGACCACCTCCCCTAATGCCCTACGACGTAATAGTTCCGCTAAGATATGGCAATACGATGATGTCAGTGGGCAAGACTTAAGTACAGATAGAGCTAGAATCTAGTGACCAGGCCAGAGACCACAGTGCCACGTCCTCCCCCTGATGCTCCACTCGCATCCAACACACAAACCACACATACAATCACATGTCTATTCCTAGCATCATCATCATCATCTTATAAATAGACAGAAATAAATATGCATGAGCAGAAATAGCAGTAATATTAGATGACATGTGAAATGCACATTACAAGCATACAAGCATAGAAACATTCGTTGCATTAAACAAATAAAATAAAACAGTTTGTTATTACCAATTATTTTAGGTCTTGTTCCCTTAGCTTAAACAATGTTCGATCTTCTCCAAGCCTCGGAAATCACTTATGAACTACTTGGAAACCTAAGAAATTTATGGATTTTAAGTTAGACTTCAAGTTCACCAAGTTACAGTAGTCGAAAACCTAATCTAGTCCCAAACAGGCTTTCCTGAAATGGTGTGGTCGCAGGTATGGTTGAACCTGTGGTCTCAATATTTGCGACCGCAGGGTGTGTGGTCAATACGTATGGTCTCATATCTTGCGACTACACATGCGACGTGTAAAACCCGCACTCCATGAACCCGATCTAAACCTCTATTTCATGTCTTAACAGGTCTTCCAATCATAATCGGACCAGACGGGACGAGCGATTGACAATCAAGTACGAAAATGGACCAAAAATAGAGAAATAATTCATGCCGGTCTCATGATACCGGTCTATATACCGGTCGACCTGTATGTCTGCGCGGGCAGACTAGTTAGATCCAGAATTGGATCTCTATGGGTCCTGCTTGCCAAATCTCCAGCCTAGAGACTTTCCTAACGCAAGGAAACTTCCTAAACTCTACCCTAGCCTATTTAAGGACCTCTAAATCTCCTTAAACCTCTTTGATTATTATCACAAACCCTAGAGGGGAGAAAGAGATCGGAAGAGGACAAAGAGCTAAGAAAGGTGGAAGAGGAGCCACCGTTGGACGAAGAACACCATAATTGTGAACCAACCGTAAGTGCTTGAACTTCTCTCTAAGTTAATCATTATAGATGATTGATCATGACTGATCAATACCATGCAAGGCTAGGTATTGATCTAAAACCCTTAATTTTCCATTAAACCCTAATTGTTCGATAAATCTTATATTAGAATTCTAGGCAAAGAATCATCAGAACTAGGACTTGAATGGAACATAAGACAACCTTAACTCGTTGCTCAGGCCTAGAATGCATAGGAGGAACCTTAGGGATCATAATGGGTAACCGACGGAAGATGAACACCAAGTTGGTGGTCTTCCGGAGGCATACCAGTCAACTATATCGGTTGCACTAGGTGCGGCCGGTACTTCGACCAGTGCCTCTCGGGAACTGGTCATTGGGGGACCGGTCGACCATACCGGTCGCACCTTTCCCCACAGTGCTGCGACCTATACCTACGATCAGTATGCACCGAGAGGGGTGTTTTCAACCCCAGTTGGTTTTCGGCCAATGTAAAACCTATGGAACTAATTATAACTGAACCCTAACATCGTGTAGGACCCTGTGATAGCAAGTTTGGATTCTGTGACGCGGAGCAAACTAGCAATCAAGCTTCAGGTAAGGGAATCGGACCTAAACCCTAATTATTAATAATTATTATTTTGTGGAATGGTGTTTGTGTATACTCACATGTCATCTTTACTTTTAGTTATTATATTGTTCATGCATACTCACTATGCTAGGATATGATTGTTTAGCAGGTGATTGTTTTCGTTGGTGTGTGGAATGGGAAGGGCCTGGGTTTTGGATCATTCCTCACACTAGCACTTTTTCGTATCGCTTCTGTCTTAGCATGCTGGGTGTGGGTAGGGTATTAGGGGAGGAAGTAGCACTGTGGTCTCCAGCCTGGCCACTAGACTCGAGCCCTATCTCTATGCCTTAGGGAGCTGTGCAGGGATAGGGCCGACTATGATGTCACACCCCAATTTCGTACTATTCAGAATGGTGTGTTGAACCACTAATGAACCAATGGTTCAACTAGGATCTCAAATAGGCTGTGTTCGTTTGCTTAAACCATACACATCCACAACCATAATCAGATTAAATAAACAATAGCGGAAGTCTTATATATTAAATGAACATAGAATCTAACTGTGATAGAGTAAATAAATTATCCAATTATCTCCACAAGGACTAAGACATAAATTAAAATAATTAAATCAATTACATTGTCTGTATAATTTAAACCAAATCTAATCGAAAACACAAGAGTTGCACTCTCATGACAAATCATGCGATTCCATCGTAACTTCAGCGTCCATCGCCGCCGCATGTCCATACATCTGAGCATTTATATAATCTTCTACTATAGTACCTGCATCATCAACTAAAAATATTTGTCGTCGAAATGATGAGCACACATCACGGCTCAGTGAGCAAACAAAACAATGCAACAAAACATATGCATGCATTCAATTCATATCTTTGGTCTGGTTCATAAGTTTGCAATGTGCTATAGAAAGGATAGGTGGCTGCCGCACCTCTATACACGAATGTGTGGAACCGCCCAACGGATCAAATACCATTTCCGCCCCCACATGCACCCACCATAAAATAGAGATAGAGCTAAAGTGCTTAGGACCGCACCGCATCACACTTCCCCTGATGCTCTACCCATACCAACACGTAAGCCCTTGTTGGCGAGGGCTTGCAAACTGGGCTCGCAACTAACCAATCCTAATGTCAAACAGTGTATCCAAGGCCTCACCCCAGCATCCCTCAATACATCCATAGAGATAGAGCTAAGGCCCCCCCGATAGAGTTAGAGACTACACGGTCCGAGACCACCTCCCCTGATGCCCTACGACGTAATAGTTCTGCTAAGGTAATGGCGATACGATGATGCTAGTGGACAAGACTTGAGTAGAGATAGAGCTAAAGTCTGGTGACCAGGATGAACCACAGTGTCACGTCCTCCCCCTGATGCTCCACTCGCATCAAGTACACTAACCACACACATACATTCACATGCCTATTTCTAGCATCATCATCATCATCATCATGTTATAATAAACAAAATTAAATATGCATGAACAGTAATAACAGGAATAGGGGATGACATGTGAGATGCACATTACAATCATACAATCATAGAGTCATACATGGTATTGGACTCAATAAACGAAAATAGTTTATTATTAGCCAATTAGTTTAGGTCTTGTTCCCTCACCTTTGATTGAGTGTAGATCCTCGTTCGAGCTTTATAAATCACTTTTAAATCAGTAGAAAGGCCTAACAAGTCGATAGATTTAATTAGAATTAATTCCAATAAATTTAAACTAACCTAAATCGTAAGGTCGCAGGTAGGGTAGCACCTAGGGTAGCAGTTTTCTGCAACCTTAGGGTGTAGGGTCGGACGTGGGGTCGGATACCATTCAACCCTACGTGCGACCACACCCTCCCTGGGACTTTCCGAGGGCATGTGATCGATCATGTGGTCTCGTAGGTCCATTCTAAGATTGTTCTATGGCTCATAACTATGATTTTTACACACTTTCCATTGCCTATGATGATTACTTCCATGGATTCCTTTGGAACTTGTCCATGGATGGATGATTTGGGTTTCTCTTAATCCTATCTTCTTCGTAATCTATTCTAGACTCTTAATTTATAAAGAGAATTAGGTTCATATCTGAGGTTGGCTAAGATTCAGAGGTTTCTCTGAACTTCCTCCTCTTCCTTAGTCTTTTCTTCAATTTTCTTTCTCTTCTTCTTTTCCTTCTCTTTCTCTTTCTCTCACTCTCAATTAGGGTTCTAAAAAGAGTGAAAGAGACTAAGGGATGTCCTATTTATAGAGAAAAACCCTCCAAAATAAGTCCCATCGAGTTTAGGAAAGAACCCCTTGGAATTATGAAAGTTTTCTAATTTACGGTTTCTGTCTGTCATCGTAGGGTCGGACGTTGGGTCGCAGAATCCGTCGACCCTACATTTTTCTAGTCATGCGACCCTACGACTAAAAATTCATGGGTTGAACTTCTGTTGAGGTGGGGTCGACCCTACCTGTTTAGGCATGCGATCCTACCCTCACATTTACTGTTTTTGGGTTAGACTCATACCTGGTCTTGTGATTTTCTTCACACACTTGGTCCACTTGGCTCGACCATGATAGGTAGACCTGGTACAAGATGGTAAGACCGATTAGTTCGATACGGGTCTTACAACTCCCCCCCCCCTCTTACTAAAAATTTCATCCTCGAAATTTGTACATACCTTTCGAGTCAAAAAGGTGAGGATATTGCTTCCGCATAGCGTTCTCTTCTTCCCATGTGATCTCTTCTATATCTCGGCTCCTCCAGGTGACTTTAACATAGTATATGTCACGATTGCGTAGACGTTGAACATTTCGACTAGTGATTTCAGTAGGTGCTACTTCGAATATCAAATCATCAGTTAGATCTGGTGGATCCGCTGTTAAAACGTGCGTTGGATCTCTGACGTACTTCTTTAATAATGAGATAAGAAATATATCATGCACACTTGACATAGATGGTGGTAGTGCTAACTGATAAGCCACTTTTTCACGTTTAGCTAGAATCTCATACGGCCCGACATATCTCAGACTAAGCTTCCCTTTCTGTCTGAATCGTTTTAATCCTCGCATAGGTGATACTTTCAAGAATACCTTCTCACCTACGACAAATTCAAGGTCTCTGCGTCGAGTATCTGCATACTGTTTCTGACAATTCTGAGCTGTTCTAACTCTTTCCTTGATAATGTCGACTACTCGACAAGTCTCTTCAACAAATTCTGGTCCAACGATGCTACGTTCACCCACTTCGTTCCAAAACAAAGGAGTTCGGCACTTCCTTCCATATAGTGCTTCATAGGGTGACATCTGTATAGTAGCCTGATAGCTGTTGTTATAGGCGAACTCAATCAATGGTAGTTTCTCATCCCATGATCCTTTAAAATCAATAACACAAGCTCGAAGCATGTCTTCTAAAATCTGAATGGTACACTCCGACTGTCGTCTGTCTGAAGATGGAATGCAGTATTGAACTTCAATGTTGTATCCATAGCCTTTTGCAATCCTTCCCAAAACTTTGAAGTAAAGCGTGGGTCTCTATCGGACACAATGCTTTCAGGTACACCATGTAATCTGACAATGTTATCCACATATAGCTTGGCTAACCTCTCTAGGATAAACTGTGGTCGTATTGCTATAAAGCGAGCTGTCTTAGTCAGACGATCTAAATCACCCAGACAGCGTCAACTACTCGAGGAGTCAATGGTAACCCGGTGACGAAGTCCATAGTGATGCAGTCCCATTTCCATGCTGGTTCTGGCAGCAGCTGCAACAGTCCTACAGGTCTTTGTTGTTCAACCTTCACCCTCTGACAATTTAGGCATTGAGACACGAATTTAGCTACATCTGCTTTCATTCCTCTCCACCAATATAATTTCTTCAAATCATGATACATCTTTGTACTTCCAGGATGTACCGAATAGGCGGTGGTGTGAGCTTCCTTCATTAGTCAGTGTCTAATGTCTAAATTTTCTATTTCAGGAATACATACTCTTCCTTTGTACTTCAGTACATTTTTATCATCTAAGGTGAATTCAGGAATAGTCCTACCTTTTTCGGTGTCTTCTTGTACCATTCTTAGATAAGGGTCTATTTTAATAGCTACTTTCACTTCATCAATTATATCAGGTACAATCTTCAACGTTGCGAACATATTTGAAAATCGATGAATAAACCCTTGGTTGGTTGATTCACCCGGTGCATCTATCACGAACTACTCATTACCGTAATTGAACACTTTTCCTATAGTACACATTGTTGCAGTTGTATTAACCTCTCCTTGAGATTTTATCATTGCTTTTCTGCTTAGCGCATCAGCAACTACATTAGCCTTTCCTGGATGATACTGGATATCACAATCATAATCCTTCAATAATTCCAGCTATCTTCTTTGTCTCATGTTCAACTCCTTCTGATTAAAAAGATAAGTGAGACTCTTATGATCTGATTTAATCTGAAATTTCTTTCCATACAAGTAATGTCTCCATATCTTGATAGCATATACTACTGCTGCTAATTTCAAGTCATGAGTGGGATAGTTCTTCTCATGTGTCTTCAGCTGTCTTGAAGCATATGCAATTACTTGTTCTCCTTGCATAAGTACACATCCTAAACCCAATCTCAACGCATCAGTGTACAAGAGAAATGGCTGTCCTGGAATAGGAATAGTCAAGATCGGAGCAGATATCAATCTAGCCTTCAATGTTTGGAAACTTTTCTCACATTTATCAGTCCAAACAAACTTTTCTCCTTTCTTAGTCAAACTGGTGAGAGGTACGGCAATTCTGGAATAGTCTTCTACGAATCGTCGATAATACCCAGCTAGACCTAAGAAACTTCTAATTTCTGCAATGCTCTTCGGTGCTTCCCACTTCACAACGGCTTCAATCTTGTTAGGATCCACTTTAATTCCTTCAGCAGATACAACATGGCCTAAGAAAGCGACCTCATTTAACCAAAACTCAAACTTTGTAAATTTGGCGTAAAGCTTCTCTTTCCTTAATCGCTGCAGAGTGGCTCTTAAATTCATGACATGAGTTTCCTTGTCCTTGGAGTAGACCAATATATCATCAATAAACACAATGACCGACGTATCCAACATATCATGGAATACTCGATTCATGAGTTTCATAAAGGTTGCGGGTGCGTTAGTCAATCCAAAAGACATGACTAAAAATTCATAATGTCCATATCTTGTTCTGAATGTTGTCTTTGGAATATCACCGTCCCTAATCTTCAACTGATGGTATCCTGACCGAAGATCGATCTTGGAAAACACCTTGGCACCTTGCAACTGATCGAATAAGTCATTGATCCGAGGCAATGGGTACCGATTCTTGATTGTCAGCTTATCAGTTCCCGGTAGTCTATATACAGTCGAACACTACCGTCCTTCTTCTTTACAAATAATACTGGCACTCCCCATGTTGATATGCTAGGTCTAATGTAATCCTTGTCCAGTAATTCCTGTAATTGTACTTTTAATTCCTTCAATTCAGTAGGAGCCATTCTATAAGGTGCTTTAGATACTGGTGCAGCTCCGGGTATTAGATCTATAACAAACTATGTCGCTCGGTCGGGTGGTAGTCCTGGTAGTTCTTCAGGCAATACATCTGAAAAGTCACGCACAACATCAATATCCTCCATTTGTGGTTCTTCCTTGGTGAGGTCGACCACTGATACTAGATACCCAACTCCTCCTTTCTCGAGGCATTTCCTAGCCTTTAATGCAGAGAGGATGAGTTTTCGTTTACGGGGAAGTTTGGTTCCCGCAAAACTAAACTCTGCTCCTTCCTTGTCTTTAAATGTCAGTTTCTTTTCTGCACATAATAGGTTTGCAGAATGCTAAGCTAACCAATCCATTCCCAAGATGACGTCAAAGTCTGCCATCTCAAGTTAAATTAAGGTTGCATCCAAAATCTTCTCGTCAATAAGAACTGGACATGGTCCATAACCTTTTTCTAATTCCACTTCTAATCCCATCGACGATCGTATAAGCAGTTTGTAATCTAACGATCTGAGGGATAGATTCAGCTTCTTTCCAAATGACACAAATATAAAAGAATGAGTAGCTCCAGAATCAAAGAGTACTCTAGCAGGTATGCCATTAATAGGTACAATACCTGTGATTTGTTTTAGTTTTAGTCTACATGATCACACAATGTAACACAAAATGAAAGGTTCAGGTCATACCTGTGACCACATCAAGCGATGCGGCAGCATCCTCAGTTGTAACAGCATAAACCTTTCCTTGCTGTAGCTGCTTCCTGGGTTTAGGACACTCTCTTAAATAATGTCCTATTTAGTTGCAGTTAAAGTATTTTACTCCTTCAATGTTTTGCTTTTGTTACGGTTGAGCTGCTGGAGTAGTCTTGGCTGCAGCATTGAAGCCTTGAGTACGGAAGGGTTTGAATGTCCTTGTATTCCATCCGTTATAAGAATTCCCATTTGGCCTTTTAATACCCCTGTTTTGAGCAAAGTAGCTCTCCTTGTGGCTCGACTCTATTACTCGAGCAATTTGTACTGCTTCATTGTAGACCTTCTTTTCCAGTCCCAGAACATGCTCACGGATGCTTCCCCTGAGTCCCATGACGAACCTTCAGGTCTTTGTGTTTTCTTCCTACATGCTGGCGGGTGCAAAGAAAAACAGCTCCTCATAATGTTGTTGGTATGCATCCACAGTCATTTGGCCCTGATATAAACTCAGGAACTCTCTTTCCATAGAATTTCTAAAACTTCTAGGGAAATACTTCTCAAAGAATGCCTCTTTATATATATCCCAGGTCAATTGGGTGTGCTTTGTTAACAGATAAGTCCGTGTAGACTTCCACCAGTAGTGTGCATCGCCTTTCAGCATAAAGGTTGTACACAGCACTTTCTCCTCCTCATTCACTGTCATCATCGTAAAATTTATTTCCATTTCATCAATCTAGTGTGCTGGCCACAAAGGATCTGTTGGCTTACCATTATATTCTTTGGGCTTCATCTTCAGGAAATGCTTGATCAGTTGGGAGTGGTCCAGCTGATACAGAGCATAGGCCCCATACATAGGTGGTTGATACTGGTAACTGCCTTGAGCTACCTCAGGATTCTGTACTTGAGCCGGCATGACTGGTGTTTGAGGTGCATGGGGTACCGTGTTGTTTCCTCCTGGTACTGTGCTAGCTTGTCCTGCTGGCATAGGTGTCGTATGTACAACTGGAAAAGCCATGTCTATAGCAGTTTGCATATTGGCTTGCACCTGCTGTATTTGTTGCAGCTGTTGAGCCAAGTTCATTACTGCTGTAGCCAGATCTGTAGGTGGGGCTGGCAAGTTTGTAGGATTTGCCTGGCCACTAGCCACTGGCAGTGCCGTATTCAGATTCTCCTGTGCTTCATGATTTACATGGTTGTCTTCCTCCACAGGTGGTGGTGGAATTGGGTTACAGCCTCGTCTAATCACCCTTCGCCCAGCCATTTCCTGTTCTGGTGGTGGTAGTGTCTGAAAACAATCATAGCACATGTCAGGCAATCAACATAAGTTGTTATCAAATAAAAATCCAACTAATCAATATAAATTTCAAAATTTTCAGATCATTCTGACAAAATACTGTATTTTCCATCGTAGGGTCGATGGTAGGGTCGGTCCTTATGCGACCTAGGGTATGCGACCCTAAGAAACCCTGTCAGCTTACCGAGAGCCTAGGGTCGATCGTGGGGTTGGTATATGTCCGACCCTAGGTCCGACCCATGGTTCTCTGTTAGATCACCGAGAGCCTAGGGTCAATGGTAGGGTCTGACGTAGGGTCGCATATTTTAGTCAAATTTTGCGACCCTACGATCCAGAATCAGGTTTTTAAACCCGATTTTGGATTCATTTCTCATTCTTTCTCCTTTCTTCCAACTCAACCCATTTCCCTGAGTTGCTACAGTATCGACCCCTAGTGTTTGGTGATCTTTCCTTCCGTTTGCAACTTCCGCTCCTTTTCTAAAGGTATGCTCTCTACTGTTTCCGCATTTTTAAGCTTTCTAAACTAGGTTTTTGTCCATTTACATCGTTTTCTTCAAATTAAACTTTTTCCAATCGTAAAAATTTAATTTTTATTGGGGGCTTTTGCTATTGGTCACCTAATGTACGAAAGCCCTCAAAAATATTTGAGTTCCATCGGTTGGTTATCGAGAAACTTGAAATTTTCCATTTTTGACCTAATTTTTGAGATTTTTCAAATTTATTGAAATTTCTTCAAATTTGATCTTTCTAAATTAAATTTCCAACTGTATGAGCCTTGAAGGATGGTTTGGAACCTATGTAAGTCCTCCTGCCTAGTTGTTTGGATGAAAAGTGAGGCTTTTGGCCAATTCATGCCGTTATAATGCTGAAATTTCTGAGTTTTTCACCATTACTAATCTATTATTTGTTTTTCTTTGTTTTGGCAGATAGTATGGCTCGTACCAAGGTTCCTAGGACTCATGACCCAGTTCGTTTCCGCTCTAATGAGGCCTGAGACTCGGTATGCTCGCTATGAGCGTAAGAAAGTAGAAGGGGGTCACTGTGTGCACTTGGCTAGTCTAGCCTTGTTCAACGTGGAGGGTGCTTTTGGTGACATGGGCTGGCTTCCTGTGATCACCTATGAGGCTTGTACCCACCCTGATTTGGTGAGACAGTTCTATTGCAATCTCCAGGTAGTGGGGGATCGCAATGACACAGAGAGAGGTAGGGAGCTCAGGATCACGAGCTACGTCAAAGGGGTAGAGGTTTCATTTGACTGCCAGCAGTTGGCTGATCTTTTGGGCATATCAAATGACGGTCCTTTGGTGTACTATGCTCCCAAGGAGCCCCAGTTCCTATCCTTGGAGATGCGTGCTGAGATTAACAGTCAGCTTATTAGAGATGATCGCTGGGAGATGAAAGCGATCAACCTACGTCCAGAGCCTCGGGTGTACTGCAAGATCATCCAACACAACCTGATACCCCAGAGTGGACATTATGAGAGGATCTCCCAGTTGACTCAGTATGTCCTCTACTGCATTTGCACTAGGCAGCCTGTCTGCCTACCTTTCATTATCATGAGGACGATGATCCGTGCTACGCTGCCTGGTCAGCTAGGCAACCTGCCCTACGGACGTCTGATCACTACACTGCTCACCCGCCTAGGCATTGATTTAGTAGATGAGAGGATTCAAGAGAAGACCTTCTCATCGGTTTTGGATTGGGAGGCCATCTGTAGGATGGGTATGCGGGATGTCCAGGTCAGTGATGATGAGAGAAATGCTCTGGTGCGTCCTCATACTTGAGTAGAGATAGCAGACGCTGAGGCGGTAGCAGCAGCAGCAGCTGGAGCAGGGGTCCATGGCGGTGATGCTGAGGATGAGGATCGCATGTATATGGATGTAGACGCTATACATCCTCCATGACCTCCACATTCTACTGGAGCTGGTCCATCTCGGGCTCCTTCACACATGGCTGGTCCTTACACCCACCATCTGATGATATGATGGGATTACTGCGTGACATCAGAGAGGGACTTGAGAGTGGGAGAGCTTCTAGATGCTCAGCGCACGACAGATAGGAGAGTGGGCGAGCTTCTAGATGCTCAGCGTGCGTCTGATCAGCGGATGGCCAAGTTGACAGCTAATCTCTAGACGACCCAGACTCAGGTAGCCTGGTTGACTAGAGTGTATGTTGAGGACTATGACAAAGATCGCGAGGCACCTCCTCCTCCATCACCTCAGCTCCATGATGTATATTTTCTTTTTGTTTTTCTTTGTACTACAGAGTAACTATCCGGGTTGTGGACTGTACTCTGCTTTAGATATATATAAACATGTTTTTTATTTGATGTATATAAAACTTGTTTCTCCTTTTTATATATGCATTATTTTCTTTCTTAATTTTGTCTCAAACAACACAGGTGCTTACAGTGTATTCTTGTTAAAGCTTTTAAATTTTATCCTAACTCAGTTCACGAACTTTTGTGGAAATATACTGATTTAATAGACAGGGCCTGAGAGCTCTGATACCTAGTTGTCACACCCCAATTCCGCACTATTCAGAATGGTGTGATAAATCACTAATGAACCAACGGTTCAACCAGGATCTCAAATAGGCTGTGTCCGTTTGCTTAAACCACACACATTCACAACCATAATCAGAGTAAATAAACAATAGCGGAAGTTTTATATATTAAATGAACTGAGAATCTAACTGTGATAGAGTAAATAAATTATCCAATTATCTCCATAAGGACTAAGACATAAATTAAAATAATTAAATCAATTACATTGTCTGTATAATTTAAACCAAATCTAATCGAAAACACAAGAGTTGCACTCGCATGACGAATCATGCGACTCCATCATAACTTCAGCGTCCATCACCGCCGCATGTCCATACATCGGAGCATTTATATAATCTTCTATTGTGGTACCGGCATCATCAACTAAAAATATTCGACGTCGAAAGGGTGAGCACACATCACGGCTCAGTGAGCAAACAAAACAATGCAACAAAACATATGCATGCATTCAATTCATATCTTTGGTCTGGTTCATAAGTTTGCAATGTGCTATAGAAAGGATAGGTGGCCGCCGCACCTCTATACACGAATGTGTGGAACCGTCCAATGGATCAAACACCATTGCCGCCCCCACATGCACCCACCATGGAATAGAGATAGAGCTAAAGTGCTTAGGATCACACCGCATCACACTTTCCCTAATGCTCTACCCATACCAACACGTAAGCCCCTATTGACGAGGGCTTGCAAATTGGGCTCGCAACTAACCAATTCTAATGTCAAACAGTGTATCCAAGGCCTCACCCCCAGCATCCCTCAATATGTCCATAGAGACAGAGCTAAGGCCCCCTGGCAGAGTCAGAGACTACACGGTCCGAGACCACCTCCCCTGATGCCCTACGACGTAATAGTTCTGCTAAGGTAATGGCGATACGACGATGCTAGTGGACAAGACTTGAGTAGAGATAGAGCTAGAGTCTGATGACCAGGATGAACCACAGTGTCACGTCCTCCCCCTGATGTCCACTCGCATCAAGTACACTAACCACACACATACATTCACATGCATATTCCTAGCATCATCATCATCATCATGTTATAATAAACGAAATTAAATATACATAAACAATAATAACAGGAATAGGGGATGACATGTGATAGGCACATTACAATCATACAATCATAAAGTCATACATGGTATTGGACTCAATAAACAAAAATAGTTTATTGTTAGCCAATTAGTTTAGGTCTTGTTCCCTCACCTTTGATTGAGTGTAGATCCTCGTTCGAGCTTTATAAATCATTTTTAAATCAGTAGAAAGGCCTAACAAGTCGATAGATTTAATTAGAATTAATTCCAATAAATTTAGACTAACCTAAATCGTAGGGTCGCAGGTAGGGTAACACCTAGAGTAGCAGTTTTCTGCGACCTTAGGGTGTAGGGTAGGACATGGGGTCGGATACCATTCGACCCTACGTGCGACCACACCCTCCCTGGGACTTCCCGAGGGCATGTGATCGATCCTGTGGTCTTGTAGGTCCATTCTAAGATTGTTCTATGGCTCATAATTATGATTTTTACACACTTTCCATTGCCTATGATGATTACTTCCATTGATTCCTTTGGAACTCGTCCATGGATGGATGATTTGGGTTTCTCTTAATCCTATCTTCTTCATAATCTATTCTAGACTCTTAATTTATAAAGGGAATTAGGTTCATACCTGAGGTTGGCTGAGATTCAGAGGTTTCTCTGAACTTCCTCCTCTTCTTTAGTCTTTTCTTCAATTTTCCTTCTCTTCTTCTTTTCCTTCTCTTTCTCTTTCTCTCACTTTCAATTAGGGTTCTAAAATGAATGAAAGAGACTAAGGGATGTCCTATTTATAGGGGAAAACCCTCCAAAATAAGTCCCATCGAGTTTAGGAAAGAACCCCTTGGAATTAGGATAATTCCTAATTTATGATCTCTGACATCGTAGGGTCGAACGTAGGGCCGCAGAATCCGTCGACCCTACGTTTTTCTAGTCATGCAACCCTACGACTAGAAAGTCATGGGTTGGACTTCTGTTGAGGTGGGGTCGACCCTACCTATTTAGGCATGTGACCCTACCCTCACATTTACTGTTTTTGGGTTAGACTCATACCTGGTCTTGCGATTTTCTTCACGCACTTGGTCCACTTGGCTTGACCATGATAGGTAGATCTGGTACAAGGTGGTAAGACCGGTTAGTTCGATACGGGTCTTACATGTGATGACATATATGATCGGTTAGTTGCAAGCCCAATTTGCAAGCCCTCGCCAATAGGGGCTTACGTGTTGGTATGGGTAGGGCATTAGGGGAAGTGTTAGCGGTGTGTGATCCAGATACTTTAGCTCTATCCCTATTCTATGGTGGGTGCATGTGGGACGACAGTGGTGTTTGATCCATTGGGTGGATTACACTCGTGTATAGAGGTGCGGTGGCCGCCAATCCTTTTTATAGCAATTGCGAACTTAAAACCATACCATATTGTGAATGTTATTCATGTATGTTGTTTGCTGCATTGTCTGATTTTCTTACTGAGCTAAGTTGTGACCTCACCCTTGTGTATACACCGTTTTTAGATGTTGATGCATGCTATACTGTGGAGGACTATGTGGACGCTCTAGTGTATGAAGGTGTTGCTGCTTTAGAAGTACAAGCAGGGGAGGTGTGAGGACAAAGATGGAAATCTTTAGAAGTCGCCACCTAAATTTAGGTCTAGGACCTTAGAAATGTGAAATCTCATCCCAAGGTAAGACTTCGATTGACTCATGACCCTTAGATTGGAATTCTGGTCTATTAGAGATTGGGTAAGCGTCAGGTTACAATTATGGGAAGGGGTTAGGCACCCAAACCGCCCGATCAAAATCGGTCTCCTATACCTTTCCTATGCTAGACTCTATTTGTTAAATTAAACCAAACCAAGTGGTTTGATATCATTGAACCGAATCTGTATCCATCAGATTGCCTACGTATTACGGATTTATTCCGAAAATCAGGTTCACCATCGTAGTTCAGGTGTGATTAAAGTTTATGGATGTGATTTATGCTTGTGCATGATTAAGTTCTTTGTTCAAGTTGAAATTTATGCTTGAAAGGCTGTGAAATCCTATGGGTTAGGATCTGGATAGTCCATGTGGACTGATAGATAGTCCTAGTGGATCTAAGAATAACCCTATTTGGGTTGAAATATGGATAACCCTATCTGGGTTGAAATGGGAATGGATATCCTAATGGATCTATGGATAGTCCGAGTGGACTAAGGTAAATATCCTAGTGGATCTATGGATAGTCCAAGTGGACTAAGGTTTGGATAACCCTTTTTGGGTTAAAATATGGGGGGTATCCTAGTGGATCTATGGATAGTCCGAGTGGACTAAATTGGGGATCCGAATTTGGGTTTCTCCCAAATGGCCTACGTATCCTAGGGTTTGGCCTAGGAATCAGAATCCACGTAGTTCGGGCTGGGTGACCTGTTCTAGGTTAATGATTGAGAACCTATTCTAGGTTTAGGGTTTAGAACCTATTCTAGGTTTAGGGTTTGCCGAGGTAAAAATTGTCCTAAATTAACCTTTTCATTCTGAATTCTAATTTTGGAGGTTTGGCAAAGAATTCTCTTTCTTTATTAAGGTTATATTATTCCCATTATTGTCACACCCCAATTCCGCACTGTTCAGAATGGTGTGATGAACCGCTAAATAACCAACGGTTCAACCAGGATCTCGAATAGGCTATCCCCGTTTTACCCAAACTTTCACACATCCAAAATCATAATCAGAGTAATACACAATAGTGGAAAATTTAGAAATAAATGAACTGAAAACTAAGATGATACCATTAAATAAATAGTAAATTATTCTGTTTCCAACTGAGACATACTTATGTAAATATCAAATACACGTCTTTATAAATTCAAAGAAACCTATAAAAATATCTAGTCAAATACACACGAGTTGCACTCGCAAGAGGGGTCGTGTGTATCGTCTTCAGCTCCAGCGTCCATTGCTGCTACCGTCCCGTACGTAGAAGCATTCATGTAGTCTTCAACTGTGTAACCTGCATCATCAACTAAAAATATTCGACGTCGAGGGGTGAGCACGCTCACCCCGGCTCAGTGAGTAGCCAAAACAATGCAATAATACATATGCATGCAAAAATCAATTTATATCTTTGGTCTGGTTTATAGTTTGCAATGCGCAATAGAAAGGTTGGGTGGTCAAAGGTTAACGTTTACACCGCCTCTATACACAGGGTGTGGAAGCCCGCCCGAAGGTTAACGTTTATCGTCGTCCCCATCTACCCTACCATAACATTATACAACAAAGGTTAATGTTTATTGCTATATAATGCTATACCAACACGTAAGCCCCTGTTAGCGAGGGCTTGCAAACTGGGCTCGCTACTAACCAATCCTAATGCCAAACAGTGTATCCAAGGCCTCACCCCAGCATCCCTCAGAATGCCCATAGAGATAGAGCTAAGGCCCCCCGGTAGAGTCAGAGACTACAAGGACCGAGACCACCTCCCCTGATACTCTATGACATAATAGTTCCACTAAGGTAATGGCGATACGACGATGTCAATGCACAAGACTTGAGTTAGTGATAGAGCTAAAGTGCTGAGACCCGCCAAAGGTTAACGTTTATTGACGTTCTCATCACACCTCCCCTGATACTCGCTCGCACCAAGCACATCAACCACACACATACAAGCACATGCCTATTCCTATCATCATCATCATCATCATGTTATAAACAATAAAGTAAATATGCATGAACAGGTAATAGAAATATTGGATGGCATGCTGTATGCACATTACAAACATATTCGCATAGAATCAAACATAGCATAGGACTCAAGAAAATAAAATAGTTTATTATTAACCAATTTAATTTGAGGTTAAGGTTCCTCACCTTAGCTTGCTAATAGATGTTTTCCCAAGCTTTAGAATGGTCTTTATAATGTTATTATATTGCTAGAAGACCTAACAAAGTCGATAGAATTTAATTAGAATTAATTCGGAATTTAAAAACCATTCTGTCAACTGAGGGTCGATGGGTCTATCGACCCTCCCTCCATTCTGAACTTCCCGAATGCTGAGGGTCGATGGTCAGAAACACCTAGGGTCGGATGGCATATCGACCCTCGGTGCGACCCTCGATGCACTCTGGTCCAATTTCCACTTTTTACATCATTCTTTGTGTTTGGGGTCCTATGGCTTGCTTCCTACATTCACTCAACATTCATTCCATGGTCTAGAACCATGTATAAACCATCTAAATAGTTTTCGTGCATCCTCCTATGGTTTTCCATGAAAACCTAACCATGGATGGATGGTTTGGGTTTCTCCGAGATCACTTTCTCTTTAATTACTAACCTAAGGTCTGTAGAAACTCATGGAATTAGTATCCATACCTGAGAAGATTACTTTTCCTCTGAAATTCTCTTCCTTTTTGCTAGGTTCTCTTCCTTGCCTCTCTTCTTCCTCTTTTCCTTCTCCTCTCTTTCTCTCAATTCAATTAGGGTTGTGAAAGGAGTAAAAGTGGCTTAGGGACGTCCTTTAAATAGGCCATAAACATCCTAAAATAAACCCCTTTGAGATTAGGAAGGAATCCAATCGAAAATCTCAAAGTTTCCTATTTTCTGTTTTCGGCAGGATCCGAGGGTCGATGGGAGGGTCGATGATCCCGTCGACCCTAGGGTCTTAAGCTGTCCGACCCTCCCCTAAAATCTGAGGGTCTGACATTCTGTTTTGGGAGGTCCGACCCTACTTAGCTGGGTATGCGACCCTCCCTTAGAATTAAGTGTTTTTTGGTCGATTTGATACCCGGGATCTCGATCTCATTCATGCCCTTGGTCCATTTGACTCGACCATGATGGGTAAACCTGGTTCAAGGTGGTAAGACCGGATTAGATTGACACGGGTCTTACAACTCCCCCCAACTTATAAAAATTTCATCCTCGAAATTGTACGTACCTTCTGAATCAAACAAGTAAGGGTATTGCTTTCTCATAACATTTTCTTCTTCCCATGTAATCTCTTCCATGTCTCTACTTTTCCAAGTGACCTTAACATAGTAGATATCTCTGTTGCGTAGACGTTGAACCTTTCGACTGGTGATTTCTGTTGGTGTTACTTCGAATGTCAAATCATCAGTCAATTCGGCAAATCCATTACCAACACGTGCGTCGAATCCTTGACATACTTCTTCAATAGAGAAATGTGAAATACGTCGTGCACACTTGACATAGATGGTGGTAATGCCAACTGATAAGCTACTTTTCCATGCTTAGCTAGAATTTCGTATGGCCCGACATATCTTGGACTTAATTTTCCTTTCTGTCCGAACCTCTTCAATCCTCTCATAGGCGATACTTTCAAAAATACTTTATCACCTACGGCGAACTCTAGATCTCTTCGTCGAGTATCTGCGTATTGTTTCTGACGGTTCTGAGCTACTCTTACTCTTTCCTTGATGGTGTCGACCACTCGACAAGTTTCTTCCACAAATTCCGGTCCAACAATACTACGTTCTCCGACTTCATTCCAAAACAAGGGAGTTCGACACTTTCTACGATACAGTGCCTCATAAGGTGACATCTGTATAGTAGCCTGATAGCTGTTGTTATCGGCGAACTCGATCAATGGTAACTTTTCGTCCCATGATCCTTTGAAATCAATCACACATGCTCGTAGCATATCTTCTAGGATCTGGATTGTACGCTCTGACTATCCGTCTGTCTGTGGGTGGAATGCAGTACTGAACTTCAACGTTGTACCCATAGCCTTTTGCAGTCCTTCCCAAAATTTGGAAGTAAATCGTGGATCTCTATCCGACACAATGCTTTCTAGTACACCGTGTAATTGAACAATATTATCCACATACAGCTTTGCTAACCTTTCGAGTGTATATTGGGGTCATATCGATATGAAGCGAGCTGTCTTAGTCAGACGGTCCACAATCACCCAAACTACGTCAACTACTCGAGGAGTCAATGGTAGTCCTGTGACGAAGTCCATAGTGATGCAGTCCCATTTCCATGCTGGTTCTGGTAATGGCTGTAATAGTCCTGCGGGTCTTTGTCGCTCAGCCTTTACTTGCTGATAATTCAATTACTGAAACATGCATCTATCCACAACCACTTCCATTCCCTTTCTGCCAAAATAATCTCTTCATGTCATGATACATATTGGTACTCTAGTATGTACTGAATATTGAGTACAATGGACTCTTATCATTATCCTCTTCATAGTATCCAAGTCTTTATCTTCATGTATTCAGAATCTGCCTCTGTATCTGAGTACCATCTCCGCATCCAAAGTAACTCAGGGTTAGGTTTTTCTTTCTCTAAATCTCCTGACATTATTCTTATATACAGATTTAACAAAATTGCTACTTTTATTTCATCCACCAATTCAGAGATGATTTTTAATGGCATAAACGCAACCGAACTATTGTTTCATAATTCATCCATAAGTTCTCGCTCGATTGGATCATCACTAGCTTCTATTATATGTTACTCTTTTCTAACTCTGAATCTGTTGCTGTAGAACATAAGGCAACATTTATACTCGGTCCTTCTTCAGACCTCATAATCCCTTTTTTCTTAAGGCTTAGCTACTACATTAGCCTTGCTCAGTGACCTTGAATATCATGGTCTTAATCCTTCAATGTTCAAACCATTTTCCTATCCTCATGTTCAACTCTTTCTGATGAAGAGATAAATAGGACTCTTAACCTAAAATTATTCTTCGTTTAGATAATGTCACCAAGTCTTGATTGCATAATTCATCACCGGTAACCCCAAGTCATGAGTAGGGTAACGCTTCTCATGCTTCTTTAGTTTTCTTGAAACGTATGCAATCGCTTATTTACCTTGCATCAACCCGCTTCCTTGATCCAATCCGAAAGCTCCGATGGATAGGGTAAAAGGTTCCCTTGGTACCGAAATGATCAAGATGGGAGTTGATATCAACCTTACCTTAGAATCTGGAAACATTCTTCACACTTGTAGGTTCAAATAAACTCATCTCCTTTCCTGGTTAGCTTGGTAAGAGGTATTGCGATCTTAGAGTGGTTCCCCAAAAATCGTCTATAATAACCAGCTAACCCAAGAAACTTTTGATCTTCGCAATATTCTTTTGGTGTTTCTCACCCTATGTTTACTTCTATCTTAATAGGGTCCACTTTATTCCTTTTTATGACGCTATGTGATCTAATAAGATCACTTTGTTTAATCGGGTCTCATATTCCTTGGAATTGGCATAAAGCTTTTCCCTTTTCAGCTGTTGTGAAGCTGTTCTAAAATCCGTTGTATGAGTTGCTTCATTCTTTGAATAAACCAAAATATCATCTATGAAAACTATGACCGACGTGTCCAACATGTCATGAAACACCCAGTTCATCAGCTCCATAAAAGATGTAAGGGCATTGGTTAATCCAAACGTCATAATCGAGAACTCATAATGTCCAATCCCGATTCTAAAAGCTATCTTTGAGATATTTCTGTCCAAAATTCTTCAGCTGATGATATCTTGACTGAAGAAAATACCTTTGCTTCTTGCAACTGTTTAAACAAGTCATCAATCTGAGGTTGTGAATATTGATTCTTGTTCGTGAGCTTGTTAAATTCTCGGTAGTTTATACGCAGACAACACTACCATCCTTCTTCTTCACGAATTGCATTGGCGCTTCTCTTGATGCAATACTTAGCCGATTAGAACCCTTGTCTAATAACTCTTGTAGTTGAGTCTCAATTTTTTCAACTCCGTAGGAGCTACTCTATAGGTGCCTTTGACACAAGTATCGTCCTTGGAAACAAGTCGATGACGAACTCGGTCATATGATCAGATGGTAACTCCAGGTAAGTCTCCTGGAAACACATCAGGAATTTATGCATCACATCAATATCTTCCATCTGTGGTGCTTCTTTAGTAACGTATACCACAGATACCATATATTCAACTTCCTTCTCTTCAAAGCATCTCTTCGCTTTTAGCATAGAGATGATCAGCCTTCACTTCTTAGGCAACATGCTTCCAATAAAACTAAATTATATGTCATCTCTATTCTTGAATGATAACCTCTTCTATGCACATAATCACTTGTAGAGTGTTGAGACAACCAGTCTATCCCCAAGATGACATCAAAGTCTGCCATCTCAAGTCTAATTAGGTTGCGTCCAAATTTCATCCATCCATTAATATGATTCAATCATTGTTCATAACACTCATCTAAAACAACATTTAGTCCAAAGGGCTTGAACTAGCAAAATCTGGTATAAGGTCTTAAGAGCTTGTCTAGTTCCTTCATCTCTTAAGACTATCGTCAAGATCTCATATCCCAAATCTATTTATAAGCATTAGTGTATATGCTTATAATTTCATTAATTCAGCCAAACTATTTTGGTCTTTACTTAATCATATCCCTCAACATTGGGCATAACTCAATTATCATTGTATTAAATCGAGTACTACTTATGCCATGACTTTATCCTTGTATCCACTCTTAAATTTGCCTTTAAAAATCTTCTACCTTGTCAAAATTCATACCGATATAACCATCCTTAACTCTACTTGAGTGCTATCTATTTCTTTACTGGCTACTCTTAATAGTTCCCATATTTTCTCATGCACTCTTTTACAGACATGATTCATATCCATCCATTTAGCAATATCAAAACAAATTCTCCCTCACTTCATCTGAGTTTCATTGGCTATTAGCATTTAATCTGAATCCCATCATCTTTCTTCCAATAATTCCATTATCACTACACATCTTTATCAACAATGATCGGGGAGTTTATGAATCAGAATGTGCATCCAAAATAATTCTTTCCCTTCTTTTAATTATCATAATGACAACCACTTGCTTTATCTAGCGAATCTAGGTTTCAAGGATCAGGAGTAAATCTGTGGTAATCCAACCGGCATCAAAAGATCATTAAATTGCATGGTGGTCCAAATATATGAAAATAGAGGTTCTACAGCTCTTAACCTCATGGTTACAGGTTCTATCGAGTATATAATGCCATTGGTCGAGGCACTACAGGAGTAAATCTAGAGAAAGATTTCGCACATCAATAAATCAGGTATAAATCAGAAGATGTACGCTCAACATGATTAAACATTTAACTGTTCATCTAGTTCATATCTCTGTTCATGTTGTGGATCATGAGAATGGTTCAGATTGGTATAATCAGGACTAATACTAAAGAAACAATATCTATAACCCCAATTGACAGGTTAAATCAAGAAGGTATCCTATCAAGGTCCGAGAAATTAAAATCTGGTATGTGCATCCTCTATAATCATAAGAGTAAATCAATAATGCACCGCATCCTATATAAACATATCCAGTTACATGGCCATTATCCTCTTATCTCTGTTTGGATTTAGCCTGAGATCTTTTCCTTTATCTCTATAGGGGTTTTGGCATTACTAGCCATTTTCTTTCTTCCTCTATCTTACATCGAGTTTCACATCTTGTGAGTACCAACTCGGTATTCTAATTTTTTTTTGCTGTATAGATGCTTCCTTCTTGCCACTGTACTATATCCTTGTATACTTGGATAACTACCCCACTTATAGGTAATACCCTATATTATTTATTTATTAGGATAATTTTTTGTCTTCTCTTTCTGTTTGAGTGTATATATATATGGTTCCACCTTTTATATGTACATTATCGTCTTGTTTAATTTTTGTCTCAACCAACACAGGTGTTTATGGTTTGTTTGTATTAAAGCTTTTAATTTATCCTAACTCAGTTCATAGACTCCAGTGGAAGTATTCAGGTTTAATGGGTAAGGCCTACGAGAGCTCTGATACCAAGTTGTCACACCCCAATTCTGTACTGTTCAGAATGGTGTGATGAACCGCTAAATAACCAACGGTTCAACCAGGATCTCGAATAGGCTATCCCCGTTTTACCCAAACTTTCACACATCCAAAATCATAATCAGAGTAATACACAATAGCGGAAAATTTATAAATAAATGAACTGAGAACTAAGATGATACCATTAAATAAATAGTAAATTATTCTGTTTCCAACTGAGACATACTTATGTAAATATCAAATACACGTCTTTATAAATTCAAAGAAACCTATAAAAATATCTAGTCAAATACACACGAGTTGCACTCGCAAGAGGGGTCGTGTGTATCGTCTTCAGCTCCAGCGTCCATTGCTGCTACCGTCCCGTACGTAGAAGCATTCATGTAGTCTTCAACTGTGTAACTTGCATCATCAACTAAAAATATTCGACGTCGAGGGGTGAGCACACAACACGGCTCAGTGAGTAGCCAAAACAATGCAACAATACATATGCATGCAAAAATCAATTTATATCTTTGGTCTGGTTTATAGTTTGCAATGCGCAATAGAAAGGTTGGGTGGTCAAAGGTTAACGTTTATTGACACCGCCTCTATAAACAGGGTGTGGAAGCCCGCCCGAAGGTTAACGTTTATCGTCGTCCCCATCCACCCTACCATAACATTATACAACAAAGGTTAACGTTTATTGCTATATAATGCTATACCAACACGTAAGCCCCTGTTAGCGAGGGCTTGCAAACTGGGCTCGCTACTAACCAATCCTAATGCCAAACAGTGTATCCAAGGCCTCACCCCAAAGATCCCTCGGAATGCCCATAGAAATAGAGCTAAGGCCCCCGGTAGAGTCAGAGACTACAAGGACCGAGACCACCTCCCCTGATACTCTACGACATAATAGTTCCGCTAAGGTAATGGTGATACGACGATGTCAATGCACAAGACTTGAGTTAGAGATAGAGCTAAAGTGCTGAGACCCGCCAAAGGTTAACATTTATTGACGTTTTCATCACACCTCCCCTGATACTCGCTCGCACCAAGCACATCAACCACACACATACAAGCACATGCCTATTCCTATCATCATCATCATCATCATCATGTTATAAACAATAAAGTAAATATGCATGAACATGTAATAGAAATATTGGATGGCATGTTGTATGCACATTACAAACATATTCGCATAGAATCAAACATAGCATAGGACTCAAGAAAAGAAAACAGTTTATTATTAACCAATTTAATTTGGGGTTAAGGTTCCTCACCTTAGCTTGCTAATAGATGTTTTCCCAAGCTTTAGAATCGCCTTTATAATGTTATTATATTGCTAGAAGACCTAACAAAGTCGATAGAATTTAATTAGAATTAATTCTGAATTTAAAAACCATTCTGTCAACTGAGGGTCGATGCTAGGGTCGATGGGTCTATCGACCCTCCCTCCATTCTGAACTTCCCGAATGCTAAGGGTCGATGGTCAGAAACACCTAGGGTCGGATGGCCTATCGACCCTCGGTGCGACCCTTGGTGCGACCCTCGGTGCACTCTGGTCCAATTTCCACTTTTTACATCATTCTTCGTGTTTGAGATCCTATGACTTGCTTCCTACATTCACTCAACATTCATTCCATGGTCTAGAACCATGTATAAACCATCTAAATAGTTTTCGTGCATCCTCCTATGGTTTTCCATGAAAACCTAACCATGGATGGATGGTTTGGGTTTCTCCGAGATCACTTTCTCTTCAACTACTAACCTAAGGTCTGTAGAAACTCATGGAATTAGTATCCATACCTGAGAAGATTACTTTTCCTCTGAAATTCTCTTCCTTTTTGCTAGGTTCTCTTCCTTGCCTCTCTTCTTCCTCTTTTCCTTCTCCTCTCTTTCTCTCAATTCAATTAGGGTTGTGAAAGGAGTAAAAGTGGCTTAGGGACGTCCTTTAAATAGGCTATAAACATCCTAAAATAAACCCCTTTGAGATTAGGAAGGAATCCAATCGAAAATCTCAAAGTTTCCTATTTTCTGTTTTCGACAGGATCCGAGGGTCGATGGGAGGGTCGATGATCCCGTCGACCCTAGGGTCTTAAGCTGTCCGACCCTCCCCTAAATTCTGAGGGTCTGACATTCTGTTTTGGGAGGTCCGACCCTACTTAGCTGGGTATGCGACCCTCCCTTAGAATTAAGTGTTTTTGGGTCGATTTGATACCTGGGATCTCGATCTCATTCATGTCCTTGGTCCATTTGACTCGACCATGATGGGTAAACCTGGTTCAAGGTGGTAAGACCGGGTTAGATTGACACGGGTCTTACAATTATGCCCTTCCCAAGAATGTGGGTGCCTAAATGCATGTCCTATAGAAGTGTGCAGACATGGCAGTTTGACTAGGGTGTTGCATAAAATAAGTTATTGCCAAAAAATAGAATATTCTATCTAAATATGGCACATAAAACATTCATGGCAAGAAATTCACATGCAGTAAGATTGTTTAAAAATCTTTCAAATATGGCATGTATTCCAAATAAGGCAAGAGCCTATGTGGCATGATCTAGTATGCTATCTTCTAAGCATGACAAGATCCTAATTGCTATTTCTTTCCATATTTAGGGTTTTCTACCCTAATTATTATTTTATTTCTATTTTTTAGGGTTTTTTACCTTAACTGTTACTTTCTTTCCATTTTAGGGTTTTCTACCCTAATTATTATTTTATTTTCATTTTTTTAGGGTTTTCTACCCTAACTGTTACTTTCTTTTCATTTTAGGATTTTCTACCCTAATTATGGCAATAAGCATCCAACTATGGCAATGAGCATACAAATATTCATGATGAAAAAATTCAACGGTATAAATCACTATTGATGGTAATCTAACAGCTCAAAATTATTTCAACCACTTCCAAAGATAATCTAACGGTCCAGATCACTTATCATGATAATCTAATCATTCATATCCATTTACATCACTTTGAAGATAATCCAACGGTTTAGATTACTCAAATTAATAATCTAACCATTCAGATTACTCAAATGAAGGTAAATTATGATCAACGGATCAAATCAAAACTCCAAGATCAATGGTTCAATTTTAATCATATCATTCCAAGCATATGATCGGATCAATTTTAATTCCATCAAAATTCCATATGGTCGGATCAATTTTCATCATAATGCCATAATCGGATCAATTTTTTTTGCCATAATCGAGTCAATCTTCATCATAATGCTATAATCGGATCAATTTTCATCATAATGCCATAATCGGATCAATTTTCATCATAATGCCATAATCGAATCAATTTTCATTATAATGCCATAATTGAATGAATCATAATTCCATACGATCGGATCAATTACAATTTCATCACAATATTCCACAGTCTGCTCAAATTCAATTTCATCAAAAATCATATGATCGGATCAATCAAAATTCCATATGATCTGATCAATTCAATTACAAATTCATATGATCGGATCAAATTCATCAAGATTCATATGATCGATAAAATCAACTCAATGTCATCAAAATTTCCATAATCAATGGGATCAATTCAATTTTATTACGATGGGATCAATTCAATTTTCATCACATATTCACCTAATCGATGGAATCAATTCAATTTCATCACAATCAAAATAAAATTATCATCTCATGGTACATACTTAATCTCATCACCAAAATAGGATCACCACCCAACCAATCAAATTTATTCAAAAATATATTGAATTATATGAATTAATCTTAATCAAATTCAAACTCATTCGAATCAAATTTTGATTACATGAAATTCAAGCATTCGAGTCAATAGATATGAAACTCAAACACATTCACATCAGATTTCACATTAAATTAAAACATATGGGATCAGAGGATTGATGGGAAATCAAAGGACTGTAATTGGATAAATGATGTAGGGATGGATCAAGGGTTGGATTTGGTTAATGAGGAGGTAAGTGGTTGCAGCAGGTTACGTGGAGAGTATGGGACAGTAGGGTGTTGGGTCCTACAGAGGGTTGTGATGGATTGAACAAATGTTGAAGATAGTTGAAATAATGGTGACAGGTGGGGGTGAGTAAGCTATATGGAGGGTTTGATTAGGTGGTTAACAGTGTAGTGGAGTGGGTAGGTGCAGTTTATGGTTACAGGTAACAAAAGAAAGAAAAGAAAAACTAGAGGGGCGGTTTACCTGAGTCCCTCTCCATCATCTTCTCTCGGGTTTGCTCTGCAGCCCCCTTTTCTTCTTCTTCTTCGGCATCTCCTCCTCTTTCGTCTTCTCTGATTTTTTATTATTTTTTTTTTTTTGCTCTCTGTATTTTTCCTCCCGATTTTTTCTTTGGATCTGTTTTTTTCCAGCCCCTCTCTCCACTTATCTCCCTCTTGAAATTTTTTTTTATTCTTCTTCCCTCTCCTTTCTTTCTCCCCTTCCTCTTCTCGGATTCCTCCCCCTCTCCACTTTTTTTCTGTTTTTTTATTCTTTCTTTTATTCTCCCACTCCCTCTCTCTCTATCTTCTCATTTCTCTCATCTTCTTCCCTTTTTTTTTTGCTTTTTTTTTTATTCTCCACTCACCGCTCTCTCTCCCTTTCTCTCTCTCTCTCTCTCTCTCTCTCTCTCTCTCTCTCAAAAACGTGAGCCACAAAGGCCTTTCACGTTTTTTTTTTCTTTCCCCCTTTTTTTCTCTCTTTTTCCTTACTTTTCTCCCAAAAACGTGAGCCACAAAGCCCTTTCACGTTTTTTTTTCCTTCCTTTTTTTCTCTCTTCTTCCCTTATTTTTCTCCCAAAACTTAGCTCAAAAGCCTTTTCACGTTTTTCTTTCTCTTTCTTCTTTTTTTCTCTTTGGAAAAAGTCCCAAAAGAAAAACCCTCCTCATTCACGTTTTTTCCTCTTCATTTATTCTCTTTTGGAAATCCAAAAAATCTTTTTGTTTATCTTAGAAAAGCCCACGTTTTTTTTTCTCTTTCTTCTTTCCCTTTTTTTTCCAACAAAATCTTTTTAGATTCCCTTAGAAAAACTCACGTTTTTCTTCTTTCTTCTTTCCCTTTTTTTTTTCTCCAACAAATCTTTTTGTTTATCTTAGAAAAGCCCTCGTTTTTTTCTCTTTCTTCTTTCCTTTTTTTTTTCAACAAAATCTTTTGGATTCCCTTAGAAAAAGTGACGTTTTTCCTCTCTCCCTCTTTCCTTTTTTTTCACAAAATCTTTTGGATTTATCCCCAAAATCGAAATCCCCATTCTCTTCCACGTTTTTTCTCTCCCCTCTTTCCTTTTTCTTCTCAAAAATCTTTTGGATTATCTCCAAAATTGAAATCCCCCTTCATTTTCACGTTTCTCTCTCCCCTCTTCCCTTTTCCTTCTCAAAATCTTTTGGATTATCTCCAAAACCAAAATCCCCATTATCTTTCACGTTTTTTTTTCTCTCCCCTCTTTTCTTTTTCTTCTCAAAAATCTTTTGGATTATCATTTACATATAATAATATATATTATACACATATATTTAATAACATATATATATATATATATATATATAATATATATATATATATATATATATATATATATATATATATATATATATATATTATACAATATATATAATATATAAATATTATGCACATAGATGAACTGATTCGAAATGGGTTGAGACTGACTTAGGTTGACAACTGATATGGAATTAACTGGGTTTTCTCTCCTTGTCATTTCACAGGTCATTTCCGCTGTCATCCCGCATGAAATTTTTCGATGGCCTCTATTCCAAATTTTTTGCTTTCATTTTGTAGAACATTAAAAATGAGGAATATAGGAACTTGAATCACCTCATTTGGAAGTAAAATGTTCAACTTATGAATTTTTGAAGTTTAAGCGGACCAATTATCGATAATTTGGCTAACCATTCTGCATGAGATCATTCAGAGGCTTTTACCGGAAATATTTTACGTCCACTTTGTAGAACATCATGAATGAAGAATAATGGTCTTGGAATCATCTGAATCCGATGTAGAACGGAAAAGATATGAAGCTTTGAAGTTCTAACGATCATTTTGCATGCAAGTTTGCATGGGACCCACTGGTGACTTCTACCCGGGATTTTTTACATCCACTTTGTAGAACATCATGAATGAAGAATAATGGTCTTGGAATCATCTGAATCCGATGTCGGATGATCAAGATATGATGATTTGAAATTCAAACGATCCGACTTAGGATAATTTGCATGAAGGCCCCTGGGATTATTTATAATAATTTCAGAAACCTCCCTTATATGTATCATCCGACTAAAATGGTCATATCTTCCTCATTTGATATCGGAATTGAGCAATTCTGGTCTCGTTTCGAAGATAATTCTATGACCTATGCATTTATGCAGATAATTGACCATGACCCTGCTGTGGGGATCAGTGAAAAATCACAAATTTTTGGGTTAAAGGTCAGAAACCTGCCATATTTGTTCACTTATGCCGAGGGTGGCAAAAATGGGGTGCTTACAGGAGGACGAGCATGATACTTCATGCGAGTGCCTTTTCTGTATGTACCTCTAGGATATGTTAATTTAGTTAGTTAGTTTATTTCAGATGGATTTTATAAACAATGTAAAGATATTTATTTACGTTTTAAGTGGAGAATAATTGGTTACTATACCTACAATGTAGAACTCAGTTCATTTAATTTAAGACTTCCGCTGTATTTATTTATATTATGATTATGATTATGTGCAATGGTTTGTAATGGTGGATACGGTTTTATTGAGATCCTGGTGTGGACCGTTGGTTCAGTGGCGGTTCACTCACACTTCTGGTTCAGTTGAAATTGGGGTGTGACATGACCATACCTTCTCTAGGATCTTCCCGAGAGCATGTGGTCGATCATGTGATCACTCTATGGTCAACCATAGCTGCGATCACAAGAAGTTTGATCGATTTTTATCCTCAATCCAATCCCTTTATGAGTCAATCCCTTGGTTTATCAATGGGGTTCCTCCTATGATCGGTCTGTGGCCTTAAATTTATAATTTTTGCAAAGTTATTCACCCTAACCTACTCTCCATGGATCTCTCTTGAGTTTTTGTCCATGGGGTCTCATGGTTGAAATCCCACATCAATTCCATATCCAAATTTACAATGGAAAAAATCCTATACTATGTGATCTACTTTTATAGAGATGATTCCTTACCTTGGTCCTCTATAGCAACTAAATCCTTACTTCCTCTTAGCTTGCCTCTTCAAACCTCATTCTCCTTCTCTTCCTCTCTCTCTTTCTCTCTTAGGTTTAAAGTTTTAATTTGAGTTCTAAAAGAGTGAGAGAGGCTAAGGGTCGTCCTTTATATAGAAGAAAACCTCCATATAGAGTTCTCCCTCAACTAGGAAAGATATCCCTTAGTTTAGGAAAGTTTTCAAAACTCGAAGTCGGTTTCATCATCTTGCGTTGCATGTATGGTTGCAGAATCCGTCGACTACACGTCCCAAATATGCGACCACACATTGAATATTGAGTGGTCTTACTTTCCTAAGGTGTGGTCGACCATACCAGCTCAGGTATGCGACCACACACTCCAAATTAACTGGTTTTAGGTAGATTTACATACCCAACCTTGTGTTTTCTTCACGCACTTGGTCCACTTGATCCAACTATGATAGGAAGACCTGATACTTCATGATATGACCGGGTTAGTAGAATGCAGGACTTATAGAACTAAATCAAGAATTCCAGTATTCCTTTTAAATTTAGCAAGTGGAAAAGAAACTCTATGCTGCTTTCCAACCAAACAATGATCACAAGGAGTTAGAGACGTACCTTTGAGATTTGGAAGAGAATTTCTCTTTACCAAAATCTCCAAACCTTTCTCACTCATATGACCAAATCGTCGATGCCAAAAATCTGATGGAGAGTCTTCAAAGGTAGTATTTACCTCACCTTTAGATAACTGTGCCTCAATCTCATAAAGAAAATAACATTTTTTGCCTTTTACCATTATAAGAGAACCCCTTTTAGTTTTCACACTCCATTACTAAACTATGACTCATACCCTTCATCATAAAGCTTACTAGTTGAGATGAGATTTAATCTGAGATCTGGTACATGTTTCACATCTTTGAAAATCATTTTACAACTAACATTGGTTATGATACAGACATCACTCATTCTAATAATTTTGGAAACACCATTGTTTCCCATCCTTACATAACCAAAATTTCTTTTGTACATAATAAAGAAATCTCTGTGTGAAGTAGCATGGAATGATATTCCTGAATCAATAACCCAACTAGATTCATCACAAGCTGTAGTCACACAACTATCACCACATATAGAGAAAATTAAAAATTCATTTAAAGAAATTATAGAGGTTTCTTGTTGTTCTTTATTTTCACCACCACATTTTCCTTCATTTTGTTTGAGCTTTCGGCACTCTCTCTTCATGTGTCCAGGTTTCTTGCAATAAAAACAAGTAATTCCTTTTCTTTATTTGAATCTCCCTTTTGATTTACTTTGACTATGATTTTCTTTGTATTTTGATCTCCCTCGTTCTTCTATAACTAATGTATGTGGATGGGAGGAATCTAAAAATTTTCTTTTTATTTCTTCATTCAATAAACTGTTTGTAACTTGGCTCATAGTGACAACCCTTTCAGGTGCTGAATTGCTAAGAGAGACAACCAGAGTCTCCCAACTATTAAGTAATGAGCTTAGCAATAACAATCCTTGTAGCTCATCATCTAATACCATTTTTATAGTGTCAACTGATTTACAATACTCTGCATTTCATTTAAGTACTCTACAACTAAATCACTTTTTTTAAATTTTAAGTTAATAAGCTTTCAAATTAAAAAAACTTTTTTTCCAGCTGTTTTCCTTTCATATAAATTGTGCAATTTCTTCTACAAAGAACTCGCATTAGTTTCGATTGACACATGGTAGAACACAACATTATCCAACCATTGTATGATACAAGTAATAGTTTTCCTATCAAGTTTCTTCCAATCATCATCGGACATAATTTTTGATTTCTTCTCTATCTCAACAATTGACAAATATAAGTCTCTTGAATAGAGGAGGTCTTTTATCTTAGCTTTTCAAATCAACCAATTATTTCCATTTAAGCTAATCATCCGAGAAGATGTATTAGCATCAATATCTAATTCACACATGAATAAAAGCAACCAAGCTCTAATACCACTTGTTAGGAACAAAATATTTTTCGTCTATGTGTGAATCAAAGGATATCAAACCAATAAATAAAATGAAAAAAATAAATAAACAATCCACAAGGCACAACCATAACACCAATATTTTTTATGTGAAAACCCTTCAATGTGAAGGGAAAAAACCACGGGACCTAGTTTAGTAAAAAACTTCCACTATAATGATAAACTAATTACAAGATTTAGCATTTTCAAGCATTGTACCCAAACTTAAGGATCATAAGAGAATGCAACACAAACAAATAACTTGGAAGAGTACAAAGTTACCTCTCAACCACCATTTTAATGATACTTCCTCACCTCTGTAAGCCTCAAACAATTTTCCAATCAAAATAGAGAAAATCATCGGAAAACACACGTTGCTTCTCCGATCCGTTGACAAAATAAGAGCATGAGAAATAACAAAAAACTTGAGGTAGAACCTTTGATGAAAATCTGCTCTTCTTATTCTCCAAAAGAAATCTCAAATAAAGCTTCAAAACAATGCCAATGACCCCTCCACAAGATCTCACATTCTTTAATTAATTCTATTGAATCTCTTTTTTTCTTTAAAAAAAAAAAACTTATTTTAATTATTTTCAAAGTGAGAGTTTTTATTTTTCCACCAACTCATTTAAAAGAAAATTTAAAATTCAAATTTTAAATTCATTTTTCGATAAAATAGATTCACTTCTATATGACTTCACAACTTCTATACAGGTTCAATTCCAAACACTCCCATGGGACTAGACCAAATATAGGTCGATCCCAATATATTTTAGAGTGGTTCTATATTATTTGGGTTTATTTTATGTTACGCAATAGGTGGATGCATTTATTAAAGTTATAATAATTATTCTGGACAAAAACATATCAAACCTTTTTTTTATTCTACAATTTATTTTTGATGATAGTTATCAAATAAGTTTTGATAAAAAAAATAAAAAGCCAAAATAGAAATAGATCCAAAAGAACCTAATAAAGAATCGGAGCCAAAACGTTCGGGGAAACTAGTAAAGAACCGTCCCATCTGAGTGGATTCAGCCGCTACGTTCATACCCATTGAGGGGGATGAGTTCCCTGAGGTCTCCGGCGCTCCGCGAGGGATACAGTGATACTGTTGGAATTTGAAATCGCGAGCTATCAATCCTTCCAATGGTTCTGAACACCTCCTATGAGTCTATGACCTATCATATCAATCCTTTCAAATTACAGTATTCCTTCTAATTTCTCATTGAGGTCTAAAGACAAAACGGAGAGAGAGAGAGAGAGAATCGAGAATCGTGAATAGTGATGATATTGAATCCTGCCTCAGTGATCATTCCTCGGAGGCCGCCTGTGAGGAGGGTGCGCTTGGTTGCCAACATCTGCAGTACAGAGCAGCTGCGAACTCAGCTGGACCAACTTCACTCTGAAGCAGAGAAAACTAGACTCAAAGGTTCGTATTTGCTATTCTCTTTGAATTTATCACAACCCATCGACAGTTCATCACTCGTCTGCGTTAGAAAATTGCAGCTTGACATGCTCTGTGAATTCTCTCATTTGTTTTATTTACCGAATAAACGATTAATTGAGGAGTAGAGTGAATGGATCGCCCGATGAACAATTTCTTAAGCCTTCTTAATCAAGTTATCTGAGACTCTCTTTAGTTTCTACTGGCTGGTGGATATACTATTGCTGAACCGTGAATTTCTGTTAGTGACCGAAGTGGATGTTGAAATGGGATTTGGGGCTAAACCCTATAATTGTAGTCACACCTAAGTGATTGCCTATAGGATGGAAGGATGCATTATAAAAAAAAGGAAAAAAAAGAAAAAAAGAAAAAAGAAGAAGAAGAATGCATTAATATTCCCTTTTGCATCTTGTTTTACAGTGAGGTAGCGAGTAGGAAGTGATTGCTGAGTGAAGTATATAATTATTACTATTTTGAATCAAACATTAGCTTTAAATCAACAGATTTGCGGACCTCGATAAAGTAATTCCTGTGTTAGGGACCTTGTCCAATGAGTTGGCTGGTCATCCATTGGAAGAAAAACAAATGTTATCTTCATTCCAGATGAGTTTCTAAAATAGAAGGGGGGAAGATCACCATGATAACACCAGTGACTTTGAAAGGGGGACCTTAAGTATGCAATTAACTGTTATATCTCCAATGTTGTATATTTTCACATTGAATGTATGGTTATTCATTCAGCAAATGGCGCAAGATTGAGGCTTATGAGATTGTCAGAGGCCGTGGAGAATCTTAAAAAGCAAGCTGCAATTGATGTTCGGCTTGGGAAAGAAAATGAAGCAAGGGAGATGCTCATTCAAAAGAAGAAAGTAATGCAAGCTTTAGAGAAGTCAAAGGGCCGCATTGAGTTGCTTGATGAGCTTTCGGCAAAGCTTAATGAGGTGCAATTAATCATTTCTTATTTAGAGTGTTGACTTCGTGACTGTTTTCGGTTCAAATGAAGAAATGATTGGATTCATAAGTTTTCGGTTCAAATGAAGAAATGATTGGATTCATAAATACAAGGAACTGATTTTATTCATAATATTTTTAAAATAATTGCATAATCCAGGAAGTCATATCAATCTCAATCTTTCCTCCTCAACCTGTGACTACATCAGATTAGTTGTGAGCTATGGTATCATCCTATATGATATATCCTTTACCCAAGAGTATGCCATCATTTCAGTTCGAAGAATGATTATTTGAATGAAGTGAAATTTTATAACCATCTAAATACTCGTCTTCCATGTTTGTAGCTAGTTTCTCCCTTTTGTAGATTTAGACTACTCTTTAACACACAATGACATATTGTTGCACGTGGAGTTGCATCATTGAGAAAAAAAAAATTTAATCGACCTTTTTCAATCATGCAATGATTGAAGTGGATTATATTCTTGTTATCCACGGTTTCTTTGGGTTCAGTCGAGGCAGTTAAAAATAAAACCAATCCAAACTTTTGCTAGCCAAACATTACATTGAATCAATTTGTTAATTCATTTGATCTATGTTTACATGGATAGGGCAAGGGCCATGAACATTATAGAGAAGCTATTACGAGCTGAGCAGTGAGCATGAATTTAACAACCCATTGCTTATCATGGCCTGGGTTTGAGCTAGGATCATGAATCAGAGTTCATCTCAATAAACTTTTGTCT
The DNA here is from genome assembly GCA_028583415.1 of Protea cynaroides. Classification (NCBI taxonomy): domain Eukaryota; kingdom Viridiplantae; phylum Streptophyta; class Magnoliopsida; order Proteales; family Proteaceae; genus Protea; species Protea cynaroides. The sequence continues at coordinate 77,283,401 of CM053267.1, forward strand.
CAGCTCTTCTCATCTATATCCCTAACTCTAATATGAGGTTGTGTTTCAAAAGCAGAAGATTTAGGAAGGTAATCACGACCTCATGGAAAAGCAATGTTCAAACTTGCTAATTACCGTTGTATCTTTAAATGGAAATGAAAGAAAAAAAATAAAGCAAACACTATTTTGTCTGACTGAAATTGTTATGGAATTTTATGTCTTTCCTGATTTGTTTTTATTTTTTATTTATTTTTTATTGTATTTCAACAATTCAATATTATATGATGGGAAGGTTCATTGGTTTCAGGCAATTTCTATAAAAGAGGCACAGCTAATTGGAAATGTTGCTTTGGATCTGGAAGTTGGAAGAGAAAATGCTACTGGTCCAGTTCGGATAATCTCTGTGAAGGAGGCAGAATTTGATCCAAATAAAAATGAAGACTTAAAGCCAGTTGCTATGGACCTTGGTGAGGATCCGCAAGAGCAGTTTAAGACAGAGGCTCAAGCAAACCTTTCCATTAATCAACAGCTAGAGGATATTGAAGAAGGGACTATGAGCATGAGAATTTGGAATGAAGAGCATATAAGTAGCAGCTTGATAGGTATATCATCTTATGAGGATTTCCTAGGACATGTGGATCAACAGCTTATCAAAATTGAAGTAGAAGTTGCCACTATGTTACGTCTCTGGACTTTGGTACTCGAAAGTGAAGAACAGTCAAAAAATTCAAAGTTGAGGCATACAGTTGAGATTCTTGAGAATTTGCGTGGCGTTAGAGGGAGGTGAATGTCAAGACTTACTGGAAATTTTTTAAGGACCATTGAACTTATTTGTTATTGAAAGTCTGGTTAAAATGTCTCTATCCTCCCTTTTTTGTGGCTTTTTCCATAGGATTGCAAGTATCAAGCAGGCAAAAGCAGAGATCAGATAGAACCTACGTATTCTCTTCTTGCAACGAAGGTGAGATGGGACTGTGGTATGAATGACATCTCTGTGGTGTGTTATTTATCACATTGTTACTTCTGAAATTTATTCTAATATATATGTTACACTTTCTTTCTCAAGTGCTGAAAGAGATTACAACGGTAATACCCAACTCTTGAATAGAATAAAGCTTGTATTTTAAAAATAATTATTCTAACCTCAAGCTAATCTTTTCAGTTCTTGCCTTTCTACATTAAAACTTTAGAAACAATCTGTGTTGGGTTTGCTGTAGTTTTTGCATTGTGTTGAAAGTAAAAACACAGTTTAATTGAGCCACTTAATTCAGAATTTTCTTTCTAATTATTATCACTTGAGTTGCATCATGGTTCACAATTTATTACAATTAAGGGCCTACTATTGAGCTTTTTAACAATTCATTATCTTCTTTTTCCTACTTTAGATATTTTTTTGTGAAAATTACTCAGACCTCCCCTTGACATTTTGTTTACTACACGGAACTCCCCTGACACTTATTGACTTACACTTACCTCCCAAAATCTAACAGTGTTAACTTAAACTTTTTACTGGCCAAAAATGCCCTTTGTTTGCATAACCTTTCTCACTTTTCAATTGTTTTTGCTCTTCAGTGCAAGGCTCTTCTTCCCTTCTCCATTCCGACAACAATCTTCCATCTTCGTGAGTTGTTTCAGGTAAGTTCTCTCTCTCTCTCTCTCTCTCTCTCTCTCTTTGCGTTGTTTCAAGTTGCATTGAAACGGGAAAGGGAGTTTCATTCACCTCTTAGTAGCTTGAGAGATTCTGAGTAGGAGTCCATATTTCGATTTATCTGTGAGTTGTTGCCTTCTGTAATACTCTGTGTCCAGATACCCGAAACTGCCTTTTAACATCAGTTCTAACATGAAAGCCCGAAATCTGCAACCCACATAATTCTCATCAAGCAAGATATTGGTTGATTTCACATCTCGATGGATGATTCCCTGGGCTGAACCTGTATGAAGATAGTGAAGCCCTCTTGATGCAAGCTGGATCTATTGGATAAAAATATTTTTGGGGTTTATTTTAATTGGGGAAATCATTGTAATTTGATTTAATTTTTATTTCTCTCCATAAAAAAACGGGATGGACTTACCTTTTAGTTTTAGAGTTTTTTAGGCTAGTTAGGAGTCTTCTTTAATTAAGAGTATTTTTTAATTGTCATGTTTTATTTATGTAATATTTTTTTTTATTTAGCAATTAATTAGGTTGCAAAGCCTATTTATAGGCCTCCTTTTATCAATGAATGATGATGAAGAGAATGAAGATTTGAGAAATTTTAGTTTGGGTGCCTACGGGCAGAGCAGAGTTGCTTTCCCTCTCCTCTCCCTTTGGTCTTGCCGTTTTCTCTCTCACGATTGTTGCTAGCGGTATCCTTTCCCCTTCTTCACTACTGTGGAAGTCTTCCTTCCCTACCAGTCTGTCGGTAGGTTTTCTCTTCTCTTTTCCCTCTGATTTCTCTTCTTCTCTCGGACCCTCCATCCTTCCCTGTACCCTGTTTCTTCTTGTTTCTTCTTCTTTCTTCTAATCCCCTGTTTTGAACGGTAGAATAACACCATAAAGAAATTCATCAAACTCCTTCATCTCTTTTCCGATTAGCCACAAACTTGAGGAACACCTTCAATCCATAAGGGTGACCCAATCCTTTGATTTTCTTCCCCAATAATTCCTTTTCTAAGGAGTTCGAAATTCTGTAACTGGGCTGCTACAGTAACCTCCGCCTAGATCTGTTTCAGGTAATATTTACATGATCTATGCTTGGTTATTGGGTCTGATTTCAATGGGAATCAAGAGGATAATAGGCTGCGATTTTTTACTTGAAATTTCACTTTGATTGGAATTCAGATTAGAGAGTTGTATCAATTTCTCTGAATCTGGTTTCCTTCTCCTTGCAGTTGTCGTGAGATTGAAGATAACCCCCACGATTCTAACTTTTCTTTTAGTTTTATCTCCATCTTTCCTAAAGTGTCCCTGTCTATTAGCCTTATTCTTCCCATATCCATCTCTTATATTTGATTCCTAGTTTAACCCTAATCTTTAATTTAAATACCATCATATCTTAAGTTTTGTTTGGATATCAAGAGTTATTAGAAAGTTTTGATTATTTACTAAATTGCCACTGCACCTCACTCATTGGTTTATATTATTTGGAGTGGGCCTATCAATGGACCCTATCGACCCTGGTCTGCATTACCTCTTGCCGAACCATTTCCAAGAAGATTTCTCTCCTTGAATCCTACATTTATCTCTCAACAAGAAAGATGAGATTCCCGATTCTGCTCCTGAGCAATCCCTTTATTCTCTCGGCATCACTTCAAGGGACTTGATCTTTTACATTCTTAACCTTAACGGGTTCTCAACATAGTTGTTAAGGTGTCGCCTAGGCAACATGGAATAAAATCTCGGCGAGATCTCGCCGATCTCGCCCTTCTCGACATTAGCCGAGACGAAAACAGGGTTGATAACCCTTTTCGTCTCGGCAGATGCATAATCTCGCCGAGATCTCGGTAAATCTCGCCGAGAAATTGCTTTTTGTTTTTTTTTTCCTCTTTATAAAAGAGAAAACTCACTGTTTTCGGTCGAGCAAACTCGACCGAGAACTGCTATTTCCTCTTTTTTGTTAGTTTTTTGAAAATTTTCTTATTTCTTCCTCATTTTTTCTTTGTTTGGACTTTCAACTTGTAACGGGTGGTGCTTCGGATTGTGGGGATTGCTGTGGGAGTTTCATATCAACTGTTGAAGGTTAGATTCTTGCCCAAAAATGATATTTTTAAATGAGACTATGAGAGAGAAAAAAAATTGGTAGAATTTGATGAAATTTTTATATACGTGAGCCCGATCTACGAGACTATGGGATCATTCAGTATTGAACATTTAAACTATGATGTAATGATTTATAATGAAGTGTTATTTTGTTTCTCTTTCCCCCAATACATTATGTTATTATCTCATTTGCCATATTTGATTGAATATAATAGCCAATATTAGCCTAAGTTTACAACAGACTTCAGCGTTGACTGCCAAAACATGGCTGTAAACCCAAACAATCACAAAGAGTCATTATTTTTACAATTTTTTGCTCTAAATGTGTTTATGTATGTAACAATGATGTTCCCCTGAAGTTGGAGACCTAAAAAATATATTTTGGCCACCGAGTTGTCTCGGAAAAAATACAATGTCTTGGCGAGATCTCGGTTTCAGAGGAGGTCGAGACTCCTCAGAAACCCGAGATTTTAAACCTTGCTAGGCAATGCCTTAGTGTCCGGGCGGTAATATAGGTGCTAGGTGTTGAGGTGCCTTGTAGATGTTCAAAAGGTGACCGCCTAAGTCTTTTGGATGTCGCCTTGGACGCCCTAAAGGCCTGGTTGTAGTAGATGTGTTGATTAATCATTAATTAAATGAAAATTTTCACGTACCTCCCTTAAGGTTTCCGTTTACTTGCAATTCAACCATCCCCCATTATCGGCCACATGCTGTTAGTTCTCTAACAAAAAGATGAAGAGTTTTTTAGCGTTACACTAAAAACCAGTCCGAGAGTGGGATGCCGATGTCGTCGAAAAATTTATTTACCGGCAGTCGAGGTGCTTTAAAGCTAAGCAGTCGCCAAAAGACAAAACTTCCCCTGAAGAATTGTTGGACAAGAGATTGAGTTATTCTAAATTCCGGCAATTTTCCAAAATATCCCCAAAGATTTTGTTTCCCCTATAGAGAAGTACTTGAGCTCGGCAAAGAACCAATGACTAGGTGTTCTCGAGGAGGAACTCGAATGTGCTCTCCCTCTGTCTACTTTCCTTAATTTGCTGTTGTTTCTTCGTATTCTTCTCCTCCTCTTCCTACAGACAACACCGCATTTCATGCAACGAAATTTCCTGTAACGAAACAGTGAGCCAGCAAGTCTTTGAATCGATATCTCCACATAAACTGCACACATGGTTCAAGGGAAGAGAACTCAGATCCAGTACCGAAACTCTCGAGTCCTTACAAGTTATAACTTACAAGTAACTCTGGTGAAGTAGCAAGGATTCTGATTCGGCTGCCAGTTCTGAAGCACGCTGGAGTCCAAAATCGTACCTTTAAAAGAAAGCAATTGTTGAGCATCGTTAGCATCTTCGTCAAGAACATCGGCATTCGGCATCACATTTCCGAAAATAGGGGTGGTTGAATTAAGGGTAAACCTCATGGGAGGTGCATGAAATTTTTTTGTAATATATCATTATATTTATTATTTGTATTTTTTAATTAGATTCTAAAACTAACATTTAGACTGGCTTTGTGTACAATAATGTATTGTACATGATACATGAAATCATCAAGTTTATAAGGCATATGGAGGTAAAGAGCATTTGTTTTGAAAAAAATTGCAGACCTTAAACCAGACGACCGATTTGCGATAAGGACTAAAGCAAGCTTCCTTTTCTGGTGGTCGGCCTCCCATTCAGGTATGTTAGTACGTAGATTTATTTTTGTAGGTTAATGTTCTTTTTCTTCCTCCTCTCTCATAGTTGTCAAGGCGACAAGGCGATCCAAGGTGTTCGGGGCCATCCTGGGCGCCTAGGCGCCTAGGCGCCCGCCAGCGTTGCCTAGGCGACCAAGGCCTTCAGTGCATTTTTTTATTTCTAAAATATTAATGTTTATATATATGTAACATTCTACATAAATAATTAACATTTAAGACATAACTTAATTAATGTGGTATGGACCCAAGTTTACTAATGTACACTAAGACCTGGGATTGTGTCTAGAGTTAAGTAAACAATTATTTATGACTAACATTTGTGTACTTTTAACGAATTTGATCGGAGCGTAACTCCTTTAATATAGTTCGGATTCAAGCAATCTCGAATCGTTGCAAAGCTAGCATAATCAGCTTTCCAACAAACCGGATTGCTTGAACCAAATTATAATGAGGAGTTACACTCCGGTCAAACCTTGTTCGAATACGGGAATCTTGTTTAAAGTCGTCGAATGCAAATTATTTTTGGGCATCAAAGCAAAAGATTATTTTGGCGCACTCTTGGTTTTTAGTGATGATTTATTATAATAAGATTTATAGAATTTTATATTTAGAAAAAGCCTAGCATTTAAAAGTTGAAAATCGCCCTCGCACCCAAAAATATGGTTTTTGTTCTTGAACAGGGGGTTGACTTTTTATCCTTCTGGAATTTGAATTTTAGACTATTTTTATTTGATTCAAATAGGGGGGTATTTGCTTATTTATGAATAATATCTTAAGTAAATGAAATCATTTACTTAAATGATATTAGTCATAAATAAGTACCCTGATAAATGTTGTTCCCGTCCGGCCGGGCAATCTTGCCTGATAAAGTTGTTTCGCGGCCCGGGCAAGTCGCTGAAAATGTTGTTCTTGTCTGGCCTGGGCGACCATAAGGCGCCCTGGCGCCTAGGCCTGTACAAACCGCCCGGACGCCTAGGCGACGCCTTGACAACTATGTCCTCTCTACGTTGAGTCTGATTTTGTTTTGTTTTTTTTGGTCGTCTTCTTCTTTGCAACACCAACTACTTTTTTTTTTTTTCGAATGTCAATTCTTCTTCTTTTTCTTCTTAGCTATGTTTTACCTTACCGCAGGTCCGACATCTTTTTTTTTTCCCTTCATTCTCTACAACGCCAACTGCTTTTTTTTTTTTTTTCGAATGTCGATTCTTCTTCTTTTTCTTCTCCGCTATGTTTTATCGCAGGTCCGACAACTTTTTTTTCCTCCTCTGCGATGCCAACTATTTTTTTTTGTTGACTATCGATTCTTTTTCTTCTTTGCCTCCACTTCTTCTCTATTACGTTTGACCGCAGATCCAATAACTTTTTTTTTTGTCGAATGTCGATCTCCTTTTGTAAGTCTTCTTCTCCTATTGATCTTATGAACTATAGCTAGTCTTTTTTAGCACCCCACGGAAGCATGGATATAAAGTGCTAATTGCTAAAGCACACCAGAGTAGCAGAACACAATCATTTGCACTTGTAATCAAAATGCTAGATTTTTTTTGTCGAATGTCGATCTCTTTCTGTAAGTTTGGTTTCGATGAAATTTGTGATTAAAATTCAGTTTTTGGATGTTTCATCTGAAATTATACACTCGATTTGCTTCCGCAATGCATAAGGAAAGTTCTTCTATTTATTGATTTTATTAAGTTTAAAACTGTAGATCATTTTGATATGATGATTTAGAGTATCTTGGATGTGTAGCATTTTTAACTTCGGTAGTTGGGACTTGATTATAGTTAGCCTATGAGCTTGTCTAGGATATAGTTTGCATGCTTTAAGTTTAATGCTGTTTGTTGTATATTTCTATTTGTGCATTGAGTGTGAATATGGATGATGCTACTGGTAGTAACTCTACACCATCAAGCATTGCCAATCTGGCCTAGGATCCTAGCAAAGATCTATCCTGGAAGGCTAAATCAAAAGATTCTTGCCGGAAGTATGGCTATTGGCTAGATCTTGCAAACAAGTATATATTTTGATGTACTTTATGTGGTAGAGACATGAACCAAGGGGTCAAAAGGTTGAAGCAACACTTTGCTGGTGGTTTTGGTGATGCAACCAAGTGTACCAAGGTAACTGGTGAGATTTCTAAAGAGATGCATCAGTATATAGTAAAGAATCAAAAGAGAAAGGAAGAGGATTTAGATGATCCTATTCTGAATGATGATCTAGATATACCTATAGAGGAAACAAAAGGGCAAATGCAGCCCCATCTCAAGAATCCAGAGCTGTCCCAAGCTCTCCAAGCTCTGGACAGCTACTAAAAGAAAAAAGTTTTCTTCCAACAAGTAAAAGGTCCCATGGATATTCATGTGAGGAAAACTTCTGAAGAAGTTATCGATGAGAGGCGGCAGAAAATGAAGGAACATATACAAACTACATTGCGAAGTCGGTTTAGATTAATTGAACAGAAGAAAAAAACTGATGGTCACATTGCTGATTAGATGTATGAGTGTGAGATTCCATTTAATGCTGTTAAGCCCAGGAGCTTTGAAATAATGGTTGAATCCATTGCACAGTGTGGGCTAGGATATAAGCCCCCCATCCTATCATGAGGTGAGAGTGCCTTTGTTGAACTTTGCAAAAGAAAAAGTTGCAGAAATGAGAAAACAATATGAAATACATTGAAAACAGTATAGTTGTACTTTGATGTTTGATGGATGGATAGATAAAAGAGGAAGACATTTGATCAATTTCTTTGTTAACTGTCTAAAGGGGACATCTTTTATTGGATCTATTAATTCATCTCAACATATTCAGAATGCTAACATGTTTAAATTGCTAGACAACAAAATTGAAAAGATTGGAGAAGAAAATGTCATCCAAGTGATTACAGATAACGCATCAAATTATAAAGCAGCTGGTACACTACTCATGCAAAAGAAGTCTAGATTGTTCTAGACACCTTGTGCAGCTCATTGTCTTGACCTTATGTTGAAAGATGTGGAGAATTTAAAAGAATTTAATAGTACAATATCCAAGGGTAGAAGAGTCACAATTTTTATATATAGACACACCCGTCTTCTTGAGGCTATGAGGGTTAAAACTGGTGGACAAGATCTTGTTAGACCTGGGGTAATCAGGTTTGCAACAACATTTTTGACGCTTTAGAGTCTGTTGAGACACAGAGATGCTTTGAAGCAACTATTTGTTTCTGATGATTAAACGAATAACAATTTGGCAAAGACAGAGGCTGGAAAGCAAGTAGCTAAAACATCGTGTTTTCTATCCAGTTTTGGAATTGTGTACAAAATTGCTTGAAAGAATCCAAGCCCATTGTTGTTGTATTGAGAATTGTGGATGGGGTTGAGAAGACTGCTATGCCTGAAGTATACTTGGCAATGAAAGAGACAAGAAAAAAAGAATACAACAAAATTTGGTGATAGAAGAAGATTGTGGAAAAAAGTGATCAATATTATTGATCGGCGTTGGGAGTGTCAGATGGGACGGCCTTTGTATCTTGCTGCATTGTTTCTTAATCGTGGAAAATTCTTTATGTATATCGAGAAATGAGTCTGATGAGACCAAGAGAGGGGAAATTCAACGGGTAATCTAGACTGCATTCAATGATGTACTTGAAAGAATGGTGCCTGATGTAAATTTGCAAGACAAGATTAGTAAGCAAACATCTTATAAACTTAGCCAAGGCATATTTGGAAAGGAAATGACAATCAAACAACGAGCTACCTCTAGTCCACGTAAGTATTATTTTAATTTAAAAAGTTCAGTACTTATTGTTTAAGTTATAGCTTTATAGTTTCTTGTATTTTATACTTTATAGTCAGATGGTGGGCAACACATGGAGGCAACACCCCTGAACTTATGAAGATTGCAGGCCGCATTCTAGGTCTATGTTGTTCTTCTTCTGGTTGCGAGCGCAATTGAAGTACATTTGAGTTTGTTAGTATTAAGTACAATTTTTATTTTGTAAATATTATATTTCTCTGTTATGTACTAGTTTTAGAGAAGAATGATATAATTTGTATTGTTTATAAATTCAGATACACAACAAGAAGAGGAATAGGCTTATATCAGCGTTTGAATGATCTTGTATATGTCCAATACAATAGACATCTTCAAGTAAGGCATAGTTGTCAAGGCAACAAGGCGATCCAAGGCGTTTGAGGCCATCCTAGGTGCCTAGGCGTCGCCTAGGTGACCAAAGCGTTCCCAGTGTATTTTTTTTATTTTTAAAATATTAATGCTATATTAATGTTTATATATATATATATATGCAGCATTCTACATAAATAAACATTTAAGACATAGCTTAATTAATATAAGAAAACCAACAAAGAAACAAACAATTGAGTTAAGTAGGCAACACGTATTTATGACTAACATTTGCTTATTTCTAATAAATTTTACCGGAGCGTAACTCCTTTAATATACTTCGGATTCAAGCAATCTCAAATTCATTGCAAAGCTAGTATAATCAATTTTCCAACAAATCCTAGATTGCTTGAATCCGAGTTATAATGAAGGAGTTACACTCCGGTCAAACCTTGTTCGAAGTACGCGAATGCTGTTAAAAATTTTCTGAATGTAAATTATTTTTTGGGCATTAAAGCAAGATATTATTTTGGCGCGCTCTTGGTTTTTAGTGATGCTTTACTATAATAAGATTTATGGAATTTTTATATTTGAAAAAAAGCCTAGCATTTTGAAGTTGAAAATCACTCCCGCACTCGAAAATACGGTTTTTGTTCTTGAACTGGAGGGTTGACTTTTTATCCTTCTGGAATTTGAATTTTAAACTATTTTTATTGGATTCAAATAGGGGGTATTTGCGTATTTATGAATAATATCTTAAGTAAATGAAGAAACATTTATTTAAATGATATTAGTCATAAATAAATACTGTCTGATGAATGTTGTTCCTGTCTAGCTTAATAAATCCTGTGAAGCAAATTCAGAGATAAAAGGGAAAAAAAACACATATAAGACCCAAGGCGACCGCCCAGGCATTCTGGGCGCCCAAGGCGTCCAAGGCGGCGACGCCCAGAGAGCTTGGGCGACCGCCCAGGCAACACTCATAAGGCACCCAGGCCCTGGAATCACGCCTGGACGCCTAGGCGACGCATTGACAACTGTGAAGTAAGGTTTATTGAAAGGCGTGAACAAAACAAAAATTTTGATCCACTGATGCTAGATGAGTTGGATTGGAGTTGTGAGTGAATGATTGACCACCAAGAAGAGGAGATAGTCCATGATGGTCTTACATGGGCTGATGTAGATAGAGCAATTGGGGCATCAACATCTTTTGAGGGGCGTAATAGAGTAACAAGAGCTCAAGCACCTGGAAGCAATATCCATTACACTTGCTGTGTGAGGAGGAGGGGTTCAGTTGAAGACGAGTTGTTAATGATGATGAGGATGTTGAGGATGACTTTGGATATAGTTTTGAGGATTATAGTAGAGGGGAGTAGCAAGAACAAGAAATGGACCATACTTTATTAGATGATTTTGATGTTTGATTAAACTTAAATAATTTGAATTTGGATGTGGATTTTTATTGAGTTTTTATATCTTATTGCATTGCCTAGGATGGTTTTAGATGTATGAGAATTTTCTTCTTGCTACATATTTTTTTTTTTAATGTAGGATTTATTACTTTTATACTTAATGATCTCTCCCCAAGTAAGATTCGAACCTACGTCCTGCCGATTAATAGTCGGCCGCTCTACCACTGAGCTATTGAGAGATAGAGACACAAATACTTATTTTGGCATCATAGAGGTAACAATAGTATGGTTTTCATTTGGAATCTCTCTTGTGACCCAACAGACCCATACAAGAGAGAATTCTCATCTCAAGCAAGTGATTAGCTTTCGAACCTCCAATTAATAACCTTAAAGCACCTAGGCAATTCTTACTAAATTACGAATCCTCCCTTTCAGGAAAGTATTTTCACAGTTGTTCACTCAAGTATATCTTTCTTGTCGAGAAACAAATATAGGGATTCAGGGAGAGAAGAAATCTTCTCGGAAATTACATTCTTTAGGTCTTGTTGAGAGCACGGAGATAGCATTTCAAAATATATAATGGGAGTGTAATCTACTTGTAAGTTGCAATGTTTAATGAAGCTTGTATGGCTTGCAAATAGGGACATACCTGAGGAATGGCCTAGGGCAATGGAACATAAGGGACTATCACTTCCGCCACCTATTCGACGGTGATGCCACCCTCGTCCGCCTCCACTTCGAGAACGGCAGAGTCATTGCCTCCCATCGACAGATCGAATCAGAGGCTTACATGGAAGCCATGATGATGCAGTCTAAGAACCAGTCTAAGAACTAGCTCAAGAATCAGTCAACATGGGTCCAGCCAACATTGTTCACGTGAAACACTGTTCATACAGTACTGTTCACGTAAACAGTACCCATAGATTTTTAGAGATCTTTTCCTTCTCCCTATTTTTTTGAGTTAAAATTTAGTTTCCTAAATATTTGCTCCAGTTATTTTGTTAGTTTATTTCCCATCCCAAGTTTGTTCAGAAACTTTCTTAAGATTAGTTTTGGAAACTCTCCTATACGCTATAAAGGAAGTTTCCTTGTTTGGTTGCTAGATTAGTTTTGGAAACTCTCCTATATGCTATAAAGGAAGTTTCCTTGTTTGGTTGCTTTTAGCTTTTGGATACTCCGTTATCCTTCTAAAATTGTAATTTTTCATAAAAATATAAATAAAGGGAAAGGAGGAAGAGGTGTTAGAGTTGGCCAGAATTTATTATAAAAATTCTGGTTGAGACTCAACTGAAATCCTTGTTTTATGTTTTCTTTGTTCTTCTCTTGATCCATTCAAGTTCTTCTTGTTTTACACTGAATTGCGACACTGTTACTTGTTGATCTGATCACAAAAGCTTGTGGAATTAAAGATTAAAATCATATCGACCATATTTGATTGAACCAGTCCCGTTTTCAATTGATAGGCAGTTTTCAAAAATTCAAATATCTCTCATCTGTGATCGGATCATTTTCAGCTTTGGATATGTCTTCAAGTACATCCTAAAGATCATTCCCTCCAAGTTTGAAGATCAACCAACGGTCAGATTCTCAGATAAGTCGAATTTTTTTTAAAGTTTATATTCTGATTTCTGGGTTGGATTAAAGAAAGATCCTGTAGCAAAGGGAATTAATTAGGATTGTCATCGTTGAATCCCCCTTACCATCAATTGGTATCAGAGCATGTTTGAAGAGAGTTCTAACTCTCGTAACCAACCCAAAGACCCTGATGACCTTCTTACTTTAGTGCTCTAGCAATTTACCAGGATGAGTGCAAAATTTGATAATATGGAAGACAGAATGAATGCCAAGATTACTAATATAAAAGAGAGAATGAACACTAGGCCGGCTAGAAGTGAAGTACCTACGGCCAATTTAGTGCCAAGACTTAATGCAAGGACTCCTCGAAGAGTCCCTAGAGAAGGTTATCAAGAATCCCCTATGAGGAATATAAAGAAAGACCACTACACCGTGACCAATCTCATAAGGTGCGGTTGAAATTGAAAGAATTCCATGGGAAACAAGATCCCCAAGCTTTCCATGATTGGTTATGTGCATTAGATGACTATTTTGATTGATTTGATCTTCCCGAACCACGAAAATTAAAACTTGCACATTCCAAACACTTGGGGGCTACCTATGAGTCGTGGCGCAACTATGAAACAAGCCTCATGAAGAAAGGGTTGGAACCCACTACGTGGGAAGAGATGAAGGAAAAACTCAAGGAAAAGTACTTGCTTAGATCCTTTCGATGAAGGCTCCATGATCAATTAAATACCCTTAGGCAAGGTACTTTGAGTGTTGAAGAATATGTTTACCATTTTGATAACTTGTTTGCACATATACGTGATAATGATGATCAAATGATATCCCGGTTTCGTCTTGGGCTACGACCGGATATTAGAGACAAACTGGGTGTGTTTGACATAATAAGCATTAATGACTGTGTAGAAAAGGCCTTACAAGCAGAAGAACTATTGAAGTCGACATAGAAGTTCATCCCAAGCTATAATGAAGAGAAGCGTCCCACGCCAACCAACAAAGCCATAGGGTCTGGCTTGGACTCCCACAGTTACAAACAAAGGTAAAACTCCCATGGCAACATATACAGATGTACAATGTCATCACTGCAATGCATATGGGCACTTTACCAGAGATTGCCCACAAAAGTTAAAAATGAACTCTCTAGTTGCCTCAGTTGAGGTTAATGTTGATGCACATGTATGTGAGCCACAAAGTGATGACACCCCTGTTAATAATGCGGATGTCACAGATGATGGTGACAATTCATATGGAATCCATATAATCAGTGGTATGGTTGTGGGTGACTCCATTGAAGATCTGTATAACCTTGATCATCCTTCTGCAGCTTCATGAATTGATAGTGGTGATCACAATGCTGATGAGGACAAAGTTATTATGGAGATGAAGGTAGAAGAAGAAGAGTTAAATACGATACTCCCCATGAATACCAATTTTGCACTTGACTCCCCACAAGAAGTGGGGCATATTGATTTTGTGATACCTCCCTTATATTTTCAAGAGTGCAAACCTTAAATGGTGGATTTTCTTCAAGCCTCTCCAGCAAATTTTCAAGATCAGAGGAAGATGCTAACCAACCCCACTGAAATACTTCTACATCATTACCGAACACGTGGACGAGTTCATTTTAAGTGTTGGGGGGGGGAGTTGATGCAGTCCAAGAACCAACCCAAAAATCAGTCAATATGGGTCCAGCCAACACTGTTCACGTGAAACATTGTTCACGCAGTACTGTTCACGTAAACAGTACCAACAGATTTTTAGAGATCTTTTCCTCCTTCCTATTTCTTTGAGTTAATTTAGTTTCTTAAATATTTGTTCCAGTTATTTTGTTGCTTTATTTTCTAAGTTTCTTTAGAAACTTTCGTAAGATTAGTTTTGGAAACTCTCCTATATGCTATAAAGGAAGTTTCTTTGTTTGGTTGCTTTTAGCTTTTGGATACTCCATTATCCTTCTAAAATTGTAATTTTTCATAAAACTATAAATAAAGGGAAATGATGGCAAAAGGGATTCAAGGATGACAATGCTAATTAATTCCCTTTGCTGCAGGATTTTTCTTTAATCCAACCCAGAAATCAAAATATAAACGTTAAAAAAAATTTAACTTATTTGAGAATCCGACCGTTGGTTGATCTTCAAACTTAGAGGGAATGATCTTTAAGATGTATTTGAAAACATATCCGAAGTTGAAGATGATCTGAACACAGATGACAGAGATGAATTTTTGAAAACTGCCTATCATCTGAAAACAGGACTGGTACAATCAAATCTGATCGATATGATTTTAATATTTAATTCCATAAGCTTTTGTGATCAGATCAGCAAGTAATAGTGTCGTGATTCAGTGTGAAACAAGAACAACTTGAATGGATCATGAGAAGAACAAAGAAAACATAAAACAAGGATTTCAATTGAGTCTCAACCAGAATTTTTATAATAAATTCTGACCGACTCTAATGCCTCTTCCTCCTTTCCTGATGCAGTACTAGTATACTTTAGAAAAAATAAAAGGACAAAATGCCAAGAAGAAGAAAACAAAAGTCCAGCCAACACTGTTCACGATACTATTTACGTGAACAGTACCAACAAAATTTTAGAAATCTTTGTTTCCTTCCTAAATTCAATTAGTTAGATTTATTTCCTAAAATTATTTATATTTTGTTTCCTAAGTTGGTTTATGAGTTAGTTTTACATGTTTCTTTATTTTGGAAACTTTCCTAAAAACTATAAAGGAAAGCTTCTCATTCTTATTTTTGGATACTCTTCTAGAAATCAGTTCTTTTCATAGTTTGTAATCTTCTACAACATTATAAATAAGATGAAGAAGGGAGGTGACGCAGATTTGGAACCAGAAAATAACGAAATTTTTTCTGGCTAAGTCTCGCTGTTTATGAGACTCAACCGTAGGCTCATTCTTAAGTTTCTTTGTGTTTTGCTTTCTTCCATTGATTCTTCCCTCTTTCTTACATAATTGCTACGTTATTCATTACTAGTCTGATCAGCAATACACTACAAAACTATAGATTATTATCATATCGATTAAATTTGCTAGTAACTAGGGGCGTCGTCAAAACATAGGCTGTTTTAGAAAATTCATATATTCTACATCTATGATCGGATCGTCTTCAACTTTCAGTATGTGTTCACATACATCCTAAAGTTCATTGTCCCCAAGTTCGGAAAGATTCTAAGGGTCAGATTTCCAGATAAGTTGAATTTCTTGTTACTTTCTAAATCCGATTTGGGTTTGGTTGATATGAAGATCTTGCAGCAAAGAAGGTTTTGTTAATTTGATTTGCTTTGAACCCTCTTTGCCATCACATGAAGAACAATAAGCTCTGCTACCGTGAATTCTCTGAGTCACCACCAAAACCCAACAACTCCTTCTCCTATGTAAGAAAACTAGCAAACCTCTTCTCGGTGCTTCCTTAACGGACAATGCGAATATATGCGTCGTCCATCTCAGTGATGGCCGAGTCATCTGCCTGACGGAGAGACCATTAAAGGCTCTATCGAAATCAACACGGATATGTTGGAGACAATAGGGAGGTTCGAGTACAGTGACAAGTTGGGTGGGTTGATTCACTCGGCTCACTCGACGATAACAGAGTCAGAGCTGCTAACGGTGTTGCCGGATTTTATTAACCCTGGTTACAGGGTGGTGAGGATGGAAGCAGGGACCAATGAGAGGAAAGTGATAAGGAGGATGAGTTGCAGGGACCACCCTAGATTTATCGTTGGAGAGGAAAGATAAGGGGTATTTTGGTATTTAAAAAAAAAATATGGTATGCTTACATCAGCAATTACAGTCCATTCCTAACGGAATGGATTAGAGTGTTATAAGTTTCACTTTACGAGGGATGTTCGTGTAAGTCAATGAGTGTCAGGCATAGTTGTCAAGGCGACAAGGCGATCCAAGGCGTTTGGGGCCATCCTGGGCGCCTAGGTGACCAAGGCGTTCCCAATGCATTTTTTTATTTCTAAAATATTAATGTTTATATATATGCAACATTCTAAATAAATAATCAACATTTAGGACATAACTTAATTAATATGTGGTTTGGACCCAAGTTTGCTAGTGTACACTAAGACCTGGGATTGTGTCTAGAGTTAAGTAAACAATTATTTATGACTAACATTTGCGTACTTTTAACGAATTTGATCGGAGCGTAACTCCTTTAATATAGTTCGGATTCAAGCAATCTCGAATTCGTTGCAAAGCTAGTATAATCAGCTTTCTAACAAATCCGAGATTGCTTGAATCCAAGTTATAATGAAGGAGTTACACTCCGGTCAAACCTTGTTCAGAATACGGGAATGTTGTTTAAAGTTGTCTGAATGTAAATTACTTTTTGGGCATCAAAGCAAAAGATTATTTTGGCGCACTCTTGGTTTTTAGTGATGATTTATTATAATAAGATTTATAGAATTTTTATATTTAGAAAAAAGCCTAGCATTTAAAAGTTAAAAATCACCCTCGCACCCAAAAATATGGTTTTTGTTCTTGAACTGGGGGGTTGACTTTTTATCCTTTTGGAATTTGAATTTTAAACTATTTTTATTGGATTCAAATAGGGGGGTATTTGTTTATTTATGAATAATAAATAAGTACTACCTAATAAATGTTGTTCCTGTCTGGCCTAATAAATCTCCTAAATAAAATTCAAAGATCAAGAAAAAATATGAGAAAAAGACGGCCGCCTAGGCATTCTGGGCGTCCAAGGCGACCTAGGCGACCTAGGCGTCGCCTAGGCGACCAGTGTCACCAGGTGCGCCCGGTCCGCGACCGCCTTTCTCATGTACACAAGGCGCCCAGGCTTGTA
The DNA here is from genome assembly GCA_028583415.1 of Protea cynaroides. NCBI lineage: Eukaryota > Viridiplantae > Streptophyta > Magnoliopsida > Proteales > Proteaceae > Protea > Protea cynaroides. Next base: position 77,300,721 of record CM053267.1, read on the forward strand.
TAAACCGCCCGGACGCCTAGGTGACGCCTTGACAACTATGGTGCCAGGGGAAGTCCATGTAGTAAAAGAAATGTCAAGGGGAGGTAGAGTAATTAATATGATGCCAAAACTCATTGGTGCTCCCTCTACCATTCAATACCATTAACATATAAATGTTTTCTGAGTTATTATTATTATGCACTACTTCATAATTTGGAACATCTAATATGTAACGTTAATTTACATTCTCCTTTAGATTTGTTATTCATATGTACAGCTATACACCGTTACCTGTCAATGCAAATGTATTCTCGACACGGGAACAAGGATCGAGGTGCCAGTTTCGAGGCCTGTTTCGGTTAGGTTCGAAACTGAGTCAATTCGTGGTTTTGGCCGAACCAGGCCGAAACCTGGTATTTTCTCCCAGCTTTATTGACTCCATGGTTTCGAGGCTTAAATATGTTTGTTTTTTTCTAATTTTTTTGTGTACCTTATTTAAACCATTTTACACCTATTTCTAATGTTAGTTTGTAAAAAAGATAAAGAAAATAACTACATGTGATGTAGACAATATTTGGTAGTGTACGTTGAAATAATACACGAATGTCACAATGTATTAAGCCACTAATTAACAACATTCATTAAAAATTAATACATTGATGATTGAACTTAGAATTTAGAAATCTCGTCAATTAGTTCCATGTTGAGCTTCGTGGTACATCTAAACCACGTGCAACATACCACTGATGGTGGGAATAACGCTCCTCTGATTACAGCACGTATGTATTCCAGGACATGTTATCACTCTAATTGTTTTGATAGTCTCCAACAGCCCCACCAGTAGATAGTATCATCAACATAATATAAGTGCTCTTGTTGAGGTTAAGGCTGATTAAGTGTGTATGGGTGGAGTAGGAATAGGCATGAGTGTCGGAGGAGGAACATATTGAAAGATGGAGTCGTTGAACGATGATCTAATAGTGCCACTGTCAACACCTGAGGCTGAGTCATCTCTAAACTGATTGCTGGGGTAGGAACTAGAATATCCTCCAAACCCACTACCTCTAACCCCACCAGCCCCAGTAGTAGACCATCCAAATCCACCATGTGCCGTTGAACCGATACTCTTGCCGCCACACTCTTCAAGAATTGCTTGGCTCGAGGTCCGTGTGATCATGAAATCTGGTGCACGCCAATGCCCTGTACCTCCAGTCTAAGAACTCTCCTCTAAATGCATCCCCTCCATGCTGCCAGACATGGTCAATATATTCATGGGATCTGTCTCATCCATCTCCTCGTGTGGCATGAACCCCTGGCGTGATCCTCTAGTGTACCTTCTACTACTACCACTAGGCCGGGCTCCGTGGTCAGTATCCTGTGTAGTATGATCATACTGAGTCTCCCCTGTGAATCTCAAGGGAGGCGGCAATGGCTTTGGCTGCTGTGGTTGATCATACTGATCGGGCTCATCATGTAAGGTAGCATATCTGTCATCACCTCCATCATCATCATCATTACCCACAGTACTACTAGGTTCACTAGTACTAGTACCACCCTGGGTGGCGGAAGGTGACTGTGTATCTTCAGAAGAAACGGGCCAATCACTCTCAGTCTCACTATCACCAGTCTGAAATGGACGTCTTGTCTGTGCGTGGACTCTACCCTCAGTAGTCATAAACTCATCCACATCAGCCTCCAAAGCTACAGCAATAATAGGACTTAGCCGACTACTAGCCTCATCTAATTGAGGTTCGCCACGATCTGTATTCCACTTGTTCAAAGGATTAACATCCACTACCTCCAACACAAAGATCTCACTCAGCTCAATGGAGAGTTTTAGCATTTTTGTCCCTGCTTAACCGTATGTGCTCTTCTTTTAGTCTCAAATTATAGTAACATACACCAAGTCCTCAAGCCTTTTTGCCCCCAACCGGTTTCATCGCTTAGTATGTATAAGCGAGAATGTGCTCCAATTCCGTTCACATCCCGTGGCGGAGCATGTTTGTGATAGCACCTTCACTGCTATTGCACGAAGGTTGGGTGACTCCGACCTATATAGGACCCACCATTCAGCTGCAAAATAGCATAAGAAACAAATATTAGACGATGAAAAAATCCACACTGACATCCATAAAGTAAGTATACGTACCAGGGGGTGTTGATTGTCGACCAGATTCAGCCGCTGCCTTACTAAAACTCCCAGTGCCATCTCTAAAGCTTTTGAGCTGAACCAATTTTGATGGTTAATAATCTTAGTAAAAGTACAATTCTTATAAATTATGTTGACAACAAAGTAAGTAAAAGTCTTACTTCTTGGTTAACAATAGACTGTGCTCTTGCGTTTGGCTCAAGCTTGACAACCACTTCTTGTACTGCACCTATCAAATCTTGACGCATTTGCAAGTTATCTTTGTGTTGATACTTAGGATTCAGATAATATGTTAAAAATTGACAAATATTATAAAAATTGACCCAACTTTGTGTAATGGGTGCTTCAGCTATCGCTCCCAACGATCTTTGATGATGGAAATATATTTTGAGTTCCTACGTCTATAAGCTTCCTCCACTTGCATCTTTATCATATCTATGGCAGCCTACGAGTATGGTAAGCTGGCCTTCCTCTGTCCATTAACCATTCTCAGCACTTTCACAATGGGATCTAATATCACTACAACTTTCTTGACGTCATCCCAGAATTTATCGCTTGATATGGTTGTCTGTGCTGTCCTACCAGCACGAGAACTAGACTGAGGCCACTCAAACCACTCCTCTGAAGCAAACATGGATCTCAAGCCAGATTTCTTCATTTCAAAACTCTTCAGGGCTATGTAGTTTGTTACAAAACGTGTTAACCCTAACCTCACCAAGTCTCAACCACACTTGGTTCTCATCAACTCCAAAGTATATTCATGGTTATAAACGAAAGTGGTTACTTGCCTTGCATTTTCTACAGTCTCTTTCATAAGTTTTATCTCCTACATGTCCTTCGACATCAAATCAATACAGTGGGCTGCACATGGAGTCTAAAAAAGTCGATATTTTTTATTATTTATCAACCTTTCCCCTACTTTTTTGAAGTTGCTACCATTGTCAGTAACCACTTATACCACATGATTTATCCCAACTTTTTTCACCACTTTCTTCAAGAGACCATAAATGTATTTAGAATCCTTGATATGCTTAGATGCATCAACAGACTTCAAAAACGCTATTCTACCGTCACAATTCATCAAAAGTTGATGAGGGATTTTCTGGTGGGTCCGGTCCACCCATCACACATCACAATCACCTCATACATCTGTCTTCAAAGAATCCACATATTCTACATTTCTTTCTTATGTTTGGGTAGGTAGGTGTTGTATAACTCCTAAGATATACTTGGACCTACCCCACTTATCTCATCCAATATATTCTGATAGTGAGGTCATGTGGTAGCATTTGCTACAATGCCATGGTACATCATCCACTTGGAGATTTTATCTCTCACTCTAGTCTTCACATCTGTCAAAAAATGCTTCAATTTTTTTTGTGACCTGTCCAGTCTAGTAAATAGATTAGGATCCGCCCTTAGGATCTCAATATCTGGGTCACGAAGAGATAGTGGTGCCTGTGCAGTAGCTGGAGTCCTCACACTCTGAGTCCTCCTCCCCTCATCCTTTGCTGGTGCCTCTCTAGATGACCCTACTCTTCTAGTCCTCTCAAATTGCCTTTGTCGATCTACCTCTCGTTGCCTTATACTTCCTATCTTGGCTTTCTTCAGCTGTCTCACCTCTCCCTCTGTCATTTCTGGGTCTACATCAGCATTGTTAAGGCTAATGTCATCATCATCTATCCCTAGATTGCCTTCCAGACAAGCCTCTTCAAATTCCTCCCTAGCTGCCTTTTTATTATTTTTCTATCAATATCACTCTTCATCAAGCTTGTCATTTCCTTCTTCACTTCACTTGGTACATTGGGGCAACCTATAACATCTTTGTTATCACTAGTAAGATACCACCTGCTTTTATTTGCTTGCCATAATAATTACATTGTGACTACTTCTTATTGGCAGTCAGTGATGTATCCCATGCCTCCATACAATGTCACCACTTGGAGTTGGTGCATTAGCCATCTCAAACACTTACACTGTTAGAACAAAAAGACAACGATTACTACAATTGAAACAAACTATATTTTCATTTCTAACAATACTTTATTACATAAATAATATCTTATGAGTAAATAATACACCTTAAAGTAAAAAACAGCAACCTATTATCATTTTAACATTGCTTTATTACATAAAACAGCAACATATTATAATTTCTAACACATTTATATTTTTTCCATAAGTAAAAAATATTTTATTAATTTTTCAGTAATTAATATGCCCTTAAATCAACATAAATAATTAGTTAACAATACTTTTATTATATAAAACAGCAACCCACCATAAAACAACAATATTTTTAACAATACTTTTATTTATCAAGATTTTCAAAGTGAAAACAGAAATATATTATCATTTATTTATATTTATTTTCAATTTAATTAATTATTTTATCAATATCCAAAAATTAAAATAATTAAATAAAAAAAAAAAATAATTCTACTCTATACAAAATGTAGATCACCCTATTTTGTTTAACATATATTTAATTCAATGCCATACAACATGTGTTACACATACTTTTTTCAAAAAATAATTGTAGGAAAATCATTTTTTTGAAACAGAAAATCTAATAAATAAATTATTTGTCAAAAAAAAAAAAAAACTACTTCCATAGATTCATAAATCGGGTGATTCTAACAAACATATAAAAAGTTGGAAGCCATCCATGATGTTTGCATACCATTTCATTGAAAAATACACATAATGGAGGGAATGAGTTACCTTGAAGAGAGAGAAAGAGTTAAGAGTTGATAGATGTTGAAGAACCTTGAGAAATCTTGACAAATGTTGAGATCCCTTGAAGAAATGAAGTTTTAGGAAGAAAAATAGAGAGAAATGAAATTGGAGAGCAAAGGGGGAGAAAAACTAACAAAGCAGTCGAAACCTACTAGGTTTCGACACATAAAAAGACTTTGGACCAGCACTTTATGGGTTGAAACTTAAGTTTCGACCGAGTTGGGTTCGACCGAAACCTTGTAAAAACCAGTTTCGAGCCTGGGTTTCGTCTCGCCTATGCTCGAAACCGAGATATCTTGGCCGAAACCTGTGGTTTTGTCCGAAACCTCGAACCATGTACGGGAATCATATTGCACCCATGCACGGGAATCATAGTGCACCACACTGATGTAGCTATTTCACATTCCAAGATTAAGTGAACTACAATGTTTTTTGTCTCTCTAACTCATTTATTCTTGTTCACCATTCTGCACCTCCTTCATTAAAAGAATCTCTTTAAAATCACCCCGAGGAGAGAATCTTCCCCATATTTCCCCCTCTCTGACAAGCATCAAATTATTTACATGATATTTCAAAAAATGAGTCATCTGAGATGGCATGATCATGTTCAATGGAGGCTTTTAGATGCCTCAGTTATGAGGAGTAATTTGATTCAGATTGAAAGATCTAAAAGAGTTGGGCTGACTTAAGATGACCCAAGGTGAGGTGGTGAGGAAAGAAATGCATAGCTTATTCCTTATTTCAAGTATGACCTTGAACAAAGTTAATTGGAGGGCAAGAGTATATGTAGCTGACCCTATTTAGTTGGGATAAGGCTTTGTTGCTGTTGTTGTTGTTTGACTGCGCCTTGAATAACCTTTCGGCACACAATCTTTCCATATTCAATTATTTACACTGTGAGGTTCTAATTTCTTTTCACAATGTCTTGGAACTTTCCCCTTGTATTTCCAGCCGACTGGATGTTTTGCGAAACTTCTGAGCTTTGAACAATTTCTATGTTCTATTGTTGTGGGGTGGTTCTTGCTTTTGGCTGAAACTCAACACATAAACTGGGGAGTCTGGGTGCTACCCTGCACCAAATCTGGTGTCAGGTAAAGCTGGCGAGATGCTACATGGAAGATATGGTTTCTCATTCCACTGGCCTTAACTTGATTTCCAGGGTGGCTTACATTTCCATATTATGCATAATTTTTGAAGGTAATAAAATAATGGGATTCTAGATAATGATATCCATAATGATGATTCTAGATAATAGTATTAACCAAATTTATGTGTTTAACAATAAAAATGGTAGTAATATTTTACACCTTTTGCATATATGCTAATAGGTATTTGCTGTTAGAACACTATATACTGGAGCTAACATTGTTATTATTTATTAAAAACTTTGGCTCCAGTGCAAACCTAGAAGATTTTAAGAAAGCAATAAGATTCAAAGATCCATTACTATCTAATTTCATGCAGAGAATCTTTCGTTGTTATTCACTTTAAAAGTGTTGAGATATAGCACGTAGAGTGGCCCCTGAAGAAAACTCACTGTTCTGTGGCATTACAAAACATTGAATTTGTCCTGTAGGATTTATTTATTTATTTATTTTATCTAAATGATATGATGTTTACTTCGTGGATCAGTCTGAGATGTGGCATAGATCTGGATATCTGGAATGACTCCGGATCATGTATACAGCTTATCCAAATTGCTCCATTGGTTTGGAACTTCTTGACCATACACTTTGTCTTTGTTGACCCTCTCTTCTTCAAACTTGGTAAAAATGAAACTGATGTCCTTGGGGCCAAAAACTGACCATTTTTTGTGTGGTTTACGATGATGCTATTTGGTCATATTTTGTTATATTTATGAACTTATTATGGTCCCGCTGTATTCACAAGGTGTCAAATATCAGTCTTGATCTGCATATCGGGAGGTTGGTTTTAAGAGATGTTTTGGAGAGATGCTGAAAGACACAAGATACACTAAAGATACTCATAGAAACTCTTAAAAACACATGGATATTCTTAGGATGCATGCAAAATATTATTTTAAAGCATAACACACCAGAAATAAGTAGTAATTAGGTCCGACCATAGGACATAAGGTGGTTGGAACCAATATTCACCATGTGGCATATCAGTTAGGGCCCAAATTTTGTTTACAAGTAGGTTGTGAGTGGTGGGTGCACAGACCCAAGGGAGGGGCCTGGGGTGTCTTTATCAGCTTATTTTGATTAATTTTTACACCCCTAGTTTTAAATGACGAGGATGCCATCATCCATCAAGGATGCCTGGGGGCATTTCAGTAATTTAAAGAAAAGGACAAGGTTATATGTTTTGAACCCTTGAACGATTGGCCGAAATAAAGTGATCGGAATGATATTCTACAAAGATAAAATAAATCAACTCAAAGTTAAATTTGCTGACATAAATTAACTACCTAAATTTATAAAGAATAATAATATAACTGGCTAGACTCAAATCAAATCCTGATACATTTATTAAGCCCAGAATACTGAAAATACCTTGCAATAGATATTTAAGAATTAATCAACATATGAAAAACAGAAGAATACTTTAATCAATGCGGCAATAAACTCATTATTCTATTAAGGGGCAGGGATTCTCTGTGCTGCATCATTGAGTAAAAAGTACTTGCACCATTGAATGGAGGCTCAAGTAAACTGGAGATCCAATTTGTAATTGAGTTAAAAATTATGGAAATACATGTTGAAATACCAATTAAACAAACCATATAATAGGTGATTAGATATTACCAGTGTAATGGAAGACCATGCATGTATTGTACCTTTGGCCTCCTTGTGCTTGTGGCATCCCTTCCTTTGATGAGTTCTGCTCACTGACCCATGAGCTAGTGGAATAAAATCTTGCATCATTTCTTTGATATTCAAGGGCTCTTGTGTTTCTATTTTTCTAATAAGGCGAGTGAATTGTTGACTATGTTAAGGCTTTGTTTGGTTGCAAGGGGTATTGAAGGGAAGGGAAGTGAAATTTTTAAATTTTAAATGGAAACTTCTGTGATGATTATAGCACATGCTATCACATTACTAAGTAACTAATTCCAAATTATTCCATATTTAGTTATTAACTTACACTTCACTTTGCATCCAAATTCTTCCCATTTGAAAATGAAATTTTTTTTTACATCTTATTAGTATCATTACTAAATATATTAAGAAGTTTAAGTAATTTATACAACCATGTTGTGTTACTATGAATGTTTTCATTTAAAGTTAAAAAATTTCACTTCTCTTCCTTTCAATTTCCTTTGCAACCAAACAAAACCTAAATAAATTATGGGAAAAGTCACTCTGAGCTGGCGGTGTAGGGTATGCCCTCCACATGCCTTTTTTTATTATTTTTTTCTCTCTCAAAAAAGAATAAAATATTGAGCTGTGAGAAGCATAGCATACAGCGCCAGCTCAGAGATCATTTTCTCATAAATTATTGGTATTTATGATTCCATTGCCTTTTCACTGCAGTAACCTGGGAATTCGAGTGGGAGTAGAATGCTTAGTACTAGTTTGAAGTCCTCTGCAAATAAGTGCTTGTTATCAGGTAATTGATTATTTTAGGAACTGCAACTATGATAATTTATTAAGTGACTATCAGGATGACACCTTTATAGGTGTATTTATAACATGTCACATTCTTTTAATTGCCCTTTGTTTTATTCTTGAAAGTTTTTTAACTCAGGTGTAAAAGGGGTTTTTAAAAAAATGTTTGAAAGTGGCCTAATTCTATGTCATTGTCCCTTATGTTTTTTGAATAGACATGTGAAATGACATAATTAGGCTCATTAGAAAGAGCAAGTATGTTATACTCAGAGGGGGAAAAAACAAGGTTACAAATTATTTAACACCCTAGGAGGTGTCAAGAAGAAAATCCTTTTATGTACTGTAGTTCAGTTACACAGTTTTTTCTGGCATATTAATGATCTGCATTACATTCGTATGCCCCCATTGTGCTGTATGCTGTTATCCAGAACCCATTGCTTTTCAGTGTTTTAGTAGTAGTTTCAATTTCACCATTACAGATCATAAATGAGATAACTGTGCTTTATTTTTATGATGCTTCTTATCTGAATGTTACATGAATATGCTGATGGATTCTTTCCCCTGTTTCAGGTATAGATTTAAGTTTGTTCGTACTGAACCTCTCTTACTTCTGCAAACATCCAAACAAGACGAGAAGTATCGGTTCTTGAAAGCTTGAAGGGGCACCCCTTTTTTTTTTTAGAAGCAAACAGCAAGGTACATAGCAGAAATCAGGAAGGAACCCACAGCCAACTGAAATATTGATGTTTCAAACAGCCAAAACACAAGTGGTTCATCAAATTCTGATCCCAGATCAAAGTAAGAATATTTGGTAACGCTGCAATAATATGAATCGTTACCTCATTTCTATTCTGTCTCTAGTTCTTATATCTGATAAATTAAATTTTTTGAAACGGTTGATGCATTATAGGTTTTACCTTGTAAATCAATCAATATGTTGTAAAGTGGAGCAGATGCAAGAGTTCCAAGACTTTTTGAGGTTAAAGTCACTTCTTTTTTTTTTCCCTCTTTAAAAGTCCAAAATTTTATTGAGGTATATAAAAAAGATACAAGGAATGCCTTATAGTGGAGAAACTTCCACCTTTAGCATTGCCATCAGCAAGGGCTCTTCAGGGACACACCAACCATTACAAAAATCTATATCTAGGTCTGTGGGAAGCATCCCACAAGACCTCTCTTGCTACAAAGTCTGGGTATTCCATGAATAAGAGACTATCATGGGCAGCCTTTTTAGCCAAACAGTCGGCTACAGGGTTCAGCCCACGGCAACAGTGAGTATATCTAATCTCAGAGTCTACCAGAATGTCTGAGACAACCCACCATTGCTGTAAAGCATACCATCGGAGCAATTTTGATCTTAGTACCTCTACCAGACATTGAATCACTTTCCAGCCATATACGTTGATACCCAAGCTTTGCTGCCTCTTGCAATCCTCTTATAGCAGTTGCCAGTTCAGCTGATGAATCACTTTCATGCCATATACGTTGATACCCAAAGCTTTGCTGCCTCTTGCAATCCTCTGATTGCAGCTGCCAGTTCAGCTGTATAATTCATCCTCACTCGAAGATAATCTGCAACCCACCCCCCTGTCCCCCGGCGTGGGGGTTAAAGTCACCTTATGACCAACCAAACCAAATAAACAATTCTGCATCCTACACAGAAATGTTCCAACAGAATTACAAGCAGAAGGTAGTCAGACAGACCTGCTCATATCCTAGGGGACCATAGAAATCATCTCCAATCACCGGAGCATTCAGTGCCGTTCCAACCACTGGAATCCATCCGATACACATATCAATGTATTGGTATGCGTGCTGGATAAATTCCAGCGATTGGATCGGCACTGGAATCCTCCAGTGATTGGAGACAATTTGGATTCAGTTTTGACTAGAAAAAACTCTGGAGCTTATTATCAGAGCTCACCACGAAGGCCCATGGGTTAACCTCATTTTGCCAGTTGGACTAAGCAAGGCCCATTAGGCCTCTTCCATGTTGCATGGCATTTTACCATTAGAGGCTGCAAGGCTATTTTAAGAATAACCTTGTCCTTCCATTATCTATGAGAAAATTAGTGAAGACTCCAGCCACTACCTCTAACAGAAAGTAATCAACCGTCAACTGTGAAATTCTAACCATGGTTTTGGACATGGTCGGTTTTGACAATCCAATCTGACCTGATATTCTTTTTTTTTATTTTTTTTTATTCCATACCACGTGTCAATCTTTAACAGATAAGGTTGTCATGCGATGATCATCCACAGTTACAAGAATATAAAAATAATATTTACTTTTTTAAATAAAATATAATAACAACCGAAACATGTCATGGGTTGTGGCCAATTTCAAAAAGTGCCTTTCTATCTGGATCGAGACTGATACCAGTTGATACCGATCTGGATCGGTCAGTGTTGAATCTGTTTTCAATAGACCAATACCATGTCTGATATCTAGATTTTGAACCCGGATGAGACTAATTTTTTTAGTTTGGTAGAAGATGAGACTAATTCTAGACTTGGAAAATATATAAATAGTGTGGAACAATTTTTAATTTCAATTAAATGATCTATATTTACATTCACCTTATAGTATGGTTTAATCTCATCCACCAGCCTTTTTTCTTGATAACATCACTAATACCCCTTACTTTTCAATCAGACCTCCATTCAGTCATGGCCGTTAATTAATGATGTGTCACAGTCATAAATTTGTTAATGATAATAAAAAAAACCCCTTAAAGAATAAAAAAAATATCGCCAGAAGAACGAGAAAAAAAGGGTTAATTGCGAGAAAATTTCTCTTGCCGGGGAGAGAAGGTAGGGATCGCACACATGCAACTGCTGGGAATCACAAGGGCGTGAAAAGAAATGAGGTGCCAGAGAAGAGGAAGATCCTGAGAAATACGGGGAAATCACAGGAGAGAGCAGGACTGGAGCATAGACAAACGCAAGCTAGAGAAGAAAACAGAAGTATAGAGAGAGAAGTAGAGGTGGGAGAGGGAAACATGAGAGGAGAAACTGATCATGAGAGCTAGGGAGATTGAAGTTAGGAATCTTCTCTTCTTTTTTTCTTCTCCTGCTTCTTCTTCCCACGAGTTCTCCTTCTCTCCCTATTATGTCTCCTATTTTCCTCTACTCTTCCTCTCACGGCTCTCCATATCTCCCTACTTTTTTCTCCAATTTTTCCTCGACTCTCACCTGCAACGGTTTCCTCTCACGGCTCTTCCTCTCCTTACATTTTTCTCCTATTTTCTCACCCGCAACGGTTTTATCACTTTCAAGTGAACAATCTCAACAATCTCTAGCCATTCGAGCCATCACCAAAGAAGATGGGGTTCACAGGGGAAATATGGAAATGTAAAAGGTATAAATGTGAAAATATAAAAAACAAAGTGAATATTGTAAGGGTAAAATAATCTTTTTAGCCATTCTACGAGTCTAAATATTGTTTGGGTGTCTTCAAGGGGTGTTAATAATATCATTGCAAAAAAAAGTGGTAAGTGGAATTAAGCTATACTAGAGGGGTGTGGCTGATATTTTCCCTAATTTCTACTATACAATTTCCTTAAGGTGTTGACAACACCACCTTCACGTCACTTGGGCAACCAATATACAATTTGGCATTTGACATACATGCTAAAACCTAGAAAGACTGAAAATGGACTTCTCTTCCAAGAACTAGAGCTTAATACAAAATGTAGCCTCTTCTCTCTCCAAGACCTGAATGGTAATGGCTTTGCCATTTTTGTTCCATTGGAGGAATCCACCCTGAGATGAATCAGTGATGACTTCCCATCAGATCAGCAAGGGTAATCTTCCCACAATTGCCGGTGTCCAGCCTATCAAACTGGGTGCAGATCTGTAAAATGTCTTTCTCTGCAACCTTTCCCATCTCCTTAAGCTTGTATATGACATACTCTGATTTACTGCAAAATATCAAATGCCAAACAAGGACAATATTTATTCAGTACAAGAGATGAAATGGAAAAATCCAGATAGTTACGGATGTTGAAAGAAGGAAAAAAGAGATGCAAGTACAGATCATAATCCCATGGGAAGAATACAGTTCACAGGTGAAGAATTTGAAACTGAAAAAATATTAAAGAGCTTGGGGGTAGGAAAATAAACTTGACAGTGATGTTACACAATAAAATCTGATGTGCATACATGGAAGCTAGTGGCTGGCTCTTGCTAAAGAAGAGCATTTGAAGAAAGCAAAGGCAGAAGACGAGAAAATTTATTCCTGTTTTTTCCTAAATGAATTAAAAAAAAAAGTTATTCTCAAAGCCCTACTTGTTAAGGACCAAATAAAATGAATGATTAAAAATTGGTATGATCTTAAAATAATAAAAAAGAGAGTAAATAAATCATGTTAGAAGAAAAATAATCAGATTTTTGAAGAAGGCTAATAATTGGGTCCCATGAAGAATGCTACATCCCATCATGTTCTGACATCTTGAAGAATTTACTTTTCCACTCCAAAACAAATATCGAAGTCTGGAACAACCAATTACAGTTTAAATGTCAACCCAATTCGGCCAAATTGACCAAACCAAAAGATATTAATCTCCATAGCAACCATAGCAAACAGTCAGTGGAATCCAAAACTAACCAAGTTCCTGTTGACAGGTTGAGACATTGTAAACTCCAAACGGAAGACAACAAACAGTTTCAAATCAAAGCAGGACATATGCCAACCAAAGGTATCTTTTCCGCATACAAAAGTTAGAGAGCAAAACAATTCCCCTAGTTAGCTTCTATAACTATAATCCGAAAGGGTATGTTATTCACTAATAGATGCCCAAAAATTACCATCTTATTCGTGGTCTATAAGCCATCCTAAGTTCTCTCAGCATAAGTTTCAAAGGCCTGCTATTCATCTCCAACCAAAGGCACTAAGATAGTAACTTGACAAATGAATAACTGATACCCAAGATCTTTCAGTAACAAAACCTCCTTTAACATGGCAAGACAAGATAATGTAATAAACCCTGTTTTATCAAGCTAGATATCAAAAACCACGGGACAAATGAATCAATGTGACAGATTGATTAAGCATCACCAAGCATGTAACACACATTAGCAATACTGGATTTAACTGATTTATTAAGGAGAGAGGGAGGGGGGAGAACTTTCTGAAATATGAGTGTCTTATCCTATAAAAATCTTCAAAATGGACTTCAAGCATAAGTTGTAAAAACACCAAATTCTGTTGCAACCAAGCCTTAAATCCAACTAACAGGCTTAGCAGCTGGATCAGGCATCAATTTTCAAGTTGTCAGAACTCTTTTTGTCAATATATGACCCCCACTGCCCACTCCATCATCTACATTATTCACATCGCTAACCAATAAAGTCTAGTCCATAGAGATTGATGAAAGCCTACATTAATTATTGGTTGTGACACTAAAGGTCATTCCTAAAGAGAACATTAGTCCTCACGCAACTGAATTCCACAAAATAACCAATCTATACACTGAGTCTCCAACAGATTCTTCCCAGGCCAATTGAACAGGGCTATATAGGATATAAACTACATCCATATTAACAAACACCCCCCATCCAAGAAAGAAAAAAAAAGCCATGGTCAAGAAAATCTAGCAGAGCATCTGCCTTCAAGTTTGAATGGATCGAATGACATCTGATTGCAACAAAACCTTGTATATCTAAAGCAGACCTAATATAATCAATTCGATAGGAAATTTTTTTTTTTATTCGATTATGATTACCAAACTGATCAGTCAATAAGATGCTATTCTAGGAATCTAATTTGCAGTTCTTGTTGACCACTAGAATTCACCCACAAAAAATAAGCAAATTGAAAGAAAATATGCAAATATAATCTATTACCAACTAATATTCCAGAGCATTTCCAGTTATTCAGAAAAACCTAAGCAGGTTACATGGTCGATTGACCTTGCTTGTACAACAAATATGTAATCCAAACCACTCTTAAGGAAATGCCAGTAATTTCAAAATCTAAGCCAGCACTCAACTAAACCAGCAACAGAGATGATTCTTGTAGCAGGCTACAATTGTAAGTATCCTCAATTGCAAGGGGGAAAACTCTTAAGAAAAGGCAACAGCTTAACAGTCACGGCCCAGCTGAAATACAAGAAACAGACACACTGATCTATGATTCAACTCTTTATAAAAATAAAAAAAGGGAAAAAGACGGTTTGCCTCCCCTGTACTATGCCTAAAGGACAAATGCCCCCAAAAGTTTCTGAAAAAGACAAACGTCCCCTATTTTAAAGGAGTTAAAGTGAATTTTTTTGTGGACAATTTTACCCCTGAACTTTTGGCCTCCTGATTCGCGCCACATGGCGTTATTTTCTTTTAACGGGTGTAACTATTTGAGTAGTATGTATCTGAATCTGTACTAAGCAACACAATCAATTCTTTTTGCTTCTGTCTTATCGTTTGCAATTGAAATCCCTAGATTCTTCTACAATCACTCTGCAACCAGCAACCAACGGAAGAGAAGAAACTCTCATTTCTTCGACGAGGAGAAGAATCTCGGATTCGCTTTTGTGGCTTCGTTTTAAATTAATAATTTTAAACTTGGACTATAGAAATTCGACTTGTTCGTCTTTGATTCTCTAGTTGCAGCTTGTGACTGTCTCTGATTCGAATTCTAGAAACGGTCAAGCTTGCTTTAAATTAATGAGTTAATGACCTTAAAATTGAGAGGAAAAGGCGTCTTAAAAAATTGCTGGTTTTTGCGGGTGGAGAATCTTGAAAGGAACATGGAAGGGTTATCGAAGGGTATGTTGGAGAAGATGGAAGAGGAAACAGATCCATGGTCTCCACTGCCACTAGCTCTGTCTCTAAGAGAATCGAATTTCCTGATCCTTCATCGCCGTCGTCTTCTTCTTCCGAAATGTGACAACCACACCAAGATGTAGGGTGACCCACAGCAAGAAGACTCTGAATGGGATGAGGTTCAGCAGTGCCGCAAGTTAAGGTAGATTGATGAAGAACAAATCCGAAAAAAAACAAAGCGAAAGATTCTGCGGAAGAAGGTAAGCTGGTGACAAATGTTCTAAAATGTTAGATACTCTAATAGGTTTTCGGTTTCTCCAAATGTGAGATCTGTGAGCTATTTGATATTGTATATATATTATTTGTTACAAACAGTTCTCTCCTTATTGCATGGAGAGGAAATAGGTAAACTAATGAAACGTGTTGACTTCTCCTCATGCATGAGGAGTTGTGTCAACCCAAGACTCTTCACGTTTGAATCTAGAAAATACAACTCAACCTTTGATATCCAAACGGTTCCATTATTATCGCATATCAGTTTCTCAAATGAACTCTGCGGCCATACCACTGTTATCGCATGTGAGTAACAGAGGCTCCCTTGAATTCCTGGCCTGTGACATCAAAGTCGACCTTGAAATCACAAAGCCTTACTCATCGTCCTCCTCTGAAGCGCTCATAACAGGATGATCACGAAATCCAGATTCCACAAATTGTATTCGGATGACCACGAAACCCTCTGTTAACCCCAAGGGGGACATCTCATTGGTAAAAGACCAACACTTCAAAAAAGAGATCACGAGTTCTATTCTCCTTGGGGCCACTACCTACCAAAAAAAATAAAAAAAAATACCCTCTGTCTTCCTTCGTCTATGACTCCAATACGATTTGAAATAAGAAACCGAAAACTGAAACTGAAATCTGAAACTAGAAATTGAAGGTTGTAGAGGATACAGCGAGATTAAAGAAAACAAAGAGGAAAAGAAATCGTCTAGATGATCTCTCAAGTTGCCTTCATTTCGCTCCTCGGATCTGAAACTGAAAACTGAAATCTGAAACTCCACTCTTCTCACCTTTTGTAAAAGTAACCTTTCATTTGTAGAAGGTTACTTTTTTTTTTTTTGGGGGGGGGGTAAGAAAAGGTTACTTTGGTCATTAAAATAATAGTGGTCTCTCACCGTCAGTATCTTCGGAAAATACTAATGGCGTGGGTTTAGTTGTCTTTTAATAGTGTTTGTAGGGGAGGTATTTGTCTATTCCAGACACTTTTGGCTGCATTTGTCCTTTAGGCATGGTACGGGGGAGGCAACCGTCTTTTTCCCATAAAAAAAAGATAACCATCAGCCCAAATAAGGATATCGAACTTAAAATTAAACCATAACTCAGACTTGTGACCATAGAAATCTCAACCCAAGTTGTTATATTTTTGCCAACTTGAGCAAGGATCTCTGGTTGCACAGTGCATGCATTTAGTACCACATGACAGGTCAGATGTGGTTGAAATTCTGTGGGCAGTTAGACACTAAGGTCCCCTGCTCATATGTTGACTTTGGGACCAAACAGATTGGTGAAAGGGCAAAAACAGAGCTCTCAAAATCTAGGACTACAGAAGGGGGGTGTCATTACATGATGGAGGACAAATATAAGAAAAGATGTTAATTCATGGGAAGGTATGTGCTTGAGATTGAGTCTGAAATTTCACAAGTGGCCAATCTGGAACTTCACCATTCCACATGGCACAACTAATGCACAAACCAGAGATACTAATCTAGTCTGCACAGATCAGAAAATCAGGAACAACAATTACTAGTAAAATAGGAATTTACTTTGTATACTAAAACTTGCAATTACTAGAAATGGTAAAACAAGGCGTCCACTAGCTATTGATAAGACTGCAAAAGTGCATTGTCCTTGATTCCCTGCTTAGCTACAGTTCTTTCTCCATAAAATTTCCCTTCCATGTTGAATTCAGTCCCAAGGGAAGGTTGAAAATAAAGAGTACAAGAGGATGCTCCTGCATCAGTAACACTTACTACTAATATCAACCTTATAGTAAACACAGCATCAACACAACTTGTTGAAGACCCACAAAAAAGATCATACCCCATCCACCCTACTATGGAAAGGTCAAACATCAGGCAGGTAACAGTAATAATAATGGACCCCCTTATAAGAGTGCCTTTTAGGCTCAGGAAAAACAAAAATTGAGCACACATTGAAATATTGGGTCGGATAAAAAGGTTGAACAAGATTAAACCTGAACTGGGCTCAATAATTAATCCTTGTTTTGCCAGAACTGGAACCATTTCCAGTTCAATGTTTCGTCTGCTTATTAAAATTACAATTTGAAGAGACAAGCCTAGGAAGGAACCCTTCCACCTACAACCCCCATTTAGCCCCAAACCCCTTTCTTGTCAACACAACCTAGAATGAAGATCTAAAGCACTCAAGCATAACCATATTACCTACCCAAAAAAAAAATAAAAAATCATAACCATATTCCACATCCAGCTTTATCAATACCTCCATTGTTTCTTAATAAATTTAAACCATCTCACAAAGAATATGTTCTATCTAAAGGTACAACCTTCAGTGCACTCTTG
This sequence comes from Protea cynaroides, assembly GCA_028583415.1. Taxonomy (NCBI): domain Eukaryota; kingdom Viridiplantae; phylum Streptophyta; class Magnoliopsida; order Proteales; family Proteaceae; genus Protea; species Protea cynaroides. The sequence goes on from CM053267.1 coordinate 77,318,519, forward strand.
AAAAAGCTCCGTTGCAAAACCATAAGATTTGGTCCTTTATTTTCAAGGGCCCTGCACACATTAAGGTTGCTTCCATACAGATTCATTGAATTTTATTCAAATTCACAAACCACAACCTGAAAGCCATCAGACCGTATTTAATAGAATGCCACAGAAGGACCATTATGCAAACAATATTTCTAACCCTTCTACAACAAATAACCTTCAAATCAACCTTTCTTCCCTTTGACAAGGATAACCACCTCCAACTCTCTAGCTCCCTGTCTTTTACTATCCACCAAATAAACAGCTTAAAAGTAGTATAAAATGTCCTAGACTTCCCCCCACCTGAGATTAACCTACTTTTATAGGAGATATCTTCAACCTAATAATTTGATGGAGTATTACTCTACACATTATTAAAAAAATTGTTAGGAGTATTTTTCGAGCTGAAATTCCATGTTTACCATGACAACATACAATAGTCTAAGCCAACAATGTTCCTATTTACAGCTTATTCTACACATCTAAGTTTGAGCATTTTCTCTTCAAGTGACAATTCACTGTTCTTCAATAGAAGATAGAAGACAGGCTCCACAGAGCAAACTAAGGCCCTTGGACAATAATATATCCAACAAATTTTCTGTAAGGAGTATCAGTAAATCAAGATCGGCAGCAACGAGAGATTAGACCAAGTATATGTTTTCGAAATGCATTCCCATTAAGATTCTGTCCAGTGTCTTGCTTCTCAGGCCTTGGCCTTCCCTTATATATTTCTCGCAGTTGTGGGCATCTTCAGTTTTCCCCTACTAGAAATTGTGCTCTTTAGATTCTTCTCCCTTTCCAATAAAATCAGTTATCCATGAAAAAGAAAATTCAAGAAACTTCCTATTTACAGCTGTCAGCGATATAGCTCTACAGGGCTGTGGGTCCCTGATGCAGTTCAAGGACCAGCCAGTAGTGTACCAGCCCAAGGATCTGTCAACATGGGCCCAACCCACAGTGTTCACGTGAACACTGTTCACGCAGTACTGTTCACGTGAATAGTACCAACAGCAGTAGTTAGAATCTTTTGGTTAGTTTCCTAATTTTTAGTTTACTTATTTCCACTGTTTAGTTTCCTAAAAATTAGGCTAGTTAGTTTAGAGGTCTTAGTTGTTTGGAGATTAAGACTTGCCTAAAATCTAGTTTCCTAATTCTAGTTTTTAGAAACTTTCCTATTTCTATATTTTAGAAACTTCCTAAGTTATATAGGAAGTTTAGCTTTTCCAAGTTTAGTTCTTTCCTCTTTTATTTGTAATGTTTCAAAGCTATAAATAAAGAGAATGCAGGCTGACTGCAGTAGAGTTTTTTCCAGAAAATTTAAAGAGTTAAAATTTTCTGGTTGAGCCTCACCAGGTTGTGAGACTCAACTCTTATTCCTCTTTCTTCCTTGATATTTTGACTCTTGTTTTGAGATACAAATATACTACACTGGCTGACGACATAACCTACCTATAGATCCATTGAGTTCCCTTGATAAACTACTACCAAACTAGAAGCAATCAATCAACTTCCAAATCTGGGGTGCTAGCAGGTTCAGCAAACTTGCGGGCCCCATAACTTCTTCAACTCTCTTCTGATCTTCTTTAACTTTGAAGGGGTGTTCATAACTATTATAAAGGTCATTCAACCCAAATTTCATCAATTTCTGACGGTCAGATTTCCAGATAAGAATTTTTTTTCTATTACTTTTCTCTGTAGATTTTTGTATTGGACTGAATTAAGATCCTGTAGCAAAGAGGGCTTGTTAATTTGATATGTTTTAACCCCTTTGCCATCAGTCACACCTTCTATATGGCTTATTAGTTTCTTTATGTGGTTTTTCTCTATTGGTAGTAAGTAGTGAATTTGTTTCCACCATAGTTATTTATTTGTTTCCTTATTGATTAGAGTTTATTTCCTAAGTTGTCTAAATTTACTTTCCTAATTAGTTTATGATTGTAATTAGAGAAGTTTCCTAAACTACTGTTTCTCCTCTTTGATTATAGATAAAAGAACATAGGAGAAGGAAGATACATCGATTCTCTCTCCCTCTTCTCTATTCTCCGTTCTCTCTATCTTCCCTTTCTATCTTTTCTATTTTGTTACAACAGCTTTTTTGAGTAGGGTTCAACCTTCTCTCATCCAATATGAAAACTTACAAGCTCTTAGTAAACCAGATGTCCCGGATTTCAGGATTAACAAGGGCTTGAATGTTATCAAATTCCTTTAATCCTGAATATTTCATCGTAATATTGAATAAACTTGAGTAGAATGGGAAGCTCATGAGCAAGCCATATATTATACCATACATTCTTCTGCTTGGCAGAGTCATAAAAAACTAAAACAATTTTGGTAGAGGAAGACAAAGTAATAGACAATGACACGCACCTCACAAAACCATTATTGTCAATATCCGCAGCGAGAAACTCAGAGATTGTCATATCTTGACGAAGCACCCACTTGGCCATCATCCTATGCCGCTTATCAATCCGAGCTTCGGCCAGATAAAGGAAGGCTCGAGCAACAGCCAACGTCGAGACCAGAAGCCAAATTGAGGCAAACAAACGACCAGGCAAGGACTCAAAAGCCCGGTCCCCATACCCAACAGTGGTAACAGACATAACCGAGAGATAAAACGAATCCAACCACCCAAGCTTCTCCACAAAATGCATAACACAAGTTCCAATACCAATGCAGAGAATCACAACCCCCAAAGCCAATGCTACCTTCATTCGAATCCTCATCCTCCCCTTCTTCACATCAACAAAATAAGACGCCGTATCATGCCCTTCCCTACCCTTGACAGTACTCAAAAGCATACCCTCCTGCAAATCAAGCACGAAACTCACCATCCCCGAAAGCAAGATATCAATGAACCCAAACCCAACCAAAACGAACATAATCGAGAACAACTTCGTAGCTGTGGAGTTTGGGATGATATCACCATATCCAATTGTGCACATGGTAACGATACAAAAGTAAAGGGCATCGACGACTGGATGGGTTTCATTAGCTATGAAATTCTCTCGATTGAAGGAGTATATGAGAACCCCAAGCGAGAGATAAATAACAAGAAGGACAACAGCCTGGCGAACAATTGACCCAGAGGTAAATTTCGGTTTAGGAATTGAAGGATGCTCGATGTCGTTGATGGCGGCCATGGCAGGGGCCGTTTTTGAGCGATGAAGATTCGTTTTGGTCCAGTGATGATTGGGATCTATGAGCCATGACTGTTGCTCTTGCCGGGTATCTAAAGGAGGAAATGGGCGAGGAGAATTGACGGCCAGGGTCAGGGCATCGGCGAGGATTGAAGAGGGTTCGGTTGCAGGAGATGAGGGACCGAAGATGATTCGGTCTTTGAGCTCAGATGGAGTTAAGGGAACGTTTACTTCTCCTTCTTCAGGGAGAGAGCAGAGAGAGGGAGATGTTGAGGAGAGCAGAACTGGTCTTGGTTTTCTTGCATATGGAAGTAAGGGCTCTTTCTCCATTTTTGGGTACCGAAAAACCAGTTGTGGTTTTCAGGTAGATTAGCAGGGAAATCAGATCCCTCTGAGCATTAGAATCACCATGGCTCGCTTACAAATTCGATCCTTCTCAGAATCACACCAAAATATACACACAGAGAGAGAGAGAGAGAGAGAGAGAGAGAAGATCAGGTCGTAGGTCAGTTGATTCCAAACTCCACTTTACCCGCCATCGACCGTTACAAACACGGGCTTGATAGTATGGCGTAGGGGAAGGATGCAAAACGCTTTGTGAAAGGGATCCTGTAACACAGCCGGACAGCGTAGAAGCAGAGGGGTTGGAAGGAGGGATTGATTTGGACCTTGCTTTTAGCTTTTGACAGCCCCTTAGTCTACCTGCCCCAACCACCGCCTTGCTATGGGATTTAACACGATTGGTGCTGAGTCTGCTGACCCACACTAGGTGTGCTAGTGCTACCGTGGTTGCAAGAGAGGCCTTGTGATTACAATTGAGAGGTTGTCACTGTGCGTCCTAGTCACACGGGACCGGGCAAGGCCATACGCCCGTTTGATTCCTCGGAGTGTAGATCCAAATATCTTATTATGGAATGGACTTTTCTTTTGGGGGATAAAATGGAATGGATTTTAAAATCATGGAATCGACTTGATGATCATTACCTTGAACATTTCTATTTTGGGTGGTACATATGGATCCACATCGTTGCCTCCCTGAGATTCGGGAGGAGGGGCGACGACTCCATTGGATGGTCGCCACGTGGAGGTCAGATGAATCTGACCACTCCGTTCGAGCTAACATTCTATTGTCGGTTCGACTTTTCGACTCGAACGGAGGGGTTGAATTCATCTGACCTCCACGTGGCGACCATCCAGTGGGGTCGTCGCGCCTCCTCCCAAATCTCAGGGAGGAGACGATTTGAATCTGGTACATATCTACTAATTCTTTGATTTCAATTAATAAGAGGGATTTTAAACTAAGAAATACACTTTAGAAGCAAAAAAAGGGTATCCTGAATAGTTGTAATAATTGGGTTCATTGATTTTTTTTATATAATAGATGCTATCACATTTATCCAAAAAAAAAAGAAAGAAAAAAAAATTAATGCTATCACACATACAAGCAACTCTTCTAAACCATGGTTTTTGGCAATGGTGTCGTATCAGTTATAATGACTGATTCGTATCGATATCAGTCGTAATCGATACGGTACCATTTTGCTGAATCAGTACGGGGACCGATACTGATCGATATTGGCATCGACATGTGATCGATATTGACCGACATATCATTGATATTGACCAATACTCATCGATACCTAACCAATACCAAAAAGTTATGCCGCAACAACATATAGCCAATATTGGTCGATATCTGTATCCAATACCAATACAGGTACCGATACCAATTCCTATACCGTGAACTAAATCCATGTTCTTAATCTTCAGGCCTCTTGCTTGAAGTAGCTCATGGTTCTTCTGGGTTCAAGTGTTTCTTGGTTCCGTTGTCATTTCACATGAAATTTTTCGATAGCCTTTATTCTAAATTTTCTACATTTACTTTGTAGAACACTAAAAATGAGGGATATTAGAACTTGAATCATCACATTTGAAAATAAAATGGTCAACTTATGAATTTCTGAAGTTTAAGCAAGTCAATTATCAATAATTTAGCTGACCATTCTACATGGGATCCTTCAGAGACTTCTACAGAAAATTCTTTACGTCAACTTTGTAGAGTACTAAAAATAGAACATAGTGAAACTGAAATCACCTGATTTGGATATGGAGTGACCAAAATATGAATTTTCAAAAGTTAAATGACCATTTCCATGTGTATTTTTGCATGGGACCCTTTGGAGACTTCTATCCGAGATTTTTTACGTCCACTTTGTAGAACATCACAAATGAAGAATAATGGCCTTGGAATCATTTGAATCCGACGTAGAACGACAAAGATATGAAGCTTTGAAGTTCTAACGATAATTTTACATGAAAGCTTGCATGGGACCCACCGGTGACCTTTGTCTGGGATTTTTCACGTCCACTTTGAAGAGGACTGAAAATAAGGAATATTGGCATTTGACTCATCTGATTCCGTCAGATGACCAAGATATGATGTCTTGAAGTTTGAATGATAATGCATGCATCATAAATAATTACGTAAATGCCCTTGCACTTTCAAACTGCGATATCTTCCTTGTTTGAAGTCAGAATTTGATGATTACGGTCTCATTTCGAAGATAATTTCACGACCTATTCATCCAAGTAGGTAATAGCCTATGATCCTACTGTGGGGTCATTAGAGAATCACTAACCTTTGGGTTAAAGGCCGAAAACATGCCATATTGGTTTACTTATGCTGAGGGTGGAAAAAATGGAGTGCTTACACAAGTTCGTTCAAGATCAACTATAATCAGATTGGTTGAGGTTGATGGCAGACGCGAGGTAAAGATCGAATAAATCAGATGGAGGTGAAGTATTCAAGTTTCTCCATGGAACCCTTCAATGGCTATAATGACTTCACTTTGTGGCAGTAAAGGGTGAAGAATAGTCGGTGAAGAATAGTCTTACATGGGAGGGGATAGTCAAGGTTCTCAAGAAGAAATTAGACAAACCGAAAAAGACGATGGAGGATGAGTGACTAAAGTTAAGAGATTTAACAAATAGAACGATCTAGTTGTATGTAGCTGATAACACTCTTCGTGAGGTCATTGGGTTGCCAGATCCAGAGAAGGTCTGGGCTAAGTTGGAGAGTAGGTACAAGCCCAAATTATTGACAAATCTATAATTTTGAAGAAATAGTTTTATGACCTTCACTTGTCAGAGGGAGTAAAATTTGAGGTGCACATACATGAGTTCAACATGATTCTCACAGACTTGTCTGCTCTTGATGTAACGATCGAAGAGGAGGACAAGGCACTTCTCCTATTGGCTTTGCTACCTACTTCATTTGATCACGTAGTAATTACACTGATTTTTAGTAAGGATACTCTAAAATTAGACAATGTTATCGCTGATTTGTTGTTGAATAAGACACGAGGTAAAAATAGTGGCAAGGGAACGTCAAAAGAAGGTAATGCATTAGTTACAGATGGTGGTCAAAGCAGAGGCAGATCAAATGGGATATATGAAGAGTATGGCAAGAATAAGAGTCACTTGAAGTAGAAAGGTTGCAAAATAAGTTTTTATTATTGCATAGGAAGAAAGTCATTTAAAAATGAATTATCCAAAGTGTAGGGAGGATAAAAAGGAGAAGTAAGGCAAAAAGGAAAGGGAAGACAAATCATCTATTACTAGCGGCATGGAAGGATCCTGGAGCGATGGAGATGTTTATCCCATTCTTCATCAAGTACAAAAATGTCAGATTGGATTTTAGATTCGAATTATTCATTTCATATGTGTGCAGTTTGGGTGCAATTTGCTACATATCATGCATGTGACAATGGTACTATCAGAATGACAAATGATGCTGAAAAAAAAGTTTGTCTGAATTGGGACTGTATTGATTCACATGTTTGATGAGATTGTGCGAATTGTGGTTGAGGTTAAACATGTGCTATATCTAAGGACGAATCTAATTCAATAGAAACATTGGATTTAAAAGGTTATATGTGCTCATATGAAGGTGGAGTTATCAAGGTTCCTAGAGGGGCCATTGTTGTGATGCAAGATAAAATGGTTGGGAATTTGTATAAGCTTGCAAGGAGTGTTGAAACAGGTGGTTCTTTTATTGGAACTCAAGCAAGAGGTACAGATAGAAGATAGCGACCACAAGGAGTTCAAGTTGTAAAAAGTATGGATTTGGGAAGAAGCGAGATTCTTTCAGTTAAGATCTTGTGAGTAAAAGTGATCTCTTCGGTCATGTTGTAGCAGTAGGAAAAGTAGAGTCACATCACATCGTGCACTCATATGCTACGCGAGACACTTGTGCAGGGTGTGGGCTATAGCGGCTTGGGCACTATGGGTAGGTAGAGACAATAGAAGAGTTTGTAGAATCAATACATGTTTTCTCAGGCAGCTTGCAAAATCCAAGCCAAGGTGGAGATTTTTAGGGTTGTGTCTTGTATTTTGTGAGATCCACAGAGTTATTGGACTTATATATGATATTTTGGGTTGGATTTTGGACCATTACATGTATGAGGGTAAAATTATAATTGCGTGGGAGTAGGGTTTTTAGGGAACCTATATGTTGTCTCTATGGGAAAAACCTTAGGTAAAAGGAAGAAAATCACTTTGTGAGGTAGAGAGAGGTGGAGTGTTTTTTTTCTTTTTCTTTTTTGGTGAGCAAGAAAATTCTTTGATTCTGTCGGTGGAGGTAGGCATTCATATTGGGTACTGAACCACTATAAATCATTTTGTTGTGTGATTGTTTGCTTGATTTTCTTTCTCTTGTTTGCCCTTTCATTTCTAGCACCAATAACGCTGCTTATTGCTTATATCAAATGCTCTGGATTTTTCAAAAACATAAATTTAAAAACCCGAGACAAGCTTGTAGAAATGGAGAGATCTAGATTGAAAAGGAACCACCACTACGAACAAGACTACAACTCTCAAACCATGGCAAGGATGAAGGCACTGTACCATCACCATAACAACCATGATTATAACAACAGCACAAACAGTTGCAGCCCACATAAACTGAAAGTGGCCGTGTATTCAAAGCTCTGGAAGCTTCTCCTACTATGGCCACCAGTTATCGCATCCTATACCACATAAGGGTGAAAAGGTAACCTACTATAAGGGCATCTTTGTTATTAAATGATTTAAGTCATAGTGATGTCTTCACTTAACAGACCTACTCTAATGGACAAGGTCTACCTGTAATAGTCTTTGTAAAGAAGGGGAGGTTCAAGTAATTTCATCGAAAAGATGTGAAGTCCCTAACATTAGGGATAGTTTCAGGGTGAGCATAATTTACCAAAAAAAAAATATGGTAATACTTTTCTTTTAGGTTTTGGATTAATAAATCAAACTGGATGAATCATTGTTATCATTATACAAAATTAATAACCATTAATACCTTCTCGATGCCTACACTCTATTGCAAGAGTCTGTGTACTTACGCCATGCTCTATTGACAATATACCAACCAATGGGCTTATATGAGTTGTTACGAAGATGTTTTTGTAAATAACATAAGACAGAGGGATCTTCACGCTAACGGGGTATATTAAAATCTTATACGGTAACAGGGAAATGAGAGTACAAGAAGGACCAAGAACTGATCTCTTGAAGGAGAGAAAGAAGAGAGAAAAGAGGCTAGAGTACCCAAGGAGGAGAGAGATAGTGACTGAAGTACACACCTAATGTGTATTTCCTTCTCCTATAACATAAAGATGTTATGGTTTTGTCACATGCTCTAGCTACAAGAGCTCATATACATGCACAATGGAACTCTATTTATATCTCATCTTGAAAATGATAAGGATCAACACATGCCAACACCAGAAGGGTTAACCAACTATGTTGTCGCGGAATGTCATATATCATGAGGAAAAAAAACACACACACACATGCACACCCCTGATATTGTCGCGGAACGTCATATATGATTATCCTCTATAATTATTTAATCCACTTACAAATAAGGAAAGTCTTGTTCTGTAAGAGTTTGTTTTTTCTTGTTATGGGCAAGTCACATAACACATGTCAAATTTAATATACCATCGTTGAGCATTTGTTTTGGATTCTTTTTTTTTATATATAGAATGTAATGAGTTGAGCATTTGTTTTGGATTCTTTTTTTTTACTTTTTTTCAATGTTATATATATATATATATATATATATATATATATATATATATATATATATATATATATATATATATATATATATATATATATATATAATGTGATGAGTCAGGCATGTTCACAAATATAGAAAGCCAACTAAGTGACCATGCATATAAAAAAATCGATGAAGGAATGATTTTCGTAGATTGAGGAAACCCATTTCCTTATTTTAAGATGTTTTATTATAATAATATTAGCATTATAAAGGCAGTTATTAATATAGTATTTTCATTGACTATGTTAATGTATTAATGTAGTTTCATATATAATATAAGTTGTAACTCCGCCAGTGTTATGCTGCCGGTCCCAAGCCCGGATAAAGGAGGAGGGTTGGTACGTCAGGTTGGCAGCCGGTACCACCAAAAACACAGCCAAACCATTATCATGGATTCACAAACAAAAGATAATCAGCATAATGCTAGGGCATTCTCTGTAAATGACGCGTTACACCTAGTCCATGGTGTAGCGAAAAATGGGCAAGGGCCGCCGCATTTCCCGAATGCAGTGAAAAGTTTGCTAGGGCCGCCGCATCGGCGCATGAGTGTGGTAATAAATTGGCAAGGGTTCTCGCACTGTGGACGAGTGCGGGCAAAGAAGCTAGTCCATAAATGTAGGATTAGAATAGCATCTTGGAACATAGGATCTTTAACGGGTAAGAGTTTAGAATTGATAGATGTTATGAGGAGAAGAAGGATTAACATAGCTTGTATACAAGAGACTAGATGGAAGGGTAACAAAGCTAAGGAATTGGATGGCTTTAAACTTTGGTATACGAGGATAAAAATAATAGCAACGGAGTGGGTATAATAGTAGATAAAGATTTAAAGAATGATGTGGTGGATGTGAAAAGTGATAGGATTATAGCCATCAAGCTAGTGATGGGGAAAGAGATAGTCAATATAATTAGCGCTTACACACCCCAAGTAAGATTGGATGCAAATAGTAAGCTACAATTTTGGGAACACATGGATGGATTAGTACAAGGTTTAGGACAAAGTGAAAAGATTATAATAGGGGGTGATTTCAATAGACATGTAGAGGGAGATTGTAGAGGTTATGAAGAGGTGCATGGGGGATATGGTTTTGGATTAAATGAAGAGAGGACCTCAATTCTAGATTTTGCTACAGCTTATGACTTATCCATCGTAAACACATACTTTGAAAAGAGAGAGGAGCATCTAGTCACCTTCAAAAGTGGGCACCATAAAAACCAAATAAATTTCTTTCTAACTCGAAGGTCCGATAGATTGTTATGTAAGGATTGTAAAGTTATACCTGGGGAGAGTCTAACCACTCAGCATAGATTATTGGTCTTGGCTATATGTCTCACTACGCCGAGTAGTAGGAAATGTCAGGTTTTGTGCCCTAGGATAAGGTGGTGGTTCTTAAACGGAAATACCTTGAAAACTGTTACTGATAATGTGATTAAACAATGAATGTGGAACTTTGAAGGAGACACTGATACAATGTGAAACGAGATGACTGCTTGTATTAAAAAAATTACTAAAGAGGTTCTAGGTGTATAAAAAGAAAAATGTCATTCTCCTAGAGAGTTTTGGTAGTGGAATGATGAGGTTCAAGCAGCCATTAAAGCTAAGAAAGATAGTTTTAAGGCATGGCAAAAGACTAAGGATATAGAGGATCTAAAAAGATATAGATTTGCTAGAAATGAAGCCAAGAAGATTGTGGGACAAGTAAGGGCGAATAAATATGAAGATCTTTATATCAATCTGAGCACTAAGGAAGGAGAAAAAACTATCTATAAAATAGCTAAGATGAGGGAAAGGCAGAGTAAAGATTTAGACCATGTTAGATGTATTAAAAGTATAGATGGTAGAGTTCTAGTAAGGGATGAGGACATTAAAGAGAGATGGAACGATTATTTTTACAGCCTACTAAATGAAGACGTCTCAGGAAATAGTGCTCTAGATTGCTCCATTACTCACCATGACACCACCGGTCATAGGTATATACGTAAAATTAAGGTGACAGAAGTGAAAGAGGCTTTAAAGAGGATGAAAGTAGGCAAAGCACCTGGCCCAGATAAGGTCCCAATAGAAGTTTGGAACAACCTAGGAATGTATGGAGTATCTTGGCTAACTATGTTGTTCAATAAAATTATAAGCTCAGGAAAAATGCCAAATGAATGGAGAAGTAGTATTGTGGTTCCAATCTACAAAAACAAAGGCAATATTCAGAGTTGCAATATTACAGAGGTATAAAACTAATGAGTCATACTATGAAACTGTGGGAGAGAGTTATTGAAACCCGCTTGAGAAAAGAAACTATCATTACGGAGAACTAGTTTGGTTTTATACTAGGTAGATCCACAAAAAAGGCTATTTACTTGCTTAGAAGACTCATGAAAAGATGTAGAGAAGGTAAGAAGGACCTCCATATGATTTTCATCGATCTAGAAAAGACTTATGATAGTCCCTAGGGAGTTAATTTGGAAAGCACTAGAGAAGAGATGCATTTCAAGCAAATATGTGGACATAGTTAATGATATGTATTATAATGTGGTGACCAGTGTGAAAATCATGGGGGGTCAAGGTCGTGAATTCTCAATTACATTTGGGTTACATCAAGGATCAGCTTTAAGTCCTTATTTATTTACCCTCATCATGGATGATCTTACCAGAGACATTCAAGATGAAATTCCTTGGTGTATGCTTTTTGTTGATGATATTGTTTTGGTGGATGAGACCAAAATAAAGATTAATGCAAAGTTGGAGCTATGGAGATCATCTTTGGAATCAAAAGGTTTTAAGATAAGTAGAACAAAGACAGATTATATGGTGTGTAACTTTAGTCACACAAGGACGAATTAATGAGGTGGTGAACATTCTTGAGAGGGAAATACAGCAAAGTGATCATTTTAGGTATTTAGGTTCAATCATAAACAAAGAAAGTGATATAGACGATGATGTTTCATAGAGGATTAAAATAGGATGGATGAAGTGGAGAAGTACGTCTGGAGTGCTGTGCGATCGACGTATTCCTTTAAAACTTAAAGAAAAATTCTATAGGACAGTTATTCGACCGACTATGATGTATGGTGTTGAATGTTGGGCAGTCAAGAGGCATCATATTGATAAACTTAGTGTAGCTGAAATGAGGATGTTAAGATGGATGTGTGGCAAAACTAGGAAGGATAAGGTAAGAAATGACCGTTTAGAGCTTATTTGGGAGTAGTGCCAATACATGATAAGTTATGAGAAAGTCGTTTGAGATGGCATGACCATGTTCAACGGAGGCCGTTAGATGCTCCCGTTCGGAGGAGTGATTTGATTCAGATTGACAGGGTTAAGAGAGCTAGGGGTAGACCTAAGATGAGCCTAGGGGAGGTGGTGAAGAAAGACATGTATAGCTTAGGCCTTGCTTCAAGTTTGACATCGAAGAGAGCTGATTGGCGGACAAGAATCCATGTAGCCAACCCCATTTAGTTGGGATAAGATTTTGTTGTTGTTGTTGTATATATAATATAAGTTGTATGTAGTACATGCACTACCATATACTTTTTTAATTTTTGGTAATAAGGACCTCATAAAAAATTTTGGGGCCAAAAGGGTTACAGTTTTTTAATACACAAGCCATTTATATATTAGTCACATTATGTAAGATAAGAAAAATGCCAATAAATTACTATAATCATTATTTTGACTTGTTAAATTTTAATGAAGGAGGATCATGAACTGATGAACTACAACAAATAAACAACATATAATTAAGAACAAATAATTAGTTCCATAATGATATCATGACTTTGCAAAATCCTTAATGGTTCATGATGTTTTCTTGTATAAAATTGCCAACAATAAATAATTTTACCCTACAATGATCACACTGGTCTCTTAGATGAAAGTGTCTGAAAGATATTTTCTTTTAAATACCCCTTGTTTTATTTTTAAATGTTTCTTAATTGAAAATGTCTGAATGATACCTTTTTTTAAATCCCTTGTTTTATTCTTAGAAGTTTCCCAAATGGAAGCATCTAATGACACCTTTTAAAATAACTCTTATTTTATTCTCAAAAGTTTTTTAAGCTAGAGATTAAAAAAAAATTTTCACAAATCTTTTGAAAATATTCTATCATTATGTCATTGTCCTTTTGCTTTCTAGCGAATAAACATGTGAAATAATAAGAATATCATTATTAAAAAAATATGCAACATACTAAGACAATATATATATATATATATATATATATATATATATATATATATATATATATATATATATATATATATATATATATATATGGTATCAAATCATTTGAGACATTACAATAAACAACTTATAAATTAAGAAAAATAATTAGGTCATGTTGTTTTCTTGCATGCAATTGCCAACTTTTAAATAATTTGACCCTATAATGATGACACTATAATCTCAAATGACACCTTTTTTTACTAAAAAAAAATTGTATTTTCTTTTAAATAATTCTTATCTTATTTTCAAAAGTTTTTAAAATTAAATAAAATAATTTTTTACAAAATTTTTGGAAATGATCAATCATTATATCATTGTCAAGGGGTTATCATTATCTTCCACAAAATAGACATATGAAATGACAAAAATTATCTTCAAAAAAAAAAAAAATGCAAGTAAGAGGACTTAAAAATCTATGGTACCAAAAAAAAAAAAAAAAAAAAAAAAGAAGGTAAACAATATCAAATCATTGTTACACTTTTTTAGGTGTCAATAAGAAAATTCCCCCTCAAACTAATATAAGTTTTGACCCATAAATAAAACAGACGAGAATCATAAAAGAAGGTATTAACTAGAAAGAAAAAAGTTTTGAAAACCCATTTTAAATGGTCTAAGGCCTCTAATATTCAAAAGAGATTTAATCCATCAAGACAAAAATTAATTCTCTAAAAAAATGCACACCTCATAAAAAAACAAAAATATTTAGAATTTTCAAAGAAACATTAAATAATTTTTTATAAATCTTCAAAACTTCAGAAGTCCAACATCTCATGAAGCATCTAAAATATATAATAATTTTTACAATCACCTCAATATTCTCTATTTCTTACAACATTCTATTCTTTTAGCAATAAATGATAAAATTGCCCCAAAATATTTTGTTTGACAGTATTTATTTTGTAGTATATATTAAGTAATTTGATGAGACAAAAAAAAATTTAAGATGTCAAAGAAAGACCCCCCACCCAAAAGGGTGTGACTTCCTGTAAATCAAACAATTCGGATTTATTTGGAGAGGGTTCTTCTCTATTAAGGATTCTAGGCTGATTGGATTCTTTTTTATTTTCTCTAAAAAATAAAGATGATATTTTTTTAAATAATTTTGTTTTAGAAATAATCCATTTGTCTCTAGAGAAAACAATTTAACGGTATGAAAATTTCTCATCTGAACTTTTTTTAGTCATGAATCAAACCACCAAGCAATCTAAAATCTTGATGCCATTATGGATAAGACTGAACATGAAGTAGTGTTGAAACTTGAAAGCAAAGAAGATTGAAGGGCTGGAGTCAAGAAGGTTGAATAAGATTAAATTTAAAGCTTCAACGTGGAGGTTGGGATCATGGTTTTAAGTATTGGGATTGGATTGAATCGGATAATATCGTATCGATAGTATGTTGGTTTTGTGGGCTCCATTAATTACCTAAACTAGTTGTTCAGTGGGAGTCTGATTGACACGATAAAAACCGGTTCGATTGGTTTGTCACTGGTTTGAGATTGATAACCCTAATTCTATTTATGGAAAGAGAATTAGGGTTTATGACAATATCTTTATAAATACTAGATCAGAGTCCCCACAGCCATAGTACGTGAAATAATTCTCTCTACACTCATTAGCAAGAGAACAAGGATATCCTCTGGAGGCTGTGGAAGACTGTGATCGAGGGATTGCAGTCAAAGCTTGAAGACCAAAGGAAGATCAAACAGCTCAACAAGTATATGATTACTTTTAATATTCCATTACCATTGTGTTCTATGAGATCTGTAGGCCATTCAAGTCTAACAGTTGGTATCAGAGCTAGACCTACAGACCTAGAATCAATGGTAGAATATAGTATATATCTCTACCTATGAGTTTGATTGAAAGGATTGAAATTTTTTCAACTCATTCGAACGAATATGGCCAAATCACAATTGTACTCTAAAGAAATTTTTTTCGACCGTTGAAGGGTCAAGAATAATATATTAAATTGAAGATCTTGTCAAGACGGTCACGATGATATAAATTTTTTGGTCGTCCGACCTCTGACACGCTCTCACTTGCCGCCGACAGAAGCTAGTGAGATGCACTCGCTGGCCCAAAAAAAAAAAGGTCGGCCTACTTGAAAACCCTAGCGAGTCGACCCGACGAGTTTGGCCCAGTTGGATGAGCCCATCAAACCGGGTCAACTCAGCTGTCGTCATACGTGTGCACGTGCGGGTCAATACGTGCACACCATTGGGTGGTTTAAGCCCGAACCGATGTCAGGCCCGACCCAGCTCCAATGGGTATAACCCGTGGGTTGGTCCACAACCTAAATACCTTTGCCCTGGTGGGTCGATACAAGGACCCGAATGTCAACCAGAGACCCGATCTATATGGCCTGGTGGGTTGACCCAAGGACCCGAAAAATGACCCGGATTTGGTTCGTATAGTCTGATCGTTTCAGTCCTGTCCAACTTAAACCAGCTCGGCAGTTTTTGGTTTAACCCGGTTTTAGGGCTTTAAACCAGTCTTCGAGAGTGGGGTTCACGCGCCCCCTTTAATTGGCGCGTGGAAGGTCCAATGGACCTACGGTTTGTTCTATCGACTTCGTCTCGTCATGCCCTAGATTGGATGGTGACCACCAAAGTGGCACATTCAGTTTTATTGTGATGTTTTCAAACTCAAAGTTTTTTACAATTTATAACAGCCCAGTTAGGCAATGTCCAAGATTAAATAATAATCATGCACATGGTTTGAGGGGTATTGGTTTAGGAATTTTACATTCACCCAAAGGTGATGGAATTCTGACAACTATTATTCCTTTGTAGTTTAGCACAGATATTGAAAGGACCAGTGCATATATCGTCCCAAAGGATGTATATATAGTCCAGTTGAACTTTCAATGGAATTAATTAGCTTGTATATGTGGTATACAATTTTCTTGCTAATTAGTTATTGGTTGGTATTAATCATGGAATCATATTAATTTACTATATAGTATAGTTGTCACTTATTATGATTAAATATCACATGATGTCTATTCAAGTAAATTACCTAGCCGTTGTACCTATGTTATCAGCAACCAGATTGCTATAGGCCTTTCGGACCTGGACATAGGCATCACAGAAAAGAAACCTGAACCCATAACAGAAAATAGCACACAAGAAGAGGTGCAATTTATGGATAAATGGGAAAATGCAAATAAAAAGTGCTCATTGGTTATTCAGAGGACTGTTCCCGAATCTATCTTAGATAACATTCCTGATTTGGACAATGCAAAGAAACTATTGGAAACTGTTCAAGCTAAGTATGAAGCTTCTGAAACTGGGAAAGTGGGTGAACTATTGACTATTTTAACTGGTACTAGATTTGATGGGACTGGGAGTGTGAGAGATCACATAACTTATATAGAAGGAGTAACTGAGAAACTTAAGGGACTCAAAAATCCAATTACTCAGGATGTTTTGATACATTTTATATTGAATTCCCTACTAGAGTAATACAAATACATCAGGATAGCCTGCATGACTGCCAAGGATAAATGGACCCTAGATGAGCTAACTTCAGTCTGCAATGAAGATGAAAAATTATTTAAACATCAGAAGGTTGAGAGTGCTAACTTGACAACCTATAAAGGTCAATATGATAAATAAGGGAAAGCATGGATTTGGGCCTCACAGGAAGGGAAATAATAACTGGAATAAGGGCAGAAAACCCTATGACAAGGGTGCCAAAGAACATGAAGAAAAGAAGGATCTGAGTGCTGTTAAATGTTTCTGGTGCAAGAAATTTAACCATATGAAGAACGATTGCAAAGCCAGAGCAGCCTGGTTGGAAAAGAAGAAACCCAATATTGGTAATTTCCTTACCTTTGTCTGTTTTGAATCCTATCTAACTGATGCTCCTGTGGATTCTTGATGGTTTGACTCTGGCTCCACTGTCCATGTTACTCATTCTTTGCAGGGGTTTCTAAGCAGCAAGACGCCCAGCAAGGATGAAGTCAGCGTGTATGTGGGCAATGGAGTACAAGTAGGAGTTGAAGCCATAGGAATAGTTAGGATTTATTTACAGTCAAATGTTTTTATAGATCTAGTAAACACAGTTTATGTACCCTCTATGAGGAGAAATTTAATTTTAGTTTCAAAACTCACTCAAACTGGTTATAATATTATCTTTAATAAAGATGGTTTTGTTATATCTCTTGATTCTCGTATTGTTGGTGATGGTTGCAATATTGATGACCTCTACAAATTGAATTCTATTATCCCATTGGTTAAGAATGTTAGTTCTAGAAAGTCTAATTTTGATAGCAAGTCTTCTATGCTATGGCACAGACGTTTAGGACACATATCAGTAGAAATGATGAAAAGACTTATACAACATAAAATATTGAAGCCATTAAACTTTGATGATATGCATGCAGAATTTATAGCTTTGTATGAAACTACAAAGCGAGCCATTTGGTTGAAAGGTTTCATTTCAAGCTTAAAGATTGTGGATTCTATTTCCAGACCCCTATAAATATATTGTGATAATGATCCAGCAATATCGTTTGCGAAGAATAACAAGAAGTCAAGTGCTTCTAAGCACATAGAAATCAAATATTTGATGGTAAAAGAGAAGATGACTGAAGGTCTGATCACAGTGGAGCACATCTCGACAGATCAGATGATTGTTGATCCTCTAATGAAGGCTTTGCCAGTGGGAGTCTTCAAAGGACATGTTCCTAGCATGGGTGTTATTAATTCTTTTAATGTACTCAGTTAGTGGGAGACTTTTTAGTTATTCTTGGTTCCTATTTACTTTTATTCATGTTGTTCAGACACAGTAATTTATGGTTTGAATGTTAATTATGATCATGTTTACATTAGTTTTTATTTTTATTGCTATTGTTATTGTTTAATTGACATATCACAGATACAAGGCAGTATTTAGCCAAAGTGTTAAAGGCAGTATTTAGCCAAAGTTTTAAGGCTGTGTCTAGCCAAAGTATGGTATTGTATTTCTGGATCATTTAAATACCATGTAATGTTGCCCATAAAGGTTTGGGGCAATTTTTTATTAAAGGTTGTTTAATCAAATTTGGACTCACATGGAAGTTTACTTTCATGTATTATCTCAGGAGATTTGTGTATTGAGTAGACCTCTGTTGTGGCTGACAGAAGTTTGTATACCAAATATTGAGGTGTATTATTCGTTGTTGCTCACATTATGCTTGATGGATGGATCAAAGTTTTGTGGCAATTGTAGTGTGTTGGATTCCATGGCCATACTGACTGATGATAGTTTTGTAATTAATCTAGCCCAAGTGGGAGATTGTTGGTTTTGTGGGCTCCATTAATTACCTAAACTAGTTATTCAGTGGGAGTCTGATTGACACGATAAAAACCGGTTCGGTTGGTTTGTCATTGGTTTGAGATTAATAACCCTAATTCTATTTATGCGAATAAAATTAGGGGCTATGACAGTATCTTTATAAATACTATATCAGAGTCCCCATAGTCATAGTACGTGAAATAATTCTTTCTACACCCATTAGCAAGAAAAAAGGGATATCCTCTCGAGGCTATGGATGACTGTGATCGAAAGATTGCGATCAAAACTTGAAGACCAAAGGAAGATCAAACTGTTCAACAGGTATGTAATTACTTTTAATATTCCATTACCATTGTGTTCTATGAGATCTGTAGGCCATTCAAGTCTAACATAGTAATCAATATGGAGAATGGATGACTGAATCCAAATGGAAACCAATATTCGATCGATACCTGGTCGTTATTGGTTGACAAGTTGCCAATACTGGATGATACCTGGCGTTTACTGACCGATAACCGTCTCTAATACCGATACAAATTCCTAAACCAAGAAGCAAGATTTTAAATCCAGATATTGGACACAATGCCGGTAATGTTTAAAACCAATCAGATCCGGATCGTTGTACAGATCCTATGGAAATTGACACATGGTCAATGCCGTATATAATAATATTAAAATAAAATTAGATCGGGGATTAGTTTATCCAAAATCGATACTAATCGACTGATTTAATACCGTATATAATAATATTAAAACAATATCAGTCATTCTGCTTGAAGCTACTCCTGTATATTGTATCCTTTCTGTTTTCTTGATTAATAAAAAAAAAAATTCACCCCTCGCCTATAGGAAAGAGCTCGATGGCGAACCATTTAGGGTTCTGGTTTACCACTCATATTTAGGTTTAAAAACTTAGAATCAGGTACTGGATTAGTCTCCTTTGATTCCAACTCAAATGAACTTAAAAATCAGTCCAATGGATTCGATCAAAATTGGCAATCTGACCCACAAAGAACCGAGGTTAATCAAAATTGGCATTCATCGAGTCTGAGTCCGAGTCGAATAAGCTCATTCCAAGGGGTTTAGTCCTGCTTTTATATCCACAAACTAAAGCACCAACTGAGGGAACCCTTCAATATTTTTTTAACCTAATTCAATGTCAATGAATTCATCACTAATATAATTTAATTAATACTCTCCTACTATAAGGAAACAAGAAACATCAGAAAAATGTTGAAATTTGAATTTGTTTTAAGTGAATTAGTGGGAAAATAAAAAGGTTCACTTGAAAAAAAAAGCAAATGAGTTAATTTTTTCAAGGAGAGAGAATTAATGGGTTTTGTAGAAAAGACAAAGCTACTCTTCTGAAGCCATTGGCAAGATTTCGGAGCTCTCTTGGAGAAAAAGAAGTGCAGAATTTCAGCAAAGGTTCTCCATCAAGTTTGATCTATTCTAGAGGCCATTTTCAGTAATCTCTCATGCTCTTACAATAGCCAGCATACCGTATCAGTAGCTTATGCTTTTAGTTATTCTGTCTAAGTGTTTGGAAGGTTTGTTTGGAGATTTTAGAGGAGAGAATGAACCATTGTAATAGTCGTTGTGAGATTGTATTGGTGGTTGTAGATTACTTTGTAGTCCTTCAAGTTTGTTGTTTGAGTTTCATTCTCTTATGATTCTCAAGCTTGGGAATAAAGCTTGAGAAGACTAAACCTTGTAATTCCATTAAGTAGAAGTTTTTATTAGGTTGTGTCTTGTATTATGTAGGATCCACATAGTTATTGAGATTGTATTTGTATTTGGATCGAGTCCATTACATGTATAAGGGTTAATATGTAATTATGTTGGATTAGGGTTTCTAGGGAGCCTATATATTGTCTCTATAGGAAAACCCTAGGTAAAGTCTGAACAAAGGAGAATACTTTGTCAGGTAGAGAGAGGTGTAAAGTTTTCTTGAAAATAAAAAAATTCTCTGTTTCTCTAGGGTAGAGGTAGGCATTCCATGTTGGGGTGCTGAAGCACGGTAAATCTTATGTTTGTGTGTTTGCTTGATCTTCGCTTTCTTTCTCATTTATGCTTTCATCCCTAACAAGTGGTAATAGAGCAAGGCTCAAGCAGATCATTACGGATCTGGAAGAAGGGGGAGGTGCGCAAAGAACCAAAGGAGAAAGGATTTTCTCTAACAGATCAGAAGAAGAGAAAGGAGAAGGTACGGAGGGCAAAGATCGAGTTAATCGGATGGCGACGAAGGTTTCAAACTTTTCCATAGAACCCTTCAATGGCTATAATGATTTCACCTTGTAGCAATAATGGGTAAAAAATATTCTTACACGGGAGGGGATTGTGAAGGCTCTCAAAAAGAAATCAAACAAGCTAAAAAAATATGACGGATGATAAGTGGCTAGAGTTGAGGGATTTAGCAAATAGCACGATCCAGTTGTTTTTGGTGGATAACACTCTTTGTGATGTCATTGGTTTGGAGGATCCAGAAAAAATCTGGGCTAAGCTGGAGAGCAGGTACAAGTCCAATTCATTAACAAATCGGTTGTTCTTGTAGAAACAATTATATGGCATTCGCTTGTTAGATGGAGCAAAATTTGAGGTACATATTGATGAGTTCAACAAAATTTTGATGGAGTTATCTACTCTTGATGTGAAGATCTAAGAGGAGGACAAGGCACTTCTCTTGTTGGCCTCATTAACTCCTTCATTTGATCACATTGTGATTACACTATTATTTGGTAAGGATACTCTCAAACTTGACGATGTTATTGCTGCTTTGCTGATGAATGAGACAGGGCAGAAAAATAGTGGTGAGGGGACGTCAGAGGAGGGTAATGCCTTGGTTACCGCTAGTGGCCAGGGCGGAGGAAGATCAAATGTGAGACAAAATATGATAAGAATATGGGTCACTCCAAGTCACAAGGTCACAAAATAATTTGTTATCATTGCAAGGAGGAATGTCATATAAAGAGGAATTGTCCAAAACGTAAGGAGAATAGAAAGAAAAGGAAGACAAGGAGAGGGAAGAAAAATCATCTACTGTTACTATCATGGATAAGTAGAGTAATGGAGATGTCTATCTCACTACTTCATCAGGTACAAGTATTTTAGATTGGATTTTAAATTTGGGTTGTTCATTTCATATGTGTTCAGTTAGAGAATAGTTTGCTACTTATCATGCATGTGATAAGGGGATACGGTCAGAATGGCAAATGATGCTAAAAGTAATGTTGTTGGGATTGAGATTGTATGGATTCACATGTTTGATGGGATTGTGTGAACTGTAAATGGGGTTAGACATGTGCTGGATCTAAGGAAGAATCTGATTTTAGTGGGAACACTTGATTAGAGAGGCTACATGTGTTCATCTGAAGGTGGAGTTCTCAAGGTTTCCAAAGGGGCCATGGTTGTGATGTAGGGATAGATGACTGAGAATCTATATAAACTTGCAAAAGTGTTGAAACAAATGGAACTTTTATTGGAACTCAGGCAAGGGATACAGATGGAAGACAGAGACTACTAGAAGTTTAAGTTGTAAACAAGTGCTGATTTAGGAATAAACGAGTTTCTTTTACTTCGGATTTTGTGAGTGAAAGTGGTCTCTCTGGTGATGTTTTAGCAGTGGGAGAGGTAAAGTCACATCACATCATGTGGTGGTGAGCTATACGGGACACCCGGATGAGGTGTGGGCTATGTTGTTTTGGGTGTAGCGGTTTGGCAGAGACAATAAAGGAATTTGTAGAATCAACATCAACAGGTTCTTCAAGGTGGCTTGAAGAGTCCAAGCCAAGTGGAGATTTGTTGGGCTCGGTCTTATATTCTGTGTGACCCATACAATTATTGAGGTTGTATTTGTATTTGGGTTTGGGTCTATTACATGTACAAGGGTTAATATGTAATTGTATAAGACTAAGGTTTTTAGGGAGCTAATATATTGTCTCTATGAGAAAACCCTAAGTAAGGTCTAAGCAAAAGAGAATACTTTATCAGGTGAAGAAAGGTGTAGAGTTTTCTTGGGAATAAATAAATTCTCGGTTTCTCTGGGGATGGAGGTAGGCATTCTACGTTGGGGTGCTGAACCACGGTAAATCCTATGTTTATATGTTTGTTCAATCTTTGCTTTTTCTCTCGTTTACACTTTCATCCCTAACAGTTTTTACCTACAGTATCTCTTGTGGTTTTTCCCCTTTACATTGAAGGTTTTTCCAAGTAAAAATATTGGTATTGTGGTTGTGTTTGGTGGATTGCTTATATGTTTATTTCTATTTTATTTCTTAGTTTGATATCCCTTGATTCACACATAGACAGGAAGTGTTTGATTCTCAACAAACACCCGCCATTGCAGGGTTTGGAGATGAGCTTATGTCCACAACCTTACCCACGCTTCACAGAGAGGCTATTTTCATATTTTAACCCATGACCACCAGATCATAATGGAGAAACCTCACTGTTGTGCAGAGGCTCACTCTCTAGAGTTAGCACTTGCCAATAACTACATTATATCTCTGATCTACAATTTAATCTCATTAATTCAAAGAATCATATAAAATTGATTTCAGAGTCATCACATGATATAATATGATGATAATATGATACTTGAAGCTAAACCCAACTAATTAAGATGATCAGAGTTCAGTAGCATTCGTACCTTATAGAACCATCATTGTCGAGGTCGGCTGCCACAAGATCACCAAGAGTCATCTTCTTCTGAAGTACCCATTTCGCGATTTTCCGATTTCTCTTATCAATCCTTAGTTCAGTCAAGTACAGAAAAGCTCTAGCAACAGCCAATGTGCTTACCAAAAGCCAAATGATAGCGAAACACCTACCCTTTACTGTCTTGAATGCATAATCTCCATATCCCACTGTAGTAACTGAAACTACAGATAGATATAAACTATCAGCCCAGCTCAATCCCTCTAGTATATGAACCATAACCATTCCCACAGCAATACAAATAAAAACAACTCCTAATGCCAATCCCACCTTCATCCTTATCCTCATTCTTCTCTTCTCTCTATCGATCATATATAATTGAAATATCGCATTAAACCGATTTTCATCCACTGCACTCAACAGCACTGCCTCTTGTCTATCCAAAACATATGTTACTAATCCATTCAACAGTATATCGATGAAACCGAAACCAACTAAGATGAACCCACATGTAAAAATCTTGGTAAAAGTTGTATCCGGTACTAAATCACCATACCCAATTGTGCAAAGAGTCACTACAGAGAAATATAATGCATCTACAGGTTTCAAGGTCTTGTGACCATCAAAACTTCCACATCTCAACACATAGATTGTAACACCTACCAGTATATACAAGATGACAGCAATGAAGGCTTGTTGAACTACCCAAGGGGTTGATTTCGGAGTGGTGTTGGGTTCAATGGAACCTGAAGGAACCTCTCTTATGTCTGTGAATAAGCTGGGGGCACTGTGTGATCTATGTGCAGGTCTTTTACCTTTGTTCAAGCCAGCTATGAGGTTGAAGAAAGATGAATTAGTACTAATTGATGATGGAGAGACAATTGGAATGAACCCTTCAGAATTCATTTGCTGGTTGAGAAAACCAAAGGATCTGTGTCTCGTCAGGGAAGGTGTGATAGAATCATCTTCTGTTTCCTTGGAGTTGGGGAGCAGAAGCTCATCCATGGCAAAAGTTGGTTACTTGTCTTTTTTCATCTTCAAAAAATCTAACGGTATGATTCAATAGCAATTCAATCCACGCAAGTATGCAAAGTTTGGCTTGTACGGATAGATTCATCTAAGGGTCAAAAGCAAAAATGTGGCTAAAGTGCTTCCAACCATAAACCATCAGTCATTCTCATAGACTGGTTGGTGTCAGTAGCTCCATTGCCAATCCTAATAACTTAATCAACAGAAACCGATATAAAATTATCTTTACTAGTATCTCCATATCTCATTGCCAAGTTGGGTATGATCTCACATATGCTATTTAAGATCAAATTACAAGTTTCTTTTTGACTGATGGAACAATGTGGACAGATATGTGACCCCAAATGGGTAACTCAGTTGGTAAAGGCCAACAGGTCATGAATTGAACTCTTTTTGGGCCCTACCAATCCAAGAAAAAAAATTATGGACAGATTAGCCCCATTAACTTTGAACTCTTTTTGGGCCCTACCAATCCAAGAAAAAAAATTATGGACAGATTAGCCCCATTAACTCAATAGGGCAGTTTTACCAAAAAAAAA
The DNA here is from genome assembly GCA_028583415.1 of Protea cynaroides. NCBI lineage: Eukaryota > Viridiplantae > Streptophyta > Magnoliopsida > Proteales > Proteaceae > Protea > Protea cynaroides. Next base: position 77,343,512 of record CM053267.1, read on the forward strand.
AAAAAACACACTCAATAGGGCAGCCAGTCGTAGAGTAGTACCTTGTCATGGAGTCAAATCACCTCCCACCAAACCAAATCTTAGATGGAAATTTTAAAGTAAGCAGACTATTGATAAAAAAAATTTAGGTACCCACCAAATCAAATCTTGGACGGAAACTTTAAAGTCAGCAGCCTACTGATATAATTTTTTTAGGTAGAGGAGTACCTTGTCATGGAGTCAAATCACCACCAAACCAAATCTTAGATGGAAACTTTAAAATAAGCATATTATTGATATAAATTTGTTTTTAAGTGAAAGAAAGTACAACTGGTCCATCTAATGGAAAAATTTTTTTGTAGTGAGACCAGTCTTATTGTGAGCATTCCACTCCCTCAAAGTGGATCAATATATATCTTGATCCATTCAAAGTGCACCAAAATACATGGGATCCATTTGAGTGATTGGGATCCTCACTTCAAGGGTGATCTCACTGCATAAGATCCCAATCCCCACCAAATCCACCCCCTCCAAGGGGAAAACAAGATTCGATCCCAATATGCACTACCAAACCACAGGTCATACCGGCTAAGATAGTCAATAGACTCATTACCTTCGTAGGCACATTGATATCGGAAATGGAAATAAAAATAATACACTAGTTTGGGAAGAGGGACGTACTTTATTCAATGGCCACAAGAAGTTCAAAAAAAATTGGTTAAAATGTGATTTGAGTTTCCCATGATTAGAATATATCTGGGTTTCCATATGCTTTTAAGCCACTTTTTTATAATATTCACACCCAAAAACATATTGCAATCCATTATGGGAAGGTCAGCTACCACTCACCCAAAAAAATGGTGAAGGACATCACGGATTGTGCATGTTTATGGTCAGGGACAGCAGCCCGTGGTCCAGTACCTAACGGTGAAAATACAACTGTTCATGGTCAAGGACATCACGGACTGCATGTTCATTGTCAGGGACAGCAGCCCTTGGTTCAGTACCTGACGGTTGAAAATACAAATGTCAACATTCATCCAAGCACATGAAACCTTCAAAAAATTTTGACAAGTTCAAAAAATGTAAGAAACAAATTGCATTCCGTGGTAATCCAATCACTACTCCAATGCGATCAAACAGTCAAAATATATCCGGTTATGTTTTTTTCTTTTTCTTTTTCTTTTTTTCTTTTTTCCTTTTTTTTTACCCCCCTCTTTGTTGTTGAAAATTCTCTTGATAATACCCGCGCTGCTTGCCTGCTTGTTCTGCCCTCGCTTCCACATCTACTTAGCAAATCTACTTAGCTTCGTTGCCTGCTCTCCGGGGAAAGCTTTCATGTAATAAACAGGTAACACTCCCCCGGTTTAGGAGAATTAGGTTATCTATATTATTAGAAAGCTAGCTACCAAAGAACTAGAACATCACTCACTACAGGCAAATAGGAAAAGCCAACCCACGCTTTAACTAATGAGGCAGACAAGCAACCTAGTGTTCCAAAGCTACAAGGGAGCTCGCATCTCGTTCCCTTGTGTTCTTATTCCTTCCCCACCATAGTAAACTCCTTCTCGTTGTACCGAAATAGAGGTCTGATTTGAACGACCAGGTACAGCATCACATTTGACACCTGAGGAAGGTACAGCCCAACTATGAGGTACATCAACAGGTGTTACAATAATACGTAGATGAGTTTTGACTGGTACAAGCATTACCCGTTAATCATGGCCACATGGACGCATGGAATTACTAGGTTCCTGTAAAACGTTAGGGTCCTGTATCCCAATACTGAAGACGTCCCTTTCTAGTTAGATATAGAAAACAGGGGCAAAATGACAAACAGGTGAGTTCCTGGTTTGGGATGAATGCATAACCCCACTAGTATGTTACAATGCATAAGCACTTGCAAACATCTCAACGATACCACTTACATTGTTTGTATACACAAGCAAAAAAAAAAGAGAAACTCAAATTTTCTGCCTGCTGCAAAGTAGTAAGTCTTAAAATGCGAAGTTCCCTCCATCACATGGAAACAAACTACCCAAAATGTCAGATAACAAGTATTTGATCTTTAATATTGAATATATTAGTATCAACATTGGAGCTAATCATCATCCTCGAGAACACTTCGACGCCTCTGGATCTGAAGAAATCATGGATGGTTGATGAGTGCAAGAAATTTACTGGCTAGTAATAAGCAGAAAAAATTAAAGTGACTCACCGTTACTTTGGTTTGTTTAGAAGTCTGGTTGTTAATCTGTTCCAGCAATGATATAAGCTTCTCTTCAGACACCTGCAGATGAAAATGATTCAAGGTGTTAAAAAAAATATGAACATATCTCATCTTCCAATTGATATCCTTCCAGGACAACTTCAATATAGATTAGATGCACCTTCCCGCCTTACCTTTTCAACTATCTGACCCATTTGAGCAGCTCTCAAAATAACATCCTCCACACCTCGTGCCTTCTCAGGTTTCACCAAAGCAATCCGAGCAACTGGAGAGAGAAGAATAAATATAGGAAACACAAAATGATGGAATGAATAGGAAAGCAATGACAGTGCATGAATATTGGATATGGTAGAGGTGTAGAGCTGTAATCTACATTCTTTCCAAGCTATGCTGCATAACTGTCTCGTGGATTTTTGTTTGGACAAGTTTCCAAGATGGCTACATCTGAAGTGGATCTACAAACAGGCACTCCTATTTCTGCCATGTGGAAGATAATGTGGCAACTTCGGCTGTGGGATATCAAGAGGTCTAAAGTAGCCATGTGTCAAATTTCAGCCTCTAATTCAATCATATACATCCTATGTATTGGCATACAATTTATACCCAAAAACAAAAAAGTACTGGAATACACTCCCATGTATTCTATTGGTAGACCCAGATTTTTTTATGCTAAAACTGACATGTGACCAACTTCATTTTGTCTGAAACCTGACATGTGAGCAGGCCACCATGGGGTCCACCTGTCCAAAATATTTCAGCCTCATTGGCCATAGCACAAGGCAGAGCTAGGTGCCCATCAATGAATTTCTTCCAGATAGCCTATTTAGAAAACCTGTTCTCATTTGTTTGTTATTACATAAAGGGAAAATCTTGGTGCAACAAAAATTGGTGAAAAAAATATTTTCCTTATTTTTTGCCTTTCTAGAATAACACACTTCTTTTTTCCAATAGGGATCAAATCAAGTCATTTCACATGTAAACTTGAAAAACGTGCATAACAATGATACTCTAGAAATGAGATAATGATAAGTCACTTTCAAATTATTTTTGAAAACCCTCTTACCCTTGACTTAAGGTAACTTCTAGGAATAAGACAAAGGACAACCAAAAGAAGGTTACAACTTCTAAGTTCACCATGCCACACGATTCTTTCGCAAAGTGCTCTCTCAGAGTTTCCACTCTTGCCCCCGCAAGCAAAGAGGTTTCAACATACCAGGGGACCAAGTGAACAGCCCCAAGCAAATCTTCTAGTGCGCAGATGACCTATTGATTAGGTTATTCCCTAGGAGCTTAACTGACACAGCTATTAGATTGATATACCTCCCAAGCCATCGGATCATTCACCTCTTTTGACTTTCCAAATTTGTCCAAAGATCTTTCTTTCACACAGAAAGCCAAGTCAACTTCTCTCAACTGCAAGCGAGGTTTCTTGCTAAAAAATGGCAGAAAGATTGTACCAATAGTTTATATGGATTGCCATGGAATGGATAACGAGGAACTATTACGAACAGAGGCACGAACCCTAGCTACCCTCCCAGCATAAAGCTGACCACTGATTTAAGCTTTCTTTTGTCAGAGGCAAGTGCGGATTAAAGAGTGAGGTAGGCTAGCACTGTAGCGTCCCCTGTCGGCCAATCTCTCTTGGTCAGACTAACTAACCCGAAGTAATGGATGTTCTGTCAATTCAACAGGCAATTGAGTATATAAAACCTGACTCATGCAAACAAATATATTAAACACACATCAGCACTGTTGCTTTAAATCTTGATGTGCTTATTTTCATTCGCGTTAAGATTATTCACCTTTTATGCATTGATAGAACCATAGTTGTCAAGGGGACAAGGCGATCCAAGGCGTTTGGGGCCATCCTGGGCGCCTAGGCGTTGCCTAGGCGACCAAGGCGTTCCCAGTGCATTTTTTTATTTCTAAAATATTAATGTTTATATATATGCAACATTCTACATAAATAATCAACATTTAAGACATAACTTAATTAATATGTGGTGTGGACCCAAGTTTACTAATGTACACTAAGACCCCCCGGTCAAACCTTGTTCGGAATACGGGAATGCTGTTTAAAGTCGTCTGAATGCAAATTATTTTTTGGGCATCAAAGCAAAAGATTATTTTGGCGCACTCTTGGTTTTTAGTGATGATTTATTATAATAAGATTTATAGAATTTTTATATTTTGAAAAAAACCTAGCATTTAAAAGTTGAAAATCGCCCTCGCACCCAAAAATATGGTTTTTGTTCTTGAACAGGGGGGTTGACTTTTTTTCCTTCTGGAATTTGAATTTTAGACTATTTTTATTGGATTCAAATAGGGGGGTATTTGCTTATTTATGAATAATATCTTAAGTACTGCCTGATAAATGTTGTTCCTGTCTGGCCTGGGCAAGTACTGCCTGATAAATGTTGTTCCTGTCTGGCCTGGGCGACCACAAGGCGCCCTGGCGCCCAGGCCTGTACAAACCGCCCGGACGCCTAGGCGACGCCTTGACAACTATGGATAGAACATAACTCAATATCACAACAATTGCTACAGAATCTAAGGACCAAACTCTTATGTCCAGGCTCAGTTACATATCCCAGCTAGGGTTGTTGCACCCAAAGGCAAATTGACTTTTAAATCCACTGCAACAACATAAACTCCGTTTCATCCGCATCAAAAATAGGAAAAAGTTCGTTTAGATGGTCAGTTCAACATTATAAGCCACATGGAGGGCTGGTCTTGGCAAACTGACCATTGGATTAATTGTATTATGGATGAACCATGTGTCAAACGTGGGTGGGGTCTCCCTCTCCACCATATGATTCACCATGTATTGAGTTTTTACCAATGTATTTTCAATGGAAAAAACAAACTGGTGAAGTCCAGTTTTCAAAACTTAATCTCTACATGAAAATTTTTAATTGGGCTGAAATTTAATAAATTAATGATGATGACATAAACACCTTAAAATTTGTGTGCCAACAAAGCTGACATGTGACAGATATTTGAGTTGTCAAAACAGCCTTCTCCTGATAGGCCGGAAACATTGCCCTAGAAAACATATAAACTCCTGCAAATTTAAGCAGATTGAAAAAGGAGGAGACTGATAATCAACCATCGTGGGGTCTCTGAATATACCACAGCAGCAGGGCTTAAGGTTAACTGTTTTCAAGAATCAGAGAATAACTATGAGTTGCTGGTGTGCTTACTGGCCAATCTGGAGTAACTCGCCGAACAACCGATCTTTTAATATAGAACTTTCCACAAAGACGTCAAGAAAGCTTATTAAAGACTGTTAAAGGGTTTGAGCGAAAGAAGGAAACAAAAAGGCGGACGGAGGGTTGGAGTTTCTTCGCATTCTATTGTCAACTGCATTTTGTGTTGGTGGGCTGCCATGGTAGGGCTGTTGTTTGTTGTTTGGATGTGATGTAGTTAGTATCGAGTTGCTGTAGCCTGTAGTCTTTATTCAATCTCTATTCTCCCTATGTTTTAATCTATCCTAAAATAAAACCTTTTTCCTCTTCGCCAAACAAAAAAAAGTTAATTCCTATATACCATCTTTTCAAAATCTCTAAACTCCTCCACAGTAGGGGTCAATCCATCACCATTGTCCGCAGAGCACACTATAAAAAATGAGATTTCTTGTGATCAGAAAACAGAGTAGAGGATTTTATTATAAGGGATTGAGAGAAAACCAACAAGGAGAAGAGGTAGAACAAAATATCCTTCTATGCCCTTATTTCCATAGATATCAAACAATGGCACAAGAGAAAATTCTCAAGGCATGTCCTACGCTTACCCACATGTATTTCTGCTGGCATTGGTTATGAAAGATTTATTCAGTTGCATTTTCACAGGCCAAAACCAGGCCATTTAGCATGAAATTGGTACAAGTTGAAAACTTATCCAAATATGACTAATAAGAACATGATCTTGAGATCCCAAGTTGTCGGGGAATACGGCTAATTCTCTCACATGGTGTTAAGATTCTGTCAGGATTTCTATTTCGGGAATTTTAATTAATTTTGAGTTTCATATTAATTTGGAGTTTTAATTAGCAGCTTTAGAGGGGGGAAAAACAGCTTCTGTTCTTTTCTATTTGGGGAAGAAGTCTCAGAACACATGAGAATAGCTAGAAATGTAGATAGATTAAAAAATCAGTAGTTTTTAGTTAGTCTTTGGATTAGATTTGGTTTACAAAAAGAGGCTGTGGGTAATTGTAGAGAATTGACTTTGTTATCAAATTTTTCAGAGTTGCATGAGAACATGGATATCTTCTCATGGAATATCTGTCTCTAGACACAATTAAATCTACTCTATTGCTGCTGCTTATTGTGATCTGCTTCCCCGAGTACTTCCCAGATTTTGAAGCTGTTAATCAAAATTTCAATATTCATTTCTTATTGATATTTTCTATCTAATCAAAACCTGCCTTTGCCTGCAAAACCCAATTTCCTACCCCCCCCCCCCTCTTTTTTTTTTTTTTTTGGGGGGGGGGGGGGGGGTGGTACCCTCTATTTGGGCCCTATATTGAAAATCCTTCATTATATGCTGCAGATCAAGATCATCAAGTCAATTTCTTAACCACGTGGTACTATTCACGTGAAATGTACCACCCCTATTTGCAAGGGCCAGGCCAGGCCAGGCCTAAGCCTCCTATGGCTAGCCCAGCCACAGCTGAAGGACAGCTAGGGGAATCTTGACCAGTCTTCGTTCTTTTAGAAGATCCTTTGAGAGCTGTCCAAGATATTTACTTTCTAAAATTAGTTACTTTCCAAAGATAGTTCTTTCTATTTTGGTTGTTTTTATATTCAATTTTAGAAAGATAGTTAGTTTAGGCTAGTAAAATATTGGAATCTGTCCTTCGTAAAGTTTCCAAAAAAAATGGAAGATTGAAGTACCTCATTAGGATTGAATTACCTCATTAGGACTAATCTTACCTTCCAAAATTGTACTCAAGCTTTGGCTATAAACATTAATGCAAGGAGAAGCATTCTAATGTTTTAGAAAAAAAGAAAGTTTGATCAGAATTTCAAGTTAGACTTGATGTGAGATTCAGCCAAGCCTAACCCCATTGTTATCCCTATTCCCCCTCTATCTCCCCATCGGTCTCTGCAGTTATAAGAGGCTGCTACTGTAGTCGCAACTTCAAGGATAGAAGTCGATCACTGCTGGAATCACCAACACAATTTCTGCAATCAGCCACTGACCTTGCAGTTCACTACAGTAGCATCTGGTGCTTGCAATTCCGTTCTGGAATCTTCTCGCTGCAGAATCTTCAAGACTCTATGAATTCCTAATCCTTGAGCAGATCAGCCTCACCTACTGGTATTGTTCTACAGTCATATGAATCCTCATTCGATAGGAATTTCTCAGCCATCCAACAGTCAGATTCACCAGAATGGATAAGTATCTAATTCTGGTTCCTAGTTTCTAAAATTAAAGAATCCTTTATATCTTCACATCCAACCATTGGATGAAGTTGATCTTTTGAAGAATTGCCCACCCATATGATCCTAATCTAAGGATAGGATCTCAGCCCCATCTATGGAACCGAACCCTATTTCTATTAAGCTCTTTTTTCTGCTCTAAAGAGGCTACTGTTCTACGGTTACTTGTTGATGCCAGTTGCTGTTTGTTGACTTCCTACGGCTAGGGCTGGTTGTTAAAAAATTCCTATGGCAAGACTGAGGCTTAAATTAATATTAACCCATAGCCTTACACCAATTCGGTATCAGAGCATGGCAGCGAAGGGTTCTAACTCCCCTAACCAGCCCCTTGACCCCATGACTATGGTGGTACAGCAGTTGACGGAAATTCGTGCCCAAATGGCTAATATGGAAACTATGATGAACTCAAAAACTGTGGGACAGCATCAGTCCACAGCTAACAACATCCCTAGGACTCTTCCCCGAGCCCCCCAAAGAGTTCCTATTCATGCGAAACATGTCCCACCATATTATGATCATGATATGCATCAACATTCTTATGATAACACTCATAAAGTGAGATTGGAATTGAAAGAGTTCCAATGATCAACATGACCTACAATTGTTCCATGATTGGACGTGTGCTCTTGATGATTACTTTGACTAGTTTGACCTCCTAGAACCTAGATAATTGAAATTGGCATGCTCCAAGCTAGTAGGGGCAGCTAGAGAATGGTGGCGGTACTATGAAGAGAGCTTGATCCAACAGCAACTAGAACCTCCCACTTGGGAAGATATGAAGAACAAGTTAACGAGAAAATAAATACCTGGACTTATGAACAGAAGGCTATTCTGTCGACAAAATTATCATCAAGGCTATTTTGTCGACAAAATTATCATCAAGTGACGTTTATAGCTGAAGAAAACTTGACACAATCATTCAGTTTGCAAGTCAGCGAATGGTGGAAGCCTAACGCTAACAATGTTAATGCGAAGGCAGAACCTAAAGTTGCACCACCAACGAAAAATCCAATGCCTTCAACTGTTCTAGAAGTGTTAGTGACTAAAGTCAAGGAAAACGATAAAAAGATTCACCAATCCTTGGCGACAAGGGAGAGCCCACCATTGATGTTCCTACCGTAGCGATTTGCATTGACGAGGTTGAAGTTGAAGACTAAATCAGTCACAAAGTGGATGCTTTTCTCGCAGTCAATGAGGTGGGCATATATGATCTTAATCTTCTTTGTGCAGCCCCATTGACTGATAGTGAGAGCCACGGTGACGATGAGGCCATAGAAGTTGTGGAGATGAATGTGGAAGACAAAGAGCTAGATATTGTAATCCCTATAGACACCCCCTTCATAGTTGAATCCATTTAAGAAATTGAATAGATTGACCTTGTGCTTCCTCCACAATATTTGGAAGAGAGTGGAGTTAAGGTGGCAAACTTTCTTCCGAATTTTCAAGCACAACCAAATTTTTCCAATATCAAAGAAAGATGTATAACAACCCCATTGAGCTCATTCTTCACCACTACAAACTCGTGGAAGAGTTTATTTTAAGTGGGGAAGAGTTGACGCAAATCAAGATTATGAAGTCAATTTTTTGACCATGTGGTACTGTTCACGTGAACAGTACCATCCCTGTTTGAAAGGGCCAGGCCAGGCCTAAGCCTCCTATGGCTAGCCCAGCCAACTAGCCCAGCCACAGTTGGAGGATAGTTGGCGGGCAGCTGGAGGATAGCCGGGGGCATCTTGACCAGTCTTCGTTCTTTTAGAAGATCCTTTGAGAGCTGTCCAAGATATTTACTTTCTAAAGTTAGTACTTTCTAAAGTTAGTTTATTTCTATTGTTAGTTATTTCTATTTTGGTTGTTTCTATTTTCAGTTTTAAAAAGATTGTTAGTTTAGGCTAGTAGAATATTGGAATGTACTCCTTTGTAAAGTTTCCGAAAAAAAAGGGAAGACTGAGCTACCTAATTAGGACTAATCTTATCTTCCAAAATTGTACTCAAGCTTAGGCTACAAATATTAATGCGAGGAGAAGCATTGTAACGTTTTACCAAAAAAAAAAAAAAAAAAGCTTGATCAGAATTTCGAGTTAGGCTTGCTGTGAGACTCAGCGAAGCCTGACCCCCTTGGTTCCCTATTCCTCTCTCCCTACTCCTCCTCTATCTCCCCATCGGTTTCTGTAGTTATAAGAGGCTGCTACTGTCATCACAACTTCAAGGATAGAATTCGATCACTGCTGGAATCACCAACACAATTTCTGCAATCAGCCACTGACCTTGCAGTTCACTACAGTAGCATCCGGTGCTTGCGATTCCTGTTCTGGAATCTTCTCGCTGCAGAATCTTGAAAACTCTATAAGTTCCTAATCCTTGAGTAGATTGGCCTCACCTTCTGTTAGTGTTTACAGTCATATGAATCCTCATTCGACAGGACTTTCTCAGCCATCCAACAGTCAGATTGACCAGAACAGATAAGTTTCTAATTTTGGTTTCTAGTTTCTAAAATTAAAGAATCCTTTATATCTTCACATCCAACCATTGGATGAAGTTGATCTTTTGAAGAATTGTCCACCCATATGATCCTAATCTAAGGACAGGATCTCGGCCCCATCTATGGAACCGAACCCTATTTCTATTATGCTTTTTTTCTGCACTGAAGAGGCTACTGTTCTACGGTTACTTGTTGATGCCGGTTGCTGTTTCTTGACTTCCTATGGTTAGGGCTGGTTGTTAAAAGATCCTATTGTAAAATTGAGGCTTAAACTAACTACTAAGCCATAACCTTGCACCATTATATTTAGATACTCCAAATATCATGGGCCCACTATCTGCATGATTTTAGTTCAACCTCCATCAATCTTATCGCAATAGAAGTGCCATCATGTGCCCGAAATTGCTAAACATCGAAATAAATAAATAACCATATATGAAGACATTCAACTTGTAATGTGTGAAAGAAATCCTTACTTACAAGACGTTGGATAAATCAGTAGCATAGAAGTAAATGATTAAACACCATTAAGAGAATTACATCCAAACATTAAATGTTTTATCCACATTGGATTCCCAGTTCCATTTGATGCCCCATGAGAATAATAATCATCAAATCTCTTCCTCAACCACTAAATTGTCCCAAAAGATTTTCAAAATTCAAAGATTGTGACAAGCTTCCTTGATCTTATCTTGTTATCAAGGAAACAACTTGAGAACCTACTCATAGTTAGTTCCAACAAAAACACCAAATACTAGCATTCCCTAAATCTGCTTGATGACGAACATCTTTATGGTAATTTATGTTTCAACTGTTCTATATTTATTATTTTTACAAATTTCTGGTCAACGAAGGTTACTGTGCTTTATATCTGTTAGGTTTCTTATATCATGGTGATGTTTAGTAGAGAACTAGAGTGGTGGTGTTTAGTATAGTTTGTCTTATTATTGCCTTTAGTTGTTGGGTCGGCTACATGTTAAGTAAGCTATGGGGTTTCATTTCCTATTGTAATTATGTTTCCTCTTTAATAATAAAGGAGCTGTGGGCGAGGTCGACACACATTCTCTCTCTCTCTCTCTCTCTCTCTCTCTCTCTCTCCTTTCACCTTCCTCTCTCTACTCCATTGTTTCTTCTTCATAACTTTGTTACATGGTATCAGAGCAGTATTGATCAGGGAAAGCAATCTTCTATTGGCACTTTGAGATTCATCTAAGGATCTTCGTGATGACAAAGAGGGTTTCAACACATCCAATTCATAGATCCCTCTCTTTCTACAGGATCTCTATTCAGTCTAAACCCAAATTTAACAAACAAGAGTAATTGAAATTGAACAAATAATTCCACAACTTCAAATCCGTCTGTAAAAATGCTTCAAAAATTGGGATCCTGGATCCTTAGGATATGAGGAACAATATCCCAGAAGATGAGCTTGATCCAACGGGTGGGGTCGAAACCAATCTTGCCCGTAAGTTTCAAATAGGTATTTTAACAAACCAGAATTATAAAATTATGAAAAAACTCACTTATCTTGAGATTCATCCGTTAGAAGGTCTTCAAATTTGGAGGGGAAGTACTCTAGGATGTGCTTGATAACATACCCAAATTTAAAGGTGATTCAAGCATGGATGAAGAAGTTATGAATTTTTGAAAAACCACTATTATCTAAAAACAGGAATGAACAAAATAGGAGTTTCGCCAGTGAGACTCAACCAGAATTTTTTAATAAAAAATTCGGGCCAACTTTGCTGCCAGCATTCCACTTCTTCTTATTTATAGACTATAGAAAAAGTTACAAAAATAGGAACTCCAAACTGAAACAAAAACTTCCTTTATAGAGAATAGGAAAGTTTCTAAAAAACTTTTAGGAAACTAACCTTTATAGAGAATAAGAAAGTTTCTAAAACAATGAAACAACTAAAACTAACTCATAAAGTAAACCAACTTGGGAAATAAAATCTAAACTAACTTGAGGAAAGAAATAACAAAAGAGAGAAACAAAATATTGCAAAAAGATTTTGTTGGTACTGTTTACGTGAATAGTACCATGAACAGTGTTTTGGCTTGGCTTTTGGCTGGTTCCATGGACCAATATCGGTTGGTCCTTATATTCGTTCTTGGACTGGTTCATGGCTGATCCTTGGACTGCATCATTTCGTCAGTGTGCAACCACCATCGTTGCATCTTGCTTTCTTCCTTTCTAATTTCTTAGTTTCTGCTTCTTGTTTTACGGGTACTTTCTTTCTATTTCCTTCCTTTCTATTTTAGTTCATTAAAACTCTCTACCATACTCTTTGAGCAGTACTTGCAGCCAACAGTATTGTATTGATCTTCCTTGTCAGTAGCTTGCCTTTCATCTTGAAAATTAGTGATTTGGTACATTACCCAAGGGTGATTCAGCCTCTGAAACTTGGTGATACAGACAAATTCCAGCACAAGTATTTATGTTGGAACAAGCCCAAATTAAGCCCAAAACCTAGTCTAATGTGTTAATAAGTAGCCTATTGGGCTATATATGTTAAGGGCTAGGATTTGTTATGTTTTCTTTTGTATTGGACCTCTTTTGAACATTTTGTCAAGGTGTTAAGGTGAACCAAGGCGATGGAGGCCTGACTGGGCGCCTAGGCGACCAAGGCGCCCAATTTTCCAAGGCGACCCAAGGCAGCCTGGGCGCCTAGGCGACGCCTTGACAACTATGCTTTTGAAAGCCCAACTATGGGTGATAAGTGGTCCATACGAATTTAGAAGTCTAAGAGACATTTTTGAAGTGTAGGAATCATTAGTGGAATTTACTTTTCCTAGATGAATTAATATAGTTGGGTTTTATTTTCCAACACAACATTAATGTTTTTATTTTCAAATTCTTGTTTGTAGTTCCCCATGTATTGAGAATAGTTTTCAATGTCTAGGAATTGATTTCTCTGTCTTGTTTTTGTTTCCTAGGTCTAGTGTTTGTTATTTATGTAAGGGGAATTCCAAAGGGGTATTAGAATTCTAAAAGTGTCTTTATTATTTTTTTTTTTTGTATTCAAGATTTTCAAATCTATACAATGCAACCACGGCTGCTCTCAAAGGCATCCATAAAATTTTACAAGAATTCTCTCTAAATATTCTACCCAATGTTGTCAAGGTGTCGCCTAGGCGTCCGGGCACTTTTTTGGAGCCTGGGCACTTGGGCGCCTTGTAACTGTGAGAAAGGCGGTCGCCCAGGTACTCTGAGCGTCACCTAGGGCGCCTTGGATGTCCAGAGTGCCTGGACGACCGCCTAATTGCATAAGGCTGCCTCCTTAAGGTTTCTGTTTACTCACAATTCAATTTCAACCATCCACTTTTATCGGCCACACATTATTAAGTTCCTTAACAGAACCTATTTCGTTACCTAATTTGCGTCGTGTGAGATTCAAGCTTGTAGGGTTGGCATGACCTTAAATAGTTGTACTCATATATATAACATAGTTGTACTCATATATATAACATATATATCTAGTGCGTCGGGAGCACTACCATAAATAATAATAATCCAATGCAATGATCTAGGGTTTACCTTAATCACCTTCACATTCAATTTTTTTTAATTCTAACACATATGGCGATAATTGATCTAATCCAGCAACAACAAAAAATGGTAGATACATCATACATCTATAACCATGAGGACTTTTATTCGCAATACCATTTTCCGTTACCTAATTTGCGTCGCGTAAGATTCAAGCTTGTGGGATTGGCATGACCTTAAATAAATGTACTCATATATATAACATATAATGTCTAATGGCATGACCATACATTAAATAAATATACTCACATTAAATTATTAATTCATTAGTGATAGGCTAATAGCAAAGACAATTAGATACTATTTTTTTTTTTTGGTAAAGCATAGATGATTATATTATTAATTTATTATTATTAAACTTATGTAACAATAATTATATAATAATAATCAAAAGATAAATCAAAGTTATTTATTTTTATAACTATACTTATGTAACAATATTTATATAATAATCAAAAGATAATTCTAAGTTATTTATTTTTATAACTATACTTATGAAACAATACTTATATAATAATCAAAAGATAAACCTAAGTTATTTATTTTTATAACTATACTTATGTAACAATACTTATATTAAATCAAAAGATAAATCTAAGTTATCTATTTTTATATTTTTTTAATAAAACCAATGTAACATGTGGAATAGCACTTGCACCAAAAAATAAAAATAAAAAAATAAAAAGTGGAATAACACCTGATACGTTAAGGAATAAGGAGTATTCTCAAAAATGATTTGAGAATACTGCTCAAACTCGCGATTAGGGCTTCTCTCTCTCCAAACTCGCAACGGTGCTCTTCCTCTCCTACTCTTCCTCTTCCGAGTCTCCGACAAGTCGAGAACGGTTCACTTTTGAGTCTGCGGCGGTGTTATTCCGATTCCAGCAGTCATATTTCAGGTAAGAAATAGTATTTCAGGTTTATTTCGATTTAAATATCTGAAATAGTTTGTAATCGTTTTTCAATTTTGAATGTCTCTATTTTCTTCTTTTTCTTCTTCTTCTTCTTTTTCTTCTTCTTCTTTGAAGACTTTTTTTCGAATGCCAACTTTTTCTTCTGCAATGCAAATTTTGTTCGAATGTCAATTTTTTTTTTTTTTTTGAATTTCGAGTGTCAAACTTCCTTCTTCTTCTTCTTTGAATGTCGACTTTTTCTTCTGCAATGCAAATTTTGTTCGAACATCGACTTCTTTTTTTTTTAAAATGTTGAGTGTCAAATTCCCTTCTTCTTCTTCGAATGTCGACTTTTTCTTCTGCAACGCAAATTTTGTTTGACGTCGACTTTTTTTTTTTTTTTTGAATGTCGAGTGTCAGACTCCATTCTTCTTCTTCTTCTTCTCTGCCCACCTTCGTTCTTCGCAACTATTTTTCTTGGAAGTTATTTTTTTTATGCGAGGTTGAGTCAACACGTCCCTCTACTCTTCCTTCTTCTCTTCTCTCCCCCCTACAAAGACGTCGAAGTCAACTTTTTTTGGTTGCGATGTCGATTGTCGATTACCGATGGTCTCCAGGGTTTATCAACTGTTTCCACCATTCCACCTTGAAGACCTGCTTCTCCCATGGCAGGGGGGTAGGTACTTATCAGTGCTCATCCATGGCAGGGGGGTGGGTACTTACTACTTACCTGGATTCACAAGGGGTGATATCATTTCCTCTCTCGTCTTTCATGACCTTGCCATTGAACTTTAATGGATCAATTATGCAATCAATTGCTGAGTTATTATCATATTCTATCTTAATTTCCATTGGCTGAAACCTTGCTGCTGATCTGGGTTTAGAGCATGGAATAAAATCTCGACGAGATCTTGCCAGTTTCGCCAATTTCGCAAGTAACCAAGACGAAAACAGGGTCGATAACCCTTTTCGTCTCGGCATATACATGTTCTCGCCGAGATCTCGGTAAATCTCGCGAGATCTTGCGAGATCTCGGTGAGAAATTGGTTTTTACTGTTTTTTTTTTCTCTTTATAAAAGAGAGAAGGGGCTGTTCTCGGTCGAAAACTCGACCGAGAAGTGCTGCTTCCTCTTTTTTCTTATTTTTTTGAAGGTTTTTTCATTTCTTCCCCCATTCTTTCTTTGTTTGGACTTTTAACTTGCAACGGGTGGTGCTTCAGACTACGGGGATTGCTGTAAGAGCTTCATATCAACTGTTGAAGGTAAGTTTCTTGCCGAAAAATGAGATTTTTACATGAGACTATGAGGGAGAAAAAAAAAATTCTACAATGTGATGAAATTTTTATATGTTAGATATGTGAGCCCGATCTACAAGCTCACGGTTTCAAATTTCGATTTTGATTGTTGTAGGTTTTTTTTTCAATTACTTGCATTTAAAAATTAATTTTCAGCAATTAAAAATTAAACTAATTATTATTTATACTTATTTGATGATGATGACCTATTTATATGTACCATTGGCCAATCTACTGTCCTACAGTTTCATATTTCGATTTCGGTTGTTGTTGGTATTTTTTTCAATTATTCGCATTTAAAAATGAATTTCCAGCAATTAAAATTTAAAATAATTATTATTATTACTCATTTGATGATGATGACCTATTTATATGTTAATCACCATTGGCCGATCTATTGTCTTACGATTTCAGATTTCGATTTCGGTTGTTGTATGTTTTTTTTTTTTTTGAATTATTTCTATTAAAAAATAATTTCCAGCAATTAAAAATTAATTTAAAAATGATTAAAAATGCTATAAAATAGGGAAAAATAAGGAAAAATGTTCTGATCGCATTTAAAATATGAGAAAAATTTTGAAATGTAATTTCTGTTGTGTTCAAGTTTGTAAGGTTATTGAAGTTTGTGTTTTCTATGAAACAGTGCTTGAAAATTATGTCGAGACCAAGTTCTGGGGCAGGTGATGGGGGCGACGATACCGGTTCCCGAACTGACCCTGCATGGCAATATGCAACTGCCCTTCAGGGTGATAGGAAGAAGACTCAGTGTAATTTTTGTGGGAAGAAGCTTCAGTCTAGCGGCATCACAAGACTGAAGCAACACTTGAGTGGATTGGGCAAAGATGTTTCCAAATGCCTGCAGTGTCCTGTGGAGATATCCACGGCCATAGGTGAATAGTTGAGGGGAGGGAGGCAGAGGAGGGCAGCAATGGAAAGAGAAAAACAACATTTTGAGGAGGCAGTCCGAGGCACCATACCAGAATCCAGTGAGGAACATGAGGCTGAGGGATGGGATGTAGAAGATATGACAGAGGCAGAGGCAAAACAGATGCGTCATGCGGCAATGGCTAGTAGAGAAACCCTTAGATCAGATGCAGAAAGGAGACGGACAGGAGCAGGTACATCTGGAGCAGGTGGCAGTGGTAGTGGATTTGCTGAGCCTAAGCCACAGAGACGGAGCAAAAGGATTGGTTCTTGGTTTTCTAGATCACGAAGTAGAAGGGAAGAACCTGTGCCTCAACCACGGGGACGTGATGATTATGTTCAAGTTCTACAGCAAGATCCCAAAATCTTTACGAAGCAAGGTAGTAAGCAAAAAAAATAAAGGCAATGTTTGGGGGAAAGAATAGGGAGTCAGTAGGGTATTCTTACTCTAAGTGGTCGTTTTATCATGGCATCCCAACAAACGCCACCACAGGCCCTTTCTTTCAGAGCATGCTAAATGCAGTTGCTGAGGCAGGTACAGGGATTAGAGGGCCAAATCAATATGAGCTAATGACTCATTATTTGCCTCAACATAAGAAGGAATTACAAGACTGGATTCTAGGCCAGAAGAAGAATTGGGAAGATTTAGGAGTAACTATTATGTGTAATGGTTGGACTGGTCCTACCAGAAAGTCCATCGTCAACTTCATGGTTTCCTGTGATGGGAGGACGATGTTCCTTAGGTCTGTTGATGCATCAGCTGAAGTAAAAGATGCAGATTATATTTATGGACTGTTGCAAGAGGTGGTGGTTGAGGTGGGAGCTCAGAACGTTGTCCAGATTGTGACGGACAACGGCAGTAATTTTAAGAAGGCAAGGGAGATGTTAATGAACAATGCCGACTACAATCTCTTTTGGACTCCATGTGCTGCCCATTGTATTGATTTGATGTTGAAGGACATGGGCAAGATAAGTAAAGTCAAGAGAGTGGTTGAGCAAGCAAGACAAGTAACCACTTTCATCTACAACCATGATTATTCCTGAACATGCTCAGGGAGAGATGTGGAGGGGGGACTTAGTCAGACCAGGCGTCACCAGATTCGCTACGAACTTCATAGCATTGAAGAGCTTTGAGGCGAAGATGGCCGGACTCAGATCGATGTTTGCATCTGAGGATTGGTTTTCGTGGAGACAATCAGCTACCCCCCAGGGAGTGGAAACACAGAGTACCATCGCTTCAGACGAATTTTGGCAAAATGTGAAGGTGGTAGTCAATGTGTTGCATCCCGTAGTACAGGTGTTGAGATTGGTAGATACTGAGCGAAAACCTACCATGCCACTTCTTTATGCTGCTGTGGACGCATTGAAAGTACGTGTTAAAGCTTTGATACCACGTGGCTACAAGAATTACATAAAGATCATCAATGACCGATGGGAGAGCCAACTCATGCATCCATTACATAAGGCTGGTGAGTAAATTTGATGATGTATTTACTTTAGTGTTACTTATGTACCAATATAATTTTTATTTGCTTTAACCATGTGTCCACTGTCAAATATTTCAACATACTATTTCAACCCCAAGTACCAATATACGCATGTACTTGGGACGAACGCAGAACTCATTGAGGCAGTGAAGCTAGTGGTTGCAAAGTTGGAGCCAAATCCCCAAGCACAGGCATTGGCAAACCTAGAGGTGAGTTGTGTGCTTCAAAAACTGGAAATATGATCGCCGTGACACTAATTGTACTGGTTACTGCTATTGCTAGTGCGGCAAAACTATATATTGTAATTGCAAATATTTATAAATTTTCGATTGTGTGTAGATTAAAACCTTCAGGGAAGCCCGTAGGAGTTTTGGGTTCCCCGTTGCAGTGGCTGGACGTGACAAAAGTGATCCGTGTATGTATTACGTTTAAATGACATATGAAATTAAATTATCTTATGTTTTATGTATTACGTTTAAATGACATACAAAATTAAAATATGTTATTGTTCTTATGCAGCTGAATGGTGGGTGTTGTATGGTAAAGATGCACCTGCTCTGAAGAAGATAGCAAGTATAGTGTTAGCTCAGACATGCTCTGCATCTGGCTGTGAGCGAAACTGGAGTATTTTCAACCTCATTCATTCAAAGAGGCGGAATCGACTTGGTTCCCAACGGCTAAATGACTTGGTCTTTGTGCATTACAACATGAGGCTGAGGGTGCAAAACCTGTTCCATGATAAGGAGGATGATACCCCGCTCGAGCTCGCCAACATCTTCCAGCTTGACTCTGAAGAGGAAGATCCATTAGTAGAGTGGGTGCGGGACAGGGGAATACCTGTGATGGATGAGCCCGAGGGGATTCCTGACTCCCATTTGGCCAGCCATTTGGATACTGATGTCAACGAGTTTTTAGCCTCGGAAGAGGGTCGAGTCCATACACGGTCACTCGTGCCGTTTGACCCTCCTGCTGGCACTGATACAGATGAACCTGAGTGGAGTTGGAGTGGTAGTGGAGCTAGTAGTAGTGATCATGGGGTTGGGCGTGGAGACCCAGGTGGAGGTCGAGCCACTATTGTCAATATTGGGGCTAATCCAGAGCCACGAGCATCACCTGTTAGATACACTGGGGAGAGCCGATGACACTCATGCAACACGGGATGATGACCACGGTGCACGTGCGTCATCCTCATCACGTAGACCAACTTCGGATTGGCGTAGGCCCGGCATCATTCCCATTCTCAACATGATGAAGATGCCGATTGCGCGAGCACGATGGACGTCGACGTTGATAGCCTCTCTACTGGCTTACGAGGATTGAGTGTGGAGGAGAATAGCAGTTACTACAGTGGACAGGAGCAGTGGAATTTTCCTGGATATAGCACTGGTTCAGCATACACCTCAAATGATTATGTTGATATCAACTTCGTCCCCTATCCCACTGCGACTGCATATGGTTCTTCCTTCGACGATGGTTCAGATGCAGGAGCACAGACATGGAGTCAGAGTGGATCAACCAACTTCTATTCCGTTCCATCAGTACTTCCACAAGAGTCTACGCACCAGTACTACTTCAGAAGTTTTTCCATTCTTCCCAAAGATAGGTATCCTTCGGACAGCTACTGATGTTATATTTATGAATCATGTGCAAGACTATCAGAACTACTTTGCATCAAGAATGTCATGGGAAGATTATGTTGCTATTGGAAGACAATTTGCGTCGACAACTTTCCCGGATGTATGATGATAGTAGGATGGATCATCCACAACACTCTACGTATTACTAGACATTGTATCTTTATGAGAATTGTGGAATTGTGGACTATGGGCACAGGGGGACTATGGGATCATTCAATATTGAATATTTGAACTATGATGTAATGATTTATAATGAAGTGTTATTTTGTTTCTATTTCCCCTAATGCATTATGTTATTGTCTCATTTGCCATATTTGATTAAATATAATAGTTAATATTAACCTAAATTTACAACAGACTTCAGCGTTGACTGTCAAAACATGGGTGTAAATCCAAACAACCACAAAGAATCATTATTTTTATAATTTTATACTCTAAATGTGTTAATGTATGAAAAATGAGGTTCCCCTGAAGTTAGAGACCTAAAAAATGCATTCTGGCCACCGAAACAGCTTAAAATAAGCTGTCTCGGACAAAATACACTGTCTCGGCGAGATCTAACCGAGATCTCGGCGAGATCTAGGTTATGCCGAGATCTTGGTTGCGGAGGAGGCCGAGACTCCTCCGAAACCCGAGATTTTAAACCTTGGTTTAGAGAACTCGTACTTTTATTTGTCATAATGTGAAACTGAATTCTAATTCATGCTGAGCATTAAATTCATATTGTTAATGACTTAATGTCAATGTCAGTTAAATGTTATGTTGTATAACTTGTGTTAAGGTGAATTCATGTTGTTGTATGTTCAATATTTATGTTGTATATTTCTATTTGTGCATTGTGCAACATTAGTGTGAATATGGATCCTCTCACTGGTAGTAATTCTACACCAAGTGTTGCAAACTGTGATCCTAGTAAAGATCCAGCCAGGAAGGCTAAATCAAAAGATCCTGGCTAGAAGTATGGATATTGGCCAGATTTGGCAAATAAAAATATAGTTCGATGTAGTCTATTTGGTAGAAACATGAAGCAAGGGATCAAAAGATTGAAGCAACACTTGGCAGGTGGTTTTGGTGATGCAACCAAGTGTAGTAAGGAATCTGTTGATACTTTAAGAGAGATGCAACAATACATAGCAAAGAATCAGAAGAGCAGGATAGATGATTTAGATGATCCTGTTCATAATGATGATTTGGAAATACCTGCTGAGGAAATAGAAGGGAATTTGCATCCCCCTAACTTCAAGAATCTAGAACTGTCCAAATTCTAAGCTCTAGAACAGCTTTTAAAAGAAAACAAGTTTTTCTCCAACAATCAAGAAGTCCAATGGATACTTATGTAAGGAAAGCTCCTGAAGAAGTTAGTGAGAGACATCGAAAAATGAAGGAGCCTACACAAACTACATTTCACGTTCGGTTTCTATCACCTGAGCAGAAAAAGAAAACTGAGTTGCATTGCTGCTTGGATGTACGAGTGTGGGATTCCTTTTAATGTTGTTAAGTCCAAGAGCTTTGACATAATGGTTGAATCCATTGCTCAGGCTAGGTGAGGATACAGGCCTCTAAGCCCTCATGAGGTGAGAGTGCCTTTCTTGAAGTCTAAAGAAGAGAAAATTACAGAAATGAGAAAATAGTATGAAGTGTACTGGAAACAGTATGGTTGCACCCTGATGTTTGATGGATGGACAGATAAAAAAAGAAGACATTTGATTAATTTTCTTGTTAACTGTCCAGAGGGGACATTCTTTCTTGGATCTGTTGATGCATCTCAGCATATTCAGGATGCTGACATGTTGTTCAAATTGCTAGATGATAAAATTCAAGAGATTGGAGAAGAAAATGTGATCCAAGTAATTACAGACAATGCAGCAAATTATAAATCAAGTGGTAAAAAAACTCAAGGAGAAGAGGGCTACCTTATATTGGACACCTTGTGCAGCTCACTGTCTTGACCTTGTGTTGGAAGAAGTGGGAAATATGAATGAATTTAAGAATTAAATAGTCAAGGGTAGAAAAGTGACAACTTCTATCTATAGACACACCCGTCTACTTGATGCTATGAGGGGGCTAAAACTGGGGGTCAAAATCTTGTTAGAGCTGGAATAACTAAGTTTACAACAGCATTTCTGACACTTCAAAGTTTGTTGAAACACAAGGATGCTTTGAAGCAATTATTTGTTTCAGATGATTGGACAAAAAGCAATTTAGCAAAGACTAAGGCAGGAAAATAAGTAGCTAATACATTGCTTTCTGTCCAGTTTTGGAATCGTGTGCAAGATTGCTTGAAAGCATCAAAGCCTATTGTAGCTGTATTGAGGATAGTAAATGAGGATGAAAAGCCTGCTATGCCTGAAATATACTTGGCAATAGAAGAGGCCAAAAAATAAATAAATAAAAGAACATTTTGGTGGTCAAGGAAGATTATGGAAGAAAGTGGTCGATATCATTGATAGCCGTTGGGAGTATCAAATGGAGCAGCCTCTATATCTTGCTCTATTATTTCTTAATCCTAGAAAATTCTATAAATATATCGATGATGAGCCTGATGCGATAAAGAAAAGGGAAATCCTAGGGAAATTCCAGCATGCATTCAATGAGGTAGTTGAAAGAATGATGCCTGATGTAAATGTGCAAGACAAAATTATGGATCAGCCAACTTCTTATACACTTGTTCGAGGCATATTTGCAAGTGCACCCGGAATTAGACAACGAGCTATCTTTAGTCCTCGTAAGTATTTTTTTTATTAATTTAAAAAGTTCAATTCAATGATTATTGTTTAAGTTTTAGGCTTTTAGCTATATAATTTATTGTATTTATACTTTGTACTTGTAGTCAAATGGTAGACTAGTCATGGATGCGACACCCCTGAACTTTCGAATATTGCATGCCGCATTCTAGGCTTGTGTTGCTCTTCTTCTAGTTGTGAGCGCAACTGGAGTACATTTGAGTTTGTAAGTACTAACTACTAACCACAATTTTTATTTTGTAAATATTATATTTTTTTTTTATGTACTAGTTTTATTCTTTTAGAGAAGAATGGCATAATCTATATTGTTTATAAATTCAAATACACACCAAGAAGAAGAACAGGCTAGAACATCAATGCCTTAATGTATTGATCTAGTATACATCCAATATAATAGACGTCTTCAAGCAAGATTTAATCTCGCCGATCTCGCCCTTCTCGACATTAGCCGAGACGAAAACAGGGTCGATAACCCTTTTCGTCTCGGCAAATGCATAATCTCGCCGAGATCTCGGTAAATCTCGCAATTTCTCGGCGAGATCTCGGTAAATCTCGCCAAGAAATTGCTTTTTGTTTTTTTTTCTCTTTATGAAAGAGAAAACTCACTGTTCTCGGTCGAGAACCGAGAACTGTTGTTTCCTCTTTTTTGTTAGTTTTTTGAAAATTTTCTTATTTCTTCCTCATTTTTTCTTTGTTTGGACTTTCAACTTGCAACAAGTTATGCTTCGGACTGCGGGGATTGCTGTGGGAGTTTCATATCAACTGTTGAAGGTTAGATTCTTGCCCAAAAATGAGATTTTTAAATGAGACTATGAGAGAAAAAAAATTGGTAGAATCTGATGAAATTTTTATATACGTGAGCCTGATCTACGAGACTATGGGATCATTCAGTATTGAACATTTGAACTATGATGTAAGGATTTATAATGAAGTGTTATTTTGTTTCTCTTTCCCCCAATGCATTATGTTATTGTCTCATTTGTCATATTTGATTGAATATAATAGCCAATATTAGCCTAAGTTTACAACAGACTTCAGCGTTGACTGCCAAAACATGGCTATTAACCCAAACAACCATAAAGAGTCATTATTTTTACAATTTTATGCTCTAAATGTGTTTATGTATGTAAAAATGATGTTCCCCTAAAGTTGGAGACCTAAAAAATATATTTTGGCCACCGAGACAGCCTTTTTAAGCTATCGCTGTCTCGGACAAAATACAGTGTCTCGGCGAGATCTCGGTTTCGGAGGAGTCTCTCGGAGGAGGCCGAGACTCCTCCGAAACCCGAGATTTTAAACCTTGGTTGTGAGTAGAAGATCAACCAAGAAGAGGAGGATATCGTCCATGATGATCTCACATGGACTGATGTAGATAGAGCAGTTGGGGCATCAGCATCTATTGAGGGACACAATATAATAACAAGAGCCCAAGCTTCTGGAAGCAATATCTGCTACACACGCCGTGTGAGGAGGAGGGGTTCAGTTGAAGATGAGTCAGATCATGAAAATCAAGAAGTGGAAGATGTTACTGTTAATGATGATGAGGATGTTGAGGATGACTTTGGACAGAGGCATGAGGATCATAGTGGAGGGGAGGAGCAAGAACATGCAACAGACAATGGTTTATTTGATGATTGATTTAACTTACAAAATTTTTTGAATTTGGATGAGGATTTTTATTGAGTTATTATTTCTTATTGCATTGCTTAGTGCCTAAGATAATTTTAGATATATGAGAATTTCTTTCTTGCAATCTTGTTGCATATATTTTTATTGCAGGATTTATTACTTTTAGAGGAATAAAGGCACAAACACTTATTTGGCATTATAGAGGTAAGTAACATTATAGTCTTCCTCTTTGCAGTCTTATTTCTTACTTATATGCCATGTTCTAAGTTCTAAGTTCTTACTTTATTGATTTGTGATTTTTTGTTTATTGTTAATATGTTTCTTTATGTCCTATATTTTATTCATTATTTGTTGCATTGTTGGTTTTGTCATATTAATGGAGTTATATTTTAAATGTTGATTATTGATGTAAAATACTGCATATATATAAACATTAATATAACATTAATATTTTTAGAAATAAAAAAAATACATTGGTAATGCCTTGGTCACCTAGGCAATGCCTGGGCGCCCAGGATGGCCTCAATCGCCTTGGATCGCTTTGTCGCCTTGACAACTTTGAATTTCTACCTGAATATTATTTGCTTGTGTAACTCAAGTGGGCTTAGGTGAGACTCCTATAGCGGGGCACCAGTGGGACTCTAGCTTGCCAAAGTTATCTTCTAAGTAAAACTCTTTTATCTACCTATTCTCTACCAGTCTCCGATCTTGGCCTGCTTACCTATAGGTCGGCATCACTTGGTGTCAAAAGCCTCCATGCACTGCAAGTTTCATCATCAATTTCAGAACTTGTTCCATATCCTCCGCCAGGTTCAATTGCAGAAATTAATATTTAAAATTTTCTCTGTTATTCTGGGTGTTTGATTGTTGGATTTAATAATTCTTGGTTATCTCCTAAAGGTTGACTTTGATTAACATCGTATTGGCTGAGTTCAAACCAGAAGAGGTCTCCGCTGGTCTACTGTTATTCTGAACCAGTTCACACCAATCTTACATATTCCTATTTAATTACTATTTATTTGTTTGGCCTAGTAGATGCTGAATCTGGTGTCTTAAAACTGTTCGAGACTGATTCACAAGGCTACAGTCCAGTCTTCTACCTTGAATCTATCATGTTTTTTGTGTTAATCAAAAGGTAGAACAACCAAGGTTTAAGTACAAGTATCGCGTATGTATTGGAACAGTGATTTTAAGAGACGTATCGTATCGTGTTGGAGAGATGCAAGATACGCATAGAAAGGGTCAAGAAACGAACGGAAATGGTTGGGATACATGCATAATGCAGTTAGGGAGCTTAAAATATCTTATTATGCAATATGCGAATATATATCAGTTTGGTGCAAAGATTTGAGTCGTTTTTACTGAATCTAATGATGCTAAAAAAAAAAACAAAGAAAAATCTTTACCTCTCTTTGGCCAAATCTGTTTCAATCCATGATTTGAACAAAGTAAATCCCAAAATATTGTTGAAATGGTGAAGATTATGATCGTTTTTTGTGTTAGATGAAATCCCTAAACTTCGATTGAAGAGAAAAACAAGTTTTCAAGGGCTTCGGTTGCTTTCAGTTTTGTATCCAACTCATGGTATCTGTTTCACATGTTTAAAGGATGCATATTAAGTGTATCTACCTATATTGGTCCTGTATCAGACCATACGGTTAGTATCAACCCATATCGGGCTTGTATTGATCGATACATGGAAGATTTTAATTTTTTTTTTTTTTTTGTCTTTAAGTATCGTATCGACACCTTCCGATACGGATACATATCAATTAGTATCAGACCGTATCAAGGATACTTTAAACCTTGCAAAAAAAAGATGGAAATAAATTGCATCCAATAGGATTTGAACCTATACCAAAGGTTTAGAAGACCTCTATCCTATCCATTAGACAATGGACGCTAAGGGGATGGGTCATAATTATTATGGAGAACCCGCGTGGCCCAACGATCTTTTATATATTTTTCCACTAGTATAGGTACTATTGCATGTAATGTAGGCTTAGCCGTTCTAGAACCGAAGAGCATCTATTTTCTTTAGTTACAAAAGAAAATTGTTTTATTCACCTTTGTCTATTTATATAAAAGCCCTTATCTTTTTAAAATTGTTTCTATTTATTCCCATGGAACACTAAAGATACCAGGTTGGTCTTCTTCTTTAAAATTAATTACCTATAAGTTCCATCTCTTCTTTGCTTTACCCACACTAGGTCCGAGACTTCTACATAATTATAGGATTGCCACTACCTTTAAATTTTAAGCTGTTTATCACCTTGGTGACCCCAGAGCGACTCGTAATCAGGGTTTTCCAACCTGGAATTGCGTTAATATCAACATTGTGGATTCTGGGTCCTGTGGATTCTGAACTTATTCTATAGAGGCCCTGATTGGAGTTCTCACTAGCGAGTTTGTCCATTATTGGCTTTTCTCTGTAGCTGGTTCTATGGTTGGTGTTTATATTTGTATTGGTCGCTATTATTGGTGCTCCGCTGTTTCAAGATGGCCTAACTGGGGTCTTATTTGCTGCTCTTGCTCCCTTGGTATAATCTAGTGATTCTGGTTGTTGTGGTGTGATGATGAGACTGTCGGTTCTCATTGTCATTTTCCCCTGTGTTATTTGTCCATGTGAAGTGCTCTACGTGACAGGAGGAAGAGCCTATTTGCCCAGGATTATTATTGAAAATTAGTTACCCATCGACACCATTATTTACCCGTCAATGCCGCCGTTACTTTTTATTGCTTGTTGCCTATTATTTGCCTGCCATTGTGATTGGCAGCTACCTCAAAGCTGTATTATCAGTGTTCCCTCAGCAACATTGTGCTTTTTATTAATGTTTTGCAGTAACCTATACTGCCCTTTATCAGTGGTTGGCAATAACCTATACTACTCTTTTTCAGTGATTTGCAGTAACCTATGATGCTTTTTGTTATAGCAGACACCAAGAAACAAGAAAAGAAAATAGAAAACGATTCAAGCAAAAAGAAACATAGAGATTTAACATGATCCACACACCAATGCGATGTGCTACGCAAGATTTAAAATCTCGGTTCTCGGAGATGTTTCGGCCTCCTAGAAAACCAAGATCTTGGCGCCAAGATCTCGCCGAGACAGTGTAAAAATACCGAGACACTTCCAAAAGGCAGTCTTGGTGTCCAAAACTTATTTTTTAGGCTTCATACTTCAGGGGAACCTCATTTTAACATACATAAACACATTTCCAGCATAAAATTGTGAAAATAATCTCTTTGTAGTTGTTTGGGTATACACACATGTTTTGGCAATAAACGCTGAAGTCTGTTGTAAATTTAGGCTAATATTGGCTATTGTACTCAATAATTATCTAATATAATTATTCAAAAATGGCAAATGAAACAATAAAATTATGCATTAGAGGAATGAGAAACAAAAGAACACTTCATTATAAAACAACCTAAGTATATCATACAAATCATTACTTCATAGTTCAAATGTTCAATACTGGATAATACAATAAAGAAATCCTAATTCCTAACTCCCCAGTCCCCATGAGCCCATAGTCCACAACTCTACATACAATGTCTAATAATACGTAGAGTGTCGTGGATGTTCCATTGGACTATCATCATACATCTGGGAAAGTTGTCGACGCAAATTGTCTTCCAACTGAGCAACATAATCTTCCCACGACATTCTTGAGGCGAAGTAGTTCTGGTAGTCTTGCACATGATTCAGAAATATAACATCAGTAGCTCCTTAAAGGATACCGATCTTCGGGAAGAACGGAACGTCTGAAGAACTACTCTAGTGTGAAGACTCTTGTGGAAGCACGGATGGAACGGAAAAAAAAATGTCCACAAAGTTGGATGATCCACTCTGACTCTATGCTACTGATGAACGATCGTCAAAGGAAGAACCATATGCAGGGGGATAAGGAACGAAGTTGGTATCAACATAATTATTTGAAGTATAAGCTGACTTAGTGCTATATCCAGGAACATTCCACTGCTCCTGTCCACTACCGTAACAGCTATTCTCCTCCACACTCAATCCTCGTAAGCCAATAAAGAGGCTATCAACATCGACGTCAATCATGCTACTGCAATCAGCATCTTCATCCTGTTGGGAATGATGACGAGACCTCCACAAATACATTCCAGTTCATGGTGCACATGTCATGGTTCGTATCCTATGTTGCATGAGTATACTAGCTCTCCTCAGTGTATCTAACATGTGATGCTTGTGGCTCAGGATCAACCCCAATATTGACAATGGTGGCTCGACCTCTACCTGGGTCTCCACCCCCACTCCCATGATCACTACCACTAGGTCCACTACTACTCCAACTTCACTCAGGATCGTCTATATCAGCGCCAGCAGGAGGGTCAAACGGCAAGGGTGACTGTCTATGTACGCGACCCTCATCCGAGGCTAGAAACTCATCCACATCAGCATCCAACTGTCTGGCCAATACGGGGTCAAGCCTCCCCCCAGGCTGATCCATCACTGGTACTGCTCTGTCCTACACCCGCTCCACTAATTGATCTTCGTCTTCAGAGTCAAGCTGGAAAACGTTGGCGAGCTCGAGCAGGGTATCATCCTCCTTTTTATGGAACAAGGTTTGTAACCTCAACCTTATGTTGTAATGCACAAAGACCAAGTCATTTAGCCGTTCAAAGCCAAGTCGATTCCGTCTCTTTGAATGAATGAGGTTGAAAGTACTCCAGTTTCACTCACAGCCAGATGCGGAGCATGTCTGAGATAACACTCTAGTAGCTATCTTCTTCAGAGCATGTGCATCTTTGCCATACAACACCCACCATTCAACTGCATAAGAACATTAACATATTTTAAATTCATATGTCATTTAAACATAATACATAAAACATAAGATTTTAATTTGCTTGCAATTTGCATACCCGGATCAGTAGTGTCTCGGCCAGCCACTGCATCGGGGAAAGAAAAACTTCAACGGCCTTCATTGAAGGTCTTAATCCAGACATAATTGAAAACTCATATATATTTGGAATTACAATAAATGGTTTTGCCATATTTCCAGTAATTGAAGCATACAACTCACCTCTAGATTTGCCATTGCCTGCCTATAGGGATCTGGCTCCAATTTTGCAACCATTAGCATCACCGCTTCAATTAGTTCTGCGTTCATCCCGAGTACATGCATAAACTGGTACTTGGGGTTCAAATAGTATGTTGAAATATTTGACAGTAGACAGAAGATTAAAACAAATAAAATTTATATTGGTACATAAATAACACTAAAGTAAATACATTATCAAATTTACTCACCAGTCTTATGCAATGGATGCATGAGTTGGCTCTCCCATCGGTCATTGATGATCTTTATGTAGTTCTTGTAGCCACGTGGAAAAATAGTTTTAACACATGTCTTCACAGCGTCCACAGCAGCATAAAGGAGTGCCATGATAGGTTTCCGTTCAGTATCTACCAGTCTCAGCACCTGCACTACAAGATGCAACACCCTGACTACTACCTTCACATTTTACCAAAACTCATCTGAAGCTATGGTAGTCTGTGCTTGCACTTCATGGGGGGAAGCTAACTCTCTCCACACAAACCAATCCTCAGATGCAAACATCAATCTGAGTCCGGCCATCTTCGCCTCAAAGCTCTTCAATGCTATGAAGTTTGTTGCAAATCTGGTGATGCCTGGTCTGATCAAGTCCCCTCCACATCTCTCCCTGAGCATGTTCAAAGAATAATCATGGTTGTAGATGAAAGTAGTGACTTGTCTTACTTGCTCAACCACTTTCTTCACTTTACTAAGCTTGTCCATGTCCTTCAACATCAAATCAATACAATGGACTGCACATGGAGTCCAAAAGAGACTGTAATCGGCTCTGTTCATCATCATCTCCCCTCCCTTCTTAAAATTGTTGCCGTTATCCGTCACAATCTGGACAACGTTCTTAGCTCCCACCTCACCCACCAGTTGTTGAGCCCATAAATATATTCGACATCTTTTCGCTCAACCGATGCATCCATAGCCCTATGGAACATTCTCCTCCCATCACAATAAACCATAAAGTTTATGGACTTTCTAGTAGGACTAGTCCAACCGTCACACATAACTGTTACTCCATAATCTTCCCAATTCTTCTTCTGACTCAAAATCCAATCTTGTAGTTCTTTCTTATGTTGAGGCAAATTGTGATTCATTAGCTCATATTGATTTGGGCCTTGAGTCCCTGTGCCGGCCTCAGCAACTGCATCTAGCATGCTCTGATAGTAGAGGCATATGGTAGCGTTTGCTAAGATGCTGCAATAGAACGACCACCTAGAGTAAGCATACCCTATTGACTCCTTATTCTTTCCTCCAAACATTGTCTTTATTTATTTTATTTTTTTTGGCTTGCTCCCCCGGACTTCCTAAAGACTCCGGGATCTCGCTGTGGCACTTCAAGATAATCATCATCCTGTGCTTGAGGCTGAGGCACGGGTTGTTCCCTTGCACTTCGCGATCTAGAAAATCAAAAACCAATACCTTTGCTCCGTGTCTGTGGCTGAGGCTAAGCAAATCCACTACCACTGCCACTTGCTCCAGATGTATCTGCTTCTGTCAGTCTCCTTTCCTAATCCGATCTTAAGGTTTCCATACTAGTCATTGCCACATGGCGCATCTATTTTGCCTCCGCCTCTATCATTTCATCTACATCCCATTCCCCAATATCATGTTCCTCATTGGTTGCCTTGAACTGCCTCCTCAAACTACTCTCTCTCTTTCCATGGCTTCCCTCCTCTACCTCCTTCCCCTTATCTGTTCACCTATGGCCCTGGATATCTCCACAAGACACTGCGGGCATTTGACAACATCTTTACCCAATCCACTCAAGTGTTGCTTCAATCTCGTAATGCCACCAGACTGAAGCTTCTTCCCACAGAAATTACATTGGGTCTTCTTCCTATTACTCTGAAGGGCAATCCCATACTGCCATGCATAGCCAGTACGGGAACCGGCACCGTTGCCTCCATTGCTAGCCCCAGAACTTGGTCTAGACATTATATTTCACAGCTTTCCAAACACTGTTTCATAGAAAACACAAACTTCAATAACCTTACAAACTTGAAGATAGAAGAAATTACATTTCAAAATTTTCTTCATATTTTAAATGCGATCAGAATATTTTCCTTATTTTTCCCTATTTTATAGCATTTTTTAACCATTTTTAAATTAATTTTTAATCGCTGGAAAATATTTTTTTAATATAAATAATTCAAAAAAATACCTACAACAACCGAAATCCAAATCTGAAACCGTAGGACCATAAATCGGCCAACGGTAATTAACATATAAATAGTTCATCATCATCAAAGAAGTATTAATAATAATTATTATAATTTTTAATTGCAGAAAATTCCTTTTTTAATGCAAATAATTGAAAAAAATACCTACAACAACCGAAATCCAATTCTGAAACCATGAGCTCGTAGATCGGGCTCACGTGTCTAACATATAAAAATTTATCACATTCTACAAATTTTTACTTTTTTCTCTCTCATAGTCTAATGTAAAAGTCTCATTTTGGGAAAGAATCTTACCTTCAACGGTTGATATAAAGCTCCCACAGCAATCTCCGCACTCCGAAGCACCACCGGCAGCAAGTTCAAAGACCAAACCAAGAAGAAATGAGGAAGAAATGAAAACAGTGAAAAAAATAAGGGCAGAGCTGTTCTACCGAGAACAGGGCTCTATCCCTTTTATGAAGAAAAAAAAAAAGCAAAAAACAATTTCTCGCGAGATATCACCGAGAAACTACCGAAAACATTGAAAAGACCGAGATCTCGCAATTTCGGTAGAGAACATGTAAGCCGAGACCAAAAAGGGTTATCGACCCTATTCTCGTCTCGGCTTGTGTCGAGACTAGCGAAAACACCGAGATCTCGGCAAGATTTTATTTTGTGGTGCTACGTCCATGGGAGAAGATAAAGATGATTCACTATGTCAAAATGATGTTACAATAGAGATCTCTCAAGATCAAGCTCTCTTCCAAGTCTAAGCTCGAAAAACCCCTTTTTCTCTTCCTTTTTGGGTCTACGGTTACAAAGCAAGAAAAAAGAACATTATATAACTCCTCCAAATCGGACCGATGCATCGGGTCAGGTCGAGCCCTCTGCTACCATCACAAACCTCATAAAATTCCCAAGCGGGTCGCCATCATAATTGTCGGAGCAGGTCAATCTTCAAAGCAGGTCATGATCCAAAAGTGTAGAAGAATTCAAGACACAAAACTCTTTTACTTGTCTTCCTTCATGGAGATTATTCTTGTTTATCTTCCTTAGCGGAGATTATTGCTTGTCTTACTTTGTGAAGACTTGTTATTGTGAATTTCTACTTGTTGGAGAATTCTTTTATTAAATGTTTGAGTTGTTTGTTGAATATTTCAAGTTTTTGGACAGCAAATTTATTCATCTTCTCTTGCTGCGATTTTTCAGTCTTATTGCTGCTGTTGCAGTTGTTGGTGCTGTTTCAAGTTTCAAGTTTCAAGTTTCTCGCCTGGGGCTGGTGTGCGTCTTGTTTGGGTTCTTCTTAGTGAAGATTTCTATTTGTTATGGGTGATAGTGACTGGCTGGTTTCTAATTACTTGGTGTTGCAAGTTGCAACTGGATGATTCTTCTTTATGTGGTTTCTTTGTTTCAAACGACTGGGCTTCTTGTGATCCTTCTGTTTACGATATGTTTGGAAGTGATTGATAATTAATGTACTGATTGTTACAAGCTAGATTATGATCCAGCTTGAGGGGGAAGTGTTAGGTTTCTTATGTTATGGTTATGTTTAGTAGAGAAGTCGAGTAATTGTGTTTAGTATAGTTTGTATCTAATTGCTTTTAATTGTTGGGTAGGCAAGGAGCCATGGTGGAGGTCAACATACTTTGTGACAATATCCCTTGTATAAAAGCTGAACTCTTAAAAAAAATCCAAAGGCAGATCTCCATAAATTACATCTCCCAATTCCTTGTACTTTCAGTGGCAATAATCTCTGAACTCTAGTGAAACTAAGCCAAAATATAATCTTATATTTGGCCCTTCTCAGAAACTACAAAAGCTGGTTCCACATGTCCTCACATGTCCCACTTTTCCTTTTTAACCAGATGCTCAATCAAATAACTGCAACCATTATTGACCACCCCACAGCTTACATCTGACTTGCTAATCCAAAGCAGCAGATAGTTTATATTCATCATTCACAGAAAAAGAAAATATTTATATTCATTTCCTCCAATTAGCGCAGCCCACAAAGTATAAGGGCATGTAACCATAATCCAAAAAACCAAGTCAATAACTTTAGGCAAAGGAGAACATTTGGTAAACAAAATCCCATATTTACCCAAGAAAAAAAAAAGGGTGATTTGCAGCATTTCTGGATAAGATCATTCACATGCATTTTTCTTGAGAAAAAGAAGATTACTGTATATTTTGAAAATAAAGAGATTACATTCCCTAACATTTTGCTGTCAAAGTCAAAGAGATGAGGTTTAGCTCAAATTGCAATGTGAAGTGAGCAATGAATACTAAACAAGATATCCCAACTTCAAGGAAAAACAAACAACATTGGGGCTCTTCTCAATAAAGTGATACAACAAAATGATAAAAAAAATATAACCAATTCAGTACGAATTCAGAAAAATCTTCAATTCATTACCATGGCTAGGAAACATTTCTAGTATACATTACAACTAAAAATAATAACAACTAAAGACGGGTGGTTTTAAGGAAAATAAAAGGCAGGATCCAACCAAAAAGGTGTCAACTTACGTCTCTCTCGAGCTTCAGAGGACAAGATCTGACTAAGCATCATTTGCCTCCTTTCTTCTGCTTCCCTGGAGTTAATGGTTAAATGATTCAGTTCAAAAAGAACTTTTTAAGAACCAAGCTTGACAGTATGGACAACGCATGGCACTATTATTATGTTGACAATGATACCCACATTTTGGCTTCTTCCTGTGCTTTCTGCTGCTCAGGGTTCTGCTGATTTCCCTGATTTTATGATGGAATTCATTCACAAGGGCATTATAAATTAGCAAAGAAGACAAGGGCATCAAACTGATCCAACAAAAATTACATATTCTCCGAAAGTAAAGGTTATTATAACTTACAACACCACGCTGTGCCATAAGCTCCTGCATTCTTCTTTGCCGGATGGCTTCCAATTCAGGGTCAGCCTAGATTAAAACCAAAAGCAAGTTTAGAAATTCATAAATCGAACCAAACCAACCAAAAGAAAATGAATTTGTGCAACTAAAAAGAATTAACATGCAGAAACTTTTTAATGTTTGATGGATAGAAATCAGAACACACAGGGCAATAACGTTCTTAAGCTACGGATTTTGTGACTGGTAGACCATGAAAAACGCGGTTAGCAATAATGGTTCTCTTTTCTAAACAATTTAAAAGGGAAAAAAAAGAAAAGAACAAAGAATAACATCTTTTTGTACAGCAAAAGTTCCCTCATTCCTCCCTTTTCGTCATCTTTAGCGTTACAATCTTGCAACCCACCATGCGATGGACCTCGAGGGTTAACAAAGAAGAGATATTACATGCATCAATTACTTGAGTAATATTTCAATTTCTTCCAACGGCACGGCCGGCGGAGTCTATTTTACTTTTCCTTATTGAATGAAAAGAAAACCGAACAAGAACATAATCTATCATCTATCATAAGGGTTTTGTCGATTAAAATCCTAAATTTTCATTCTGATACATGAAAAACAATTAAAGGATAGGAGCGAAGAGGGCTGCATCTCAGCACTTTCAGAATTCGAAATCAGTAAGAACCCTAAGAACAAAACCAGCAACATTTGGCTTCAATTACGATGATACAAGCTTCTGAAAAGGCAAACGGAAGAAACGAGTCGGGAGAAAGAGAGATGGAGAGAGAAATCGCTTAAAATGTACCATTTTGGTGAAAATTTATCGAAGAGATAGCAGAGTGAATCCACCCCGGAGATGAACCACCTCCGGTTGACAAGCACCAGCAGTCCTCTCAGAGGGAAAGTTTGGATTTCCGCGTTCACTGGACGCAGACTCAAAACTGCACCTGTTTTATGGGTTCGGATACTCTGCTGTCGGTGTTTGGAAATAGATCCTCTGTAGCATTGAAGCAGAAGTGGGAATGAGAATCCTAGCCCCTTTGCCTACCCGCTCAAAGTGCATCCGGACACATCCCAATGCACTTTGAGTGTCCAGTAAGACATCCCGATATACTTTAAGTGGTTCAGATCCTCATTACCATTTTAGCCCCACAACAATGGATCCCAATCCATACTGTCGTTGGAGGGATTCTTGACAGATCCAGATATCAACATGAGGAAACCAAGTCACCACTCGATTGGCAACAACTGGTAGCTCCATGATCATGAGGTCATAACATTTAGATAGTAAAATAGCTGCAATGAACCACTACACACTATGACCTCACAATCATGGAGCTGCCAATTGTCACCCATCGAGCGATGACTTGGTTTCCTCATGTTGATATTCGGATCTGTCAAGAATCCCTCCAATGACAACAGGGATTGGGATCCTCTGTAGTGAGGCCAAAGTAGCAGTGAGGATCTCAGCCACTCAAAGTGCATCGAGATGTCTTTATTGGGCACTCAAAGTGCATTGGGATATGTCCGGATGAACTTTTAGTGGCTAGGATTCTCAGTGTCACTTCTGTCTCACTACTACAGAGGATCTAGCATGCGATTTACCCTTGTTCCATGAGAGCAGTGGAGCAAGCCAATCCATGGATTTACTCATACAAAATTGGGAAACCCTAGAGCAATGGAACCTTTAACCTCCTACCCTAATACGAGACTTCTTGGCACACAGCAGAGGAGCATGCCATCACCAATGGTGTCTATCAGAAACATATCCCTTGCGAAGCCCTCCTTCCTTCCCTCTTCCCTAAAAGCCCTCTGCAACCGAATACTCCTCTCCATTTTCACCAACTACCCCAAGTCCTCTTCTTGTCGTCCCCATCTTGTCACCAACACCCTCTCAAAGCTAACCTTATGTCCCCCCCCCCACCCCACCACCTCCATTGCAGGTGCTGCAACCATGGCCACCGCCATCATGATCACCACCACCACCAATCCACCTTTCCTTCATCTCCATATTTTCACCTAAAAAAGCCAGTAAAGGTTTCAATGTCCTCGTCGAAGCCCTCGATCATGAAGACGTTACCACCGTCTTCACTTACCGAGGTGGAGCTTCCATGGAGATTCACCAAGCTCTCACATGTTCCTCCATCATCCGCAACGTCCTCTCTCGCCATGATCAAGGGGGTATCTTCATTGCCGAAGGTTACGTCTATGCCATTAGCTACCATGTTACACCCCAATTCTGATACATATATAATTTGGAGTATGACTGAACCAACACACAATTTATGTTCGGACCAACCCAAAACCACATAAGTCGTGTGAACCTCCACCAACCCCACACTAGTCAAATGCCGAGAAACATGAATCAGAGTAAATACAATAGCGAAAATATAACTAAGTAAACCGAGCTTCTATTTGATAATTTGATAAAATAATACTGAGTTTGTTGATGTCTTATTCTAAATCCACATCAAACCATCAAAGAGGTTCATAAAGTAACTTTAAATACTTAAATCAATAATCAAAAGTAATTGTATATAAAAGTGCAATAAAAAAATGTTTGAGTAGCTTCCTTCACTCGAACGCACAAGCATCATATGTACAATCCCCATAGTGCTCTTCCTCCTCCAATGTTTGCACACCTAACTAAGCAAAGTTGGTGATGACAAGAGCATTCACATAATCAATAATAGTAGTACCTGCAACATCGTCTAAAAAAATGGTATACACAAAGGTAAGCTCTCCAACTTGAGCTTAGTGAGAAATAAACAAGCAAGCAAGCAATAATGCATGATTAGTTTATTACACACAACAAAGCTCTAGTATAATGTATGCTAGTGCTAAAGTAAGACCTGGTCACACTCACCAAAGCTGACCATGACCTCCATGTACAGGAGAGAATGGACACTCGCCAGCCTGTACCGACAACCCTAGTAAGCCACGCTTTTCCTAAATAGATAGTGATATAGCAAAGGTCTAGCCAATGACACTCCAATGACTATTGCCACCAGCTCCCCCTCATCTCCTATCCATACCAACACCTGACCCCCTGTTGGCTAGGGTCGCATACATGGGCAATTCCATTAACCAATCCTACATGTCATCCTATGACCCCTTCGACACCCTAAAAGAAATCCCAGGCCGTCCATCATCCACCCCCCTCCATAGATGCTATCAATCCATTAGGATTCGAGGCAGCCCATTGCAAGTTTTGTACAGTGTGTCTAATCTTGCATGGTTGGCTTTACCTTGGGTTTTGGCTGAAATGTGGACCGACCTTATAAAAGCATGGGGATGGTCTACTTGAATAAGGAGTTATTGTGGATGGCTACAGGGGTGTAGACGTGGGCTGCATCAGTTCGTAGCAGATAGAGTGAGGTATGAGTCAAGGACCTCACGTGGTCTCATTTAGGATATACCCAAGTAAAGCTAACGAATAAAAAATGTAGAAATATAAAAGAGGTTGATGAAGTGATAGAAACTATAAGACCGGTGACCAAATTCCATTCTGGTTTGACCATTTTGGGCTTGTAACAGATTTTACCACATCTATCGTATTGGGCCGACACAGCCAAGGACGATGACATACCCGACAGGTGACACAAAACTATTTTCTTGAACCTCCTAAGTCATTGGAACTTAAGACATCGCACTACGAGAGGTCTGAGACCCAACCAATGAGATAATTGGACACCTAGCACGTATGCACCTAAGTTGGCCTACCAAAAATAGAGGTCCGGCTAGGAAAAAGGTGGTACGGCTGCGTACTAGCCACATGCAGTGCAGCTGCACCTCTAGGTGAGGATCTGGTTTGTAAGACCCGTATCGAACTAACCAGTCTTACCACATTGTACCAGGTCTACCTATCATGGTCGAGCCAAGTGGATCAAGTACGTGAAGAAACCACAAGACCAGGTATAAAATTTAACTAAAAAACAATCAAATATGTGGGTAGGGTCGCATGCCTAAACAGGTATGATCGACCCCACCGCAAAAGAGTCCAACCCATGACTTTTTGGTCGTGGGGTCGCATGACTAAAAAAACGTAGGGTCGACGGATTCTACGACCCTACATGTGACCCTACGATAACAGACAAAAATCCAAAAATTAGGAAACCTTCATAATTCAAAGGGGGTCTTTCCTAAACTCGTTGAGACTTATTATGGAGGGTTTTCCTCTATAAATAGAACATCTCTTAGCCTCTTTCACTCCTTTAGAACCCTAATTGAAAGTGAGAGAAAGAGAAAGAGAAAGAGAAGGAAGAGAGGAAGAGAAGAAGAGAAGAAAACTTGAAGAAGAAGACTAAGGAAGAGGAGGAAGTTCAGAGAAACCTCTAAATTAAGGTATGAACCTAATTCCCTACCTGAATAAGAGAGCCTAGAATAGTTTATGAAGAACATAGGATTAGGAGAAACCCAAATCATCCATCCATGGATAGATTTCAAGAGATTCCATGAATAAAATCATTATGCACAATGAATGATGTATAAATTATAGTTTTGAGCCATAAAATAATCATAAAATGGACCATGACAGTAAGCCAAAGGATCCAAACATGAAGGAATGGACTGTAGAGTGAAAGGTCGACTCAGAAAACGAGTGGTCGCACGTAGGGTCGAATGATATTTGACCCTACGAGACCACATGATCAACCACATACCCTCGGGAAGTCCCAGGGAGGGTGTGGTCTCATGTAGGGTCAAATGGTATCCGACCCCACATGCGACCCTACACCCTAGGGTTGCAGAAACTGCTACCCTAGGTGCTACCCTACCTGCGACCCTACAATTTCTATTAGTCTAAATATATTGGAATTAATTCTAATTAAAATCTATCGACTTATTAGGTCTTTCTAGTGATTTAAAAGTGATTCATAAAGCTTGAACGAGGATCTACGCTCAATCAAAGGTAAAGGAACAAGACCTAAACTAATTGACTAATAATAAATTATTTTTGTTTATTGAGTCCAATACCATGATTGATTCTATGCATGTATGATTGTAATGTACATATCACATGTCATCTAATATTCCTGTTATTATTGTTCATGCATATTTAATTTCCGATAATTTATAATATAATGTTGATGATGATGCTAGGAATAGGCATGTGAATGTATGTGTGTGGTTAGTGTGCTTGATGCGAGTGGAGCATCAGGGGGAGGACGTGACACTGTGGTTCATCCTGGTCACCAGACTCTAGCTCTATCTCTACTCAAGTCTTGTCCACTAACATCGTCGCATCGCCATTACCTTAGCAGAACTATTACGTCGTAGGGCATCAGGGAAGGTGGTCTCGGACCTTGTAGTCTCTGACTCTGCCAGGGGGCCTTAGCTCTATCTCTATGGACGTATTGAGGG
Source organism: Protea cynaroides (assembly GCA_028583415.1). Taxonomy (NCBI): domain Eukaryota; kingdom Viridiplantae; phylum Streptophyta; class Magnoliopsida; order Proteales; family Proteaceae; genus Protea; species Protea cynaroides. The sequence continues at coordinate 77,383,270 of CM053267.1, forward strand.
ATGCTGGGGTGAGGCCTTGGATACATTGTTTGACATTAGGATTGGTTAGTTGCGAGCCCAGTTTGCAAGCCCTCGCTAACAGGGGCTTACGTGTTGGTATGGGTAGAACATCAGGGGAAGTGTGATGCGGTGCGTTCCTAAGCACTTTAGCTCTATCTCTATTCCATGGTGGGTGCATGTAGGGGCGACAATGGTGTTTGATCCATTGGGCGGTTCCACACATTCGTGTATAGAGGTGCGGCGACCACCTATCCTTTCTATTACACATTGCAAACTTATGAACCAGACCAAAGATATGAATTGAATGCATGCATATGTTTGTTGCATTGTTTTGTTTGCTCACTAAGCCATGATGTGTGCTCACCCTTTCAACGTCGAATATTTTTAGTTAATGATACAGGTACTACTGTGGAAGACTATATGAATGCTCCTATGTACGGACATGTTGTGGCAATGGAGGCAGAAGTTATGATGGAGTCACATGATTCGTCATGCGAGTGCAACTCTTGGGTTTTCGATTAGATTTTGTTTAAGTTATACAGACGATGTAATTGATTTAATTATTTTAAAATAATTTATGTCATAGTCCTTTTGGAGATAATTGAATAATTTATTTACTTTATCACAGCTAAACTCTCAGTTCATTTAATATATAAGACTTTCGCTATTGTTTATTTACTCTGATTATGATTGTGGATGTGTATGGTTTAAGCAAATGGACACAGTCTATTCAAGATCCTGGTTGAACCGTTGGTTTATTAGTGGTTCATCACACCATTCTGAATAGTACAGAATTGGGGTGTGACATGGTCGATGACTATTTGATCACGGGACCCGCCGATTTGAATTGTTGCCTTCTCTAAGCATGGAAGGCTTTTCCTATTGGGTCTATCTATGGAAGGGAAGGAGTGAGATTATCTGTAAGACCCGTACTTTACTAACCCGGTCTTACCACCTTGTATTAGGTCTTCCTATCATGGTCGGACCAAGCAGACCAAGTGCATGAAGAAACAACAAGGCTAGGTATGTAATTCGAACCATAAATCATCTAATTGAGATGTGTGGTCGCATACCTAAATAGGTGTGGTCGACCACATCTCAGAATATTGAGATCACTCAAATCTGAGACGTGTGGTCGCAGTTAGACGTGTGGTCGACAGATCATGCAACCCCACGTGTGACCACACGATGGTATAACTGACTCCGAAATTAGGAAACCCTCCTAATCTGAAAGGGGGTTCTTTCCTAATCAAAGTAGGACTTTATATGGATTTTTTCCCTCTATATAAAGGAAGTCCCTTAGTCTCTTCACTCTTTTAGAACCCAAACTGAGAGAGAGAGAGAAAGAGAGGAGTAGGAAGAGAAGGAGAATTGGAGAAGAAGACTAGGAGAAGGAATTGCAGAGAAAGCTCTGATTCTGCAATAAGTTTAAGGTATGGAATTGTTCCCTACATTAATTGAATGCCTAGAATAGGTTATGGAGGAGAGATTGATTCAAAGTAAGATCTCAATCCTAAGACCTTGGACAAAACTCTAAGAGATCCATGGAGGGAATCTATTAGGGTGAAGGATGATGTAAAAGTATGAATTTTAAGCCATAAAACAATCATAGGAAGGATCATAGTGATAAGATAAGGAATCAAAACATGAAGGTATTGCATTGAGAGTGGAAAAGTCGACCAATACTCTTGAGGTCACAGTTTGATCGACCACACGAGGCACATGTGTCGACCACAAGCCCTCGAGAAGTTTCTAGGGAGGGTGTAGTCGCATGTAGGTGGTCGCATAATATGAGACCACAAGTATCTACCCCACACCCTGCGGTCATAGAAACTGAAACCACAGGTGCAATCACACCTGCGACCACTCAGCTTTTGGAGGTTTGTTTGATTCCAGGATTAGACCATTGACTACTATAATTTGATGAACTTGAACCCTAACTTAGAACTTACAGATTCTTAGGTTTCCAAGAGGTTCAAGAGTGAGTTAAGAAGCTTGGAGAAGATTGAACGTTTCCAGCAGGTGAGGGAACAGAACATAAACTAACTGGCTAATAATAAACTATTTACTTTTATTGAGTCCAATGCCATGATTGATTCTATGCTTGTATGCTTGTAATGTGCATCTCACATGTCATCCAATATTCCTATTATTATTTCTCATGTATACTTATTTCTGTCTATTTATAATATGATGATGATGATGATGATGATGATGCTAGGAATAGGCATATGATTATGTATGTGTGGTTAGTGTGCTTGATGCAAGTGGAGCATCAGGGGGAGGATGTGACATGGTTCATCCTGATCACCAGACTCTAGCTCTATCTCTACTCAAGTCTTGTTCACTGACATCGTCGTATCGCCATTACCTTAGCAGAACTATTACGTCGTAGGACATCAGGGGAGGTGGTCTCGGACCGTGTGGTCTCTGACTCTACCAGGGGGCCTTAGCTCTATCTCTATGGACGTATTGAGGGATGTTGGGGTGAGGCTTTGGATACACTGTATGACATTTAGAATTGGTTAGTTGCAAGCCTAGTTTGTAAGCCCTCGCCAATAGGGGCTTACGTGTTGGTATGGGTAGGGCATCAGGGGAAGTGTTGGTGGTGTTTGATCCGGACACTTTAGCTCTGTCTCTATTCCATGGTGGGTGCATGTGGGACGACAATGATGTTTGATCCATTGGGCGAATTCACACACTTGTGTATAGACGTGCGGTGGCCACCAATCCTTTCTATAGCATATTGCAAACTTAAAAACAAGACCAAAGATATGAATTGAATGCATGCATATGTTTGTTGCATTGTTTTGTTTGCTCACTGAGCCGTGATGTCTGCTTACCCTTTCGACATCGAATATTTTTAGTTATTGATGCAGGTCCTACCGTTGAAGATTACATGAACACGCCAACGTATGGACACATAGCGGCAATTGATGTGGAAGCTATGGAAGAGGCGCATGATCCGTCGTGTGAGTGCAATTCATGTGTTTTCGATTAGTTTAGTTATTTGGTTATCGAAACATGTAATTGATTAATTTATTTTATTTTATGTTTTGAGTTATTTTGGAGATAATTGGATAATTAATTATGCTATCATTGTTAGATACTCAGTTTATTAGTATTAAAGACTTCCGCTATTGTTTATTTACTCTGATTATGCTTGTGGAATGTATCTGGTTTAATCGGTTGGGCACGACCTATACGAGATCTTGGTTGAACCATTGGTTTTTCTTTGACGGTTCATCGCACCACTGGTTAGTCCAGATTTGGGGTGTGACATTATCCTCCTTACCATTTTGGTTTCCTTGGGATCCCATTCTCTATGGAGACCCATCCCATAATCCTAATCTACCAAACTAGAGAGGAGAGGAAGAAGAGAGAATGTCTGATGTGTTTCTCTAAGAAAGAAGGAGAGAAAAACTGAGAAGAGAACAGGAAGAGAGAATCCTCTCTCCCTGATATACCCACCCAGTAGAGAGAGAGAAGAGAAAGAGAAAGGAAAAGAGAAAAAGAGAGAGAAGGAGGAGAAGAAGAAAACATAGAGAAGGAAGGAGGAAAAAAGCTCACCTTTGGAGCAACGGTTGCTCGACCAAGAACTTTAAAGAGAAACCCACTATAAGTATTCCATCGCCTTGGTTGTAAACCTATAGCCTCCTCCTCATGAATAATAAAGTTAAAATGACTACAAGCACCCCTTCCCATGTCTGCAAATCGATGCCAAGGAACTTGCAAGGTAAAGCATCGAATCATGGGAGTGTAATGGAGATGTGTAACAATGGTATCAATGATGAAGCATCTTTTTGGCCATTAAAATTCCCTATGCTGTGATGGTGTTTCCTCAGGAGTAAATAGAAGGAAGAGGATGTCAACTACCGTCAATGGTGAAGCTTCGAGCTATATGAGCTACTGTTCACGGGATCGGATCGTGAACAGTAGTGTATATGGTACAAGAAGTAGATGATAATGCATCAAATGAAATAAGAAAAATACCTATGGACTCTCGGAGACTTTAGGATGACCATAGAAGACCTGGCTCACGAAACCATAGCGGATTCAATGTTAGGAAATTGGATTTAGAGGTTTTCAGGCCAGATCCAGTATCTTGGCTATTGGTTGAGTCAAAACGGTATCCGAAAAGTATGGTAGACATGGATCCACGACCCCAAAAGCCATAAACACACCTGGGGGAGTCTGAACAACACCCCATAAGCAAAACCACCGTCATCTAGCCTCATTACGCCATGCGGCAATGAACACCAGCTAAACACCTTAGTAGTTGTGACGTGCGGCCACGACCTCCAGCCGCACATGTTTTTGCATGGGATCTTGGCCAAACACGGCTAGTGGCTTGCTGTGATTTAGTTTGACCTACCAATGGGTCTGGAACCCTATAATCATGTCCCACAAAGAAAACCCCTTGCTGTTTCATGTGTTTCGGAGGTGGAGTTAGATTATATGTAGGACGTCCAACCTCACACCACTTCTGCAGTTTTAAATAAGTAACCCAACATACTGGGACTAGGCAACACCCCAGGAGTGCTGGCGCTATCGCAAGACCACGCGAAAGAGTGCGATCATGACCACTAGCCGTATGCCAACACCTGGTGAGGTGCAGCCTTGGCTACCGACCACAAGCCTTTGGGGCTACAGGTCCTTCATGCGCTTGGCCAGTAGTTGCCATATAGCCTTATGAACTGTGTTTAGGGGCCAAAAGCCCTGGACCCTCTGGTATTAAGCTAAACAAAAGGTGGGATCTAACGAACAAATGGGAATGTTCATCCTTCAGCTGTTTGTCAAGCATGGACAGTAGCCTAGCATAAGGTGGAATTAAACCATAAACTTTGAAATTTGACCTTAAAACTGAAGTGATAACTAAATATAATGGTGTGCCATGATGTATGGATATTTGGTGGACAATGGACCTAGCTTATGTGTTGTCTTGTAGAGTACCAATCCACGTAGTACCTACCTCCTATGGACAACAAGTCTATCATAAAGTAGATGTACTTTAGACCATGAATGGTAATGAATCCTAAATGCTATGCTATAAGAAACAAACAGTAAACAATAGGCATGAATATCAGACAAGTTATTAACACTGTGAATACAGGAACAATAAGTTTAAGTTAAGGCAATGCTAGAACTAACCCCGTTAGATGAGAATTAATGAATAATGAGTATATGATTTTGATAGAAATACGAAGAACACCTAAGGATAGGAAGCTACATGATCGATACTACGGTAGTCTACTTTGCTAGCTTTCGATGAGGGAACTAAACCTTTGGATGCGTGTGTTGTCTCTATTACTTATGTTGTCTGTTGATGTGAAATTGATAACATGCCTAGTGTGATAACATGCCATCCAATATACAATTTTTTTTACTCATGCATATACATTATCTTGTATGTGATTAGCAGTGCCAGTAGTAGTGGAAACGAGTGGAATGAGACACTCATAACCGTTTCCATGAAAGCGACTAGTCTGGATGATTCATGATGTTTAGTTATGTCAGTAAGGAGGAATGTGGGTGGAATGGGATGCTTGCACCACTTCTTACCAATGCTTTTTTGCATTGACCATATGCAACTTAGCCAAGTCACGATGTCCTAAGTGGGGACCGTCGGAAGCTTGATGACGTTATGCTCCAATAGTATTATTAATTAGGTGGACTTGGTTAGTTGAACATAAATACCAGTATAACTATATCCCTAACCAATAGGGGGTTATGTATTGACATGGGTTCAATAAAGGGTGGTATGAACATAGCTACGATACTTTCCAAGTCTGACATAGTTGGAATGGGCGGATGAGTAGACTAGTGAGATTATCACCTCCTCAAGTGCCACGAGGTGGACTTGGGATGAGTCATGGTCAGGGAGGACCAAGATGACAGACCCATACATGGGGATGTTTGCTGTACATAGAGTGAGGCGACATTTATTTTGATGGGGGTAATCCGCGCAACCCGGAGGCTCCGTTTTAGTCGTCCTGAATTGGCAATTATAGTTATCTTACCTGTACGTAGTTGATAGTTGCATGCATTTATTTGTTGTACGTTTGGTTTTCTTACTAAGCTCGGTGGTTGAGCCTACCCTTGTGCGCACAAATATTGTTAGATATTGTAGGTACATCGTACTTCGAGAAGTTGTTCATTCGGTGTGGAGGATGATGTTAGTGAACCTAAGGAAGATATCCATGATCCTTCGTGCGATTCGTAGAGACTGTCTATAGGCTTAGGCTGTGCCTACTTATTTTAGTACTTTTAGTTTTGGGTTTGATTAGTTTGGGATACGTTTTATTTTTATGGATAAACTTTGAATAATGTTTTTATTTGTTTTAGAGATTTAGACAACTATGGAATTTTGTTTATGAACTTGGAACATTAGTCTATCAGCTTAAAATTTTGATATTCAAATAATAAGACTTCCATTATTTACTTTTTGATTTTGATAATATGTTTAAATTGAGATGTTTAAATTTACTCTGATAATTTTGTGAGTATTGATGTAGATCGTTAGATGGTTATACCACGATATGTGATCCTGGAAGGGGATTTCTATTGCCTGAATAGAGTGAGGAGATCCCGTTGCATTCTATAGTACCGATACGTCGGGAACGGGGTATAACAGAGTTTGGTATCAAAGCACATTTGCGCTATAATCACTACCAATCAATATACCTCTAATACCACAATGTTTGGTATTAGAGCATGACACACTATAATCATTGTCAATAATACTCACATGTAAAACATAAATGCTGATATTAGGAGAAACAAAATAACATACCAAATGAGAATAAGCTGTAGAAAGAGACCAAAGAATAACTACAGAAACTGAAGAGCATCATATACAAACCAAATGAGATAAGCATTAACAAGTGAACAATGTTTAAAGCATGATGGGTAGGTAGTTACAGGTCGAAACCTTAACCCTAAACAACATGGGGCGAGTAAAACAAAGGCTTAACTATGAGTCTGACAATCCTCCTAAAGTTTGGATTCACTCTATAGAATAAGCCAATTGAAGCAAACTAGCAAACTAGATAAAGGACACTTTCGTTGATTCCTTTATTTGGTTCAGCCCATAAACTCCAGCCATGGATCTAACTCTACACTAGTGAACTCTCTCACACTCAACCGTAGCCTCTGCCTTTACCTCAGTAGGAATAGGTAAGATTAAACCCATATAAGTCAATGTGTTTCGTAGAAAGGACACCTCTTGTCTAATAACTTCGAGAGTGTCACGCAACTACAACATATCATGCTCAGTCGTTATTATACATTGCTCCACACTTGAGATGTTTTGTAGAATGTGGCTCTTGTATGATGATAATCCTATCTATCATCTGATGGTATTCCTGTAATTCAGACACTAAAGTGCGAGCATCTACCAATACATCTTGTAGCTGCGTAACCTTAAGAGCCCCAATCTGAGGAACCGTCACACATGACACATTATCGTAAATCTCTCACCACTGTAGCATACATTCTTGCTCATTTGTTAATGATGTTGTATCCTTTGACCTTTGAGCAATTGGAAAATCCTCCTTATAATCTATAGGGATGCATATCGGATCACCACTATCACTCGTTGAAGCCGACTCAATCCTACGCAAGGGTTGAATCACTCTACACTGAATTTTCTTAGCCGACTATTGCCATGATCGTGGATTTGGATGAGTAATCCCCTCTAACAATGACATCTTGAAGGCCAAGCCTGAACAGTAAATTCTAACCAAAATCAAAATGGACGGACTACTCCACACAATCATCTTGAGAAAGGTCTATCCCCAGCTGAATGAATATGTGGGTGAGCAACCTCCTATAAGGAAGACTGTGAGACTAAGAGTAGAGTGCTGTAGTAATTAATGTTCTCAAGATCAAGTACGTAAGACCTGCACTCCACAATCCTAGTCTAACATGGGTTAACGTGTCGTGATAGGTCTTCCCATCATAACCTGACAAGAAGAGACAGACGAATGATAAGCCACTAGTTAAGGTACGAAACTGACAATTTTAACTTTGTTCGGTCTCACTGGTTGAGCATGTCCGTTCACACGGGCTATGCCACCAGACAAGCATAAAATAGAGTTCGAGAATAGGAAAGTTTCCTATTTTGAGTGGACTACTCTTCTAAAAGGGAGAGGATCCATAATAGGAGGTTGCCCTCCATATAAAAGGATAATTCTCCCACTCTTTCTCATTTTTGATCAGTTATAAACCCTGGAACTGAAAGGAGATCTGAGAGAGAAGCTGTTGAAGAAGAAGAAACTGTGGAGAGGAAGAGCTCACTATCGGTTTTCGAGCAACGTCGCCAAGAAACCAATGGTAAGTTTCTATCATTGTTGATAGATTAGGATGAATGTGAAGTTGGGATTCATGGTCATCAAAGATTGATTGATGAATTCCAATACGATTAGAATCATATTGACGAATTGTTCATAAGAATTCATCAATGAGAATGTAAGTTAGAACTAGGGTTACCATGGAAAACCGAGCCCTAATCCATCTTCGACATCGAATGGTATAGGAGGAACCTTCGGACAAGTCTAAGGAATTGACTCTGAGATAGGTCAAACAGAGAGACAGCCTGAAGGTTGTTTGGTTTGGTTGATCGATGGTACTGATAGACCAGACACTCTTGAGAAGTGTCTTAGGGTTGACCAATTTGATGTCCGGTCTGGCTAATGTCATACCGAACATGCGACCGAATAACATTCAGAGTGATCTTTTGCCAATCCAGACAGTGAATCCGATGAATGGAAAACTACCAGAATAAAACCTAATTTAATCCTATTGGTTGTCTAGGACTCATAGTCAAGCAAGGATAGTTTCAACTTGTAAAACCCGCACCTAGAAAATTCGGTCTAACTCAAATTTTCTTTCATGTCAGGGTTTTCTATCATAGATGAATTTGATTTGATGCCAAGTTGATGACTAGCATGGCAGGTAGCCTTTAAACTCTTAAACTCTTCTTGCCACATGTTAATGTGCAATCTTAAAGGGGGTCGATCGCTACTAGGCAGTCAGGAATCCCGATAGAGCCATGACCGGGTACATTGATCAGCCAGGCCAAAATGCCAAAAATGACCCACCCTCGAGATTAATAGTTAGTTTCATTTTGGGAGGCCATTTAGGATATTCCTTGAACCCATAGATGAATCTAGAGGGCCCCACATCTATCCTAACTACCTTTGGAATTGTAGAAGGGAAGGAGTCCCTCTCTAATTCAAACTCTTCCCACTTGGCAACTCCTTAGGAGTTCTCCATTTAAATTTGGAGTTTTACTCCAAAGAGGAAACCTAAATAAAATAAAAACCTATCCTTTTATCCTCCTTAGAATACGTATCAGTTTCAAAAAACTCTGACAAGTTCTCAGAGAAAGGGAGGAAGTGAAAAGAAGGGGAACAAGTGCAGCAACACTAGTGTTCGGAGATCTATCGACGACGTACACCAACATTGATTAAGAAATCGTCAATAAAACTCTAAACTCTGTGTATAACCTGATAAAGTCCCATACCCTATCGAATATCATATTTGAATGGTTGATGATCATTCTCTATCGATGGTAGAATTACCTTATTATTCCTTGATCCTGAGAATGCACTTTCTCAATGAATGATTGAGGTTAAGCCCTAGATTTCATCCTTGTTATGCTAATACTTAGACCTAAGAGGTACCCTACCATTGGACCACACTAGGTTAGCTATGCATGGACTAAGTTTACAATAGAATTTTAATATGGAAGACCATTAATTGACCTTCAAAAAGTGGTCGGACGATGCACCAGACTTGAGCCGTCTTCACTCTTTCCTTGATCTTATCTACCACTTGATAAGTTTCTTCAACGAATTCTGGCTCCACAATTCTTTGTTCACCCACCTCATTCTAAAATAGAGGGGTCCAATATTTTCTACCATACAATGCTTCATACAGAGACATCTGAATGGTAGCCTGACAATTGTTGTTGTAAGCACACTTAATCAGTGATAACTTTTCATCTTAAGCTCCTTTGAAATCAATTGCACAAGCTCGTAGCATATCCTCTAAGATCTGAATAGTCCTTTCCAACTTACCATCCATCTGAGGGTGAAAGGTTGTGCTAAACTTCAACTTCATTCCCATAACTATTTGTAGTCTTTGCCAAAACTTAGAGGTAAAGCGAGGATATCTATCTAACACTATGCTTTCAGGTACACAATGGAGCCTAACTATATTATCTACATATAATCTTGCCAATCTATCCAAAGTATACTGAGGTCTTATTGCGATGAAACAAGCTGTCTTTGTAAGGTGATCTACAATCACCTAGACTGCGTCAACTGATCTAGGAGTCAATGGTAGTCCAGTGACGAAGTCCATAGTGATACAGTCCTATTTCCATGCTGGCTCCGACAATGGTTGCAATAAATCGGCTTGTCTTTATCTTTCTGCCTTTACTTGCTAACAGTTTAAACATTGAAACACGTAATTGGCTATCTCTGCATTCATTCCCCTCTACCAGTACAATCTTTTTAGATCATGGTACATCTTAGTGCTTTCGGGATGTATTGAATATGGAGTAGAATGGATTTCTCTCATTAGTCCCTAAGGTTCGAATCTTTACTTTTAGGTATACACAACTTGCCTCTGTATCTGAGTACCTTCTTTGTATCCAAGGTAAAGTTAGGGTTGGGTCTATCTTTCTCCAAGTCCTCTCATATGGTTCTTAGATATGGGTATTGTAGAATAGCTGCTTTCACCTCATCCGTCAGATCTGGTAGAATCTTTAGTGCAGCGATCATAAGTGAAAACTTATGAATTAACCCTTGCGTGATGGGGTCATCTAGAGATTCCAGTACATATTGTACCACATTTCTTTCATAAGCCAAGAAGCACAAAGCGGCATTTGTACTGGGTCCTGCTTCCGGCTTCAGTATCCCTTTCTTACTTAATGCATCTACCACTACATTGGCCTTTCTTGGATGATACTGAATATCACAATCATAGTCCTTCAATAGCTCTAACTACCTTCGCTGTCTCATGTTTAACTCATCTGAGTAAGAAGATAGGTGAGGCTTTTATGATTTGACTTGATTTGAAATTTCTCTTCATACAAGTAGTGTCTCTAAGTTTTGATTGCATGAATTACCGCAGCTAACTCCAAGTCATGTGTAAAGTAATTCTTCTCATGCTCCTTCAACTGTCTCGAGGCATATGTTATTACCTGTTCATCTTGCATTAGAATACATCCCAAACCCAATCTGGAAGCGTCCGTATAAAGAGTGAACAGTTGCCCTGGTGTCGAAATGGTCAAGATGGGGGGCTGATATCAATTTGACTTTAAAGTTTGAAAACACTCTTCACACTTTTCAGTCCAAACAAAATTTTCTCCTTTATTGGTCAACTTGGTAAAAGGAACTGTGATCCTGAAGTAGTCCTCTACGAATCATTTGTAGTAACCAGCTAATCCCAAGAAACTTCTTATTTCTGCAATGTTCTTAGGTGCTTCCCACCCTACAATTGCAACGATCTTGCTGAGGGTCTATTTTTATCCCTTCTGATGAAATTAAGTGACCCAAGAAAGTCCCTTCATTCAACCAGAACTCATACTTCTTGAACTTGGCATAGAGCTTCTCCCTTCTCAGCTATTATAGGGCTGCTCTAAGATGTGTTGCATGAGTCTCGTTGTCCTTGGAGTAAACCAAAATATTGTCTATGAAGACTATGACTGAGGTGTCCAGCATGTCATGAAACACCCGGTTCATAAGCTCCATAAATGATGCGGGGGCATTGGTTAATCCAAATGACATAACCAGGAATTCATAGTTTCTGTACTTGGTTCTAAATGCTGTCTTAGGGATGTTACTATCCTTGATCTTCAACAGAACCCCTAATGAATTTTGGAGTGTTTATAATATATGCTTGTTGTGCCACATGATTATTATGATAACATGTCATCTAATAAATGCTTTGAGCATGCATTTGCATTTATAATATATGATTGATGTGTGGATATGTAACTGTGATCTAGTGGGTATGGGTGAAATGGTCGAGGACCGCTGAATCCAACCTGCCAAGAAGTTCTTGACTAGTATGTTACTCATCCCTAGCAGGATGACAGTCTCTTGGGGGGGGGGCAAAACGGATGGTCTGGGATTCTTGCTAGGATTGGTGAGAGGGATATTTCAGATGACATGTAGGGTTTGGTTAGTGGTACTACCCCTGTATGCAACCCTAGCCAGTAGGGGATCAGGTACTGGTAGAGTGGAGTGATGAGGGAGAAGGGTCGGTAGTGTTCGTTGGATGCTACCCAATCACCATTCTGATTGGGATGTAGTATGGGAGCACCGGGGCTATTGGAGTAGGCTGTTGAGTATCCAATACTCCCATGCATGGAGGTTGTAGTCAGCTTCTGGGAAGTGTGGCTAGGCCTTACCACATACTAGCATACATGATACCAAAATACTGCATTGCTGTGTGTAATAAACGGATAATGCATATTGTTTGCTTGCTTGTCTTTTTCTCACTGAGCTTATGTTAGAGAGTTGACCCTTGCGTACACCATTCTTTTTAGATGACATTGCAAGTACCATTGTTGCTGATTATTTGAATGCACCAGTGATCTCTCATTTGGCCTACTTAGGAGGAATACCATATGAAGACAATACATATGACGGGAACTGTGAATGCGATGCATGTGTCTTCGATGGATAGATATTCTTGATGAGGAGTTTTGGAATAATGAACAATTTTCTTTTATTATTGTCTTCATGGATTATTTAGATTACATGTAATTAGCCCATGAATTATAATGGCAACGATACTTTAAGTTTGTTTGATGGAAATGGTTGATGAATACATTTTATAAAGAGGTTAAGTACTGATAGTATTATACTTATTTATCAATAGCATGCTTATGGTTATCTAGTTATCTTTTGCTATGTATTACTCTGGATTGTGTTTGTGGCATTGTGTTGGTAAGTAGTTGGTATGTGTGTGTGCACTGCTTATGAGGTCCTGGTGGGATCACATCCAAACTACGGTGTTGATCCAATCGTATCCCAAAAAATTTTTGTACCGGTATTTTGAGGTGTGATAGGTTTGCTATCAGAGCAATAAGTTTTGTTACACTATACCAATCAAGCCAATGCTACAATAATTTACAGTAACCTGAGCAATAGACTAATAAAAGCTTCAAGAGCATAAATGGTAAATATGAAACTAAACTTGTATGTTGTGTGATAACTAACAAGAAGAGCATAATATGCTAGGGAAAGACTAGAGATTAAGTATTACAACTAAAATAGGGAAATAAGACTTAGTTTTATAACAACAATTAGGGAAAGAGGAAATCAACTTGATCACTCAGAATTAATGGTGTGGACTCACGAACTCACTGGTAGGTCTTCACCCGTGATGTAGCCGCCGTGTCCCTAATGTCATTTTCTGACATTATACCTGTAAGACCCGTGTCAAACTAACCCGGTCTTACCACCTTGAACCAGGTTTACCCATCATGGTCGAGTCAAATGGACCAAAGGCATGAAGGAGATCGAGATCCCAGGTATAAAATCGACCCAAAAACACTTAATTTTAGGGGAGGGTCGCACACCCGGCAACGCGGTCGGACCTCCCAAAACAAAAAGTCGGACCCTCGGTTTTGAAGGGAGGGTCGGACAGCAAGACCCTAGGGTCGACGGGATCATCGACCCTCCCATCGACCCTCGGTTTCGACGGCCGAAATTAGGAAATTTCCTAATTTTCGGTTGAGATTCTTACCAAATCTCAATGGGACTATTATAGGACATTCCTACTCTATTTAAGGACGTCCCAAGCCACTTTCACTCCTTTTACAACCCTAATTGAATTGAAGAAAGAAGAAGAGGGAAAAGAGGAAGAAAGGAGGCAAGGAAGAAGACTTAGCAAAAAGGAGAAGAATTTGCAGAGAAAAGTAATCTTCTCAGGTATGGATACTAATTCCATGAGTTTCACGGACCTTAGGTTAGATATGGTTGAGTGTAGGATTTCGGAGAAACCCAAACCATCCATTCATGGTTAGGTTTTCATGGAAAATCATAGGAGGATGCATGAAAACTATTTAGATGGATTATACATGGTTCTAGACCATGAAATGACTATTGAGTGAATGTAGGAAGCAAGCCATAGGACCCCAAACACGAAGAATGGATTAAAAGTGGAAATTGGACCAGAGTGCATCGAGGGTCGCACCGAGGGTCGATAGACCATCCGACCCTAGGTGTTTCGACCATCGACCCTCAGCATTCGGGAAGTTCGGAATGGAGGGAGGGTCGATAGACCTGAATTCATTCTAATTAAATTCTATCGACTTTGTTAGGTCTGCTAGCAATCTAATAACATTGTAACGGTGATTTTAAAGCTTGGTAAATATCTATTAACAAGCTAAGGTGAGGAACCTTAACCCCAAACTAAATTGGTTAATAATAAACTGTTTTCTATTTCTTGAGTCCTATGCCATGCTTGATTCTATGCGAATATGTTTGTAATGTGCATACAACATGCCATCCAATATTTCTATTACTTGTTCATGTATATTTACTTTATTGTTTATAACATGATGATGATGATGATGATAGGAATAGGCATGTGCTTGTATAGTGTGGTTGATGTACTTGATGCGGCGGTATCGGGGAGGTGTGATGAGAACGTCAATAAACGTTAACCTTTGGCGGGTCTCGGACTTTAGCTCTATCTCTAACTCAAGTCTTGTGCATTGACATCGTCCCCCTCGACGTCGAATATTTTTAGTTGATGATGCAGGTTATACAGTTGAAGATTTTATAAACGCGTCAGCGTATGGGAATGTAGTAGCTATGGAAGTTGGAGCTGAAGACGATACACACGACTCCTCTTGCGAGTGCAACTCGTGTGTATTTGACTAGATATTTTTGTAGGTTTCTTTATTGGATTTATAAGACATGTATTTGGTACTTAATTATTTATGTCTCAGTTAAACCGAATAATTTGCTATTATTTATGGATATCATTTTAGTTCTCGGTTCATTTATTTATAAGACTTTCGCTATGTGTATTTACTCGATTATGATGGTGAGTATATGAAGGCTCAGGTAACGCGGGGATAGCCTATTTGAGATCCTGGTTGAACCGTTGGTTATTTAGCGGTTCATCACACCATTCTGAAATGTACGGAATTGGGGTGTGACAATACCTGTTCTTACCATGGCCGCTTGCATTGCGTTGAGTTGAGATGAGAGTGATGATTGGGCATGTTGCATTCGCCTAAAGTTGTTCTCCACAGAGTGTGCAAATCGCCTCTGATGATCCCAAATGCCATGTAGCTCGGCCAGTAGGATGTTCATGTCTATGGGAGGCTGAGATGAACCTGCTTGGTCTATACTTTCATCCTCAGTACCCAATCATGTATCATCCTCTATTTTATTTATTCTCAAATTCTTCGTCTGTTAACGTTGCAGGACAAGGATGAGCCTTTAACTCATCATCAAACAGTATTACATCATCAAGATGCATTTTAGAGATGGCATACCAACCAAAAAGAGATGCTACTATCTCTTCATATCCGTCAAAATTTAGTATACCGACTCCCAGTAGAGAAAAGAGGTGAGTGAGTAGCTTGCCGTAAGGGAGATTTAAAGGTCCAGAACCATCTGAAGTCAAAATCATAATTCATATAAAGATGTAGGGCAAACAAACTGAAACCCTGGTTGCAAGTTGATAGACTAGGAATTGGCCAAATGAAGATAGCTCATTGTAATGACCCCCCTGGGGTAAGATGTTGTGCTGCATAATTCTGCTACATACTCGGGGTAAGGGGCGATAGTTGACAATTTTATGATACTTACCCAGTAAGAGAATCTGATTGGCAATCTCTAGCCGGATGACCTCAGTGAAGGAGTCCCTATCCTTTAAACCACAGTATGCTACGTCTTCACCCATAGATATACCTAGCATTTCAAAAGAGATATCTTTGCCTAGCACCCTGCTAGAGATGCAAAGTCCTACAACATTATCATCGTCATTCATACTGCTAGTTACATGTAAGTTGCAGTAGAAGAGTCGTTCCAAGTTAAGCCTCGTAATGATATCGATCTCTAATATGGGAGACCATCCCATAGCGTCGAAGGTAGCTCTGATGTTGAACCGTTTTAACTCGTCAAATAACACACATTGACCGGATTTGACAAGTTTCTATTCAAACCTTGAGAATGCTTGCTGAGCCTCTATGGAAACCGCATTGTGTAAAATGCCAACGGAGCATTTCGTTATGGTTGGCTTACGGTAGTTTTCCTTGAACGGGGTGGCCTGCATGAATAGTAAACAATCGTAGCATGGTTTGAGCAAACATTGTTCCAAGAATATCGTAAGAACTAAGAAAATAACCGAAAAACTTAAGAGTCAGTGGTGAGACTTTGAGTCTTGGCGTATTTAAGTAAATTTGACTTGCTTATGAGAATAGGATAATGGAAACTTCGAGAAGAAGCTCAAAGAAGACCATTATTTCATTTTCTAACCCTAGAACTGAGTTCCAAGTAAGAAAGGGAGAATTCATACCTCGGATCCATACTAAGGAAAGTTGAGGAAGGATTTGTTAATGGAGGATGCTCTTGGAGGTGAAACCAAAGTTTTCGGAGGCAAAAATGGAGCTCCTTAGTCACACCCCAATTCTAGACTAATCAGAGTAGTGTGATGAGCTATCAATAAACCAACGGTTCAATCAGTATCTCGTATAGGTTGTACCCACCATATCAAACCACACATACATTCCACGGTAACAATCAGAGATAATAAACAAGTAAGCAAAAGTCTTTATAGATAATGAACTGAGTATCTAACAGTGATAAAATAAATATTTAATCCAGTTATCTCCAAATAACTCAAGACATAAAGTAAATAATCCATTACAAGTTCCAGTACCCAAACATAACTAAACTACTCGAAAACACATTGGTTGCACTCGCATGAAAGATTATGCACATCTTCCACAGCTTCTACATCCGTAGCCACCATGTGTCCATACGACGGCGCATTCACAAAATCTTCTACAGTAGGTCCTGCATCATCAACTAAAAATATTTGACATCGAAAAGGTGAGCACACATCACAGCTCAGTGAGCAAACAAAACAATGCGTAAACATATGCATGCATTCAATTTAATATCTTTGGTCTGGTTTTTAATTTTGCAATGTGCCATAGAAAGGATTGGCGGCCACCGCACCTCTATACATGAGTCTGTGAATCTGCCCAATGGATCAAACACCATTGCCGTCCCACATACACCCACTATGGAATAGAGATAGAACTAAAGTGTCCGGATCACACACCGTCAACACTTCCCCTGATGCCCTACCTATACCAATATGTAAGCCCCTATTGGCGAGGGCTTGCAAACTGGGCTCACAACTAACCAATCCTAATGCCATCCAATGTATCTAAGGCCTCACCCCAGCATCCCTCAATACGTCCATAGAGATAGAGCTAAGGCCCCCTGACAGAGTCAAAGACCACACGGTCCGAGACCACCTCCCTTGATGCCCTACGACGTAATAGTTCTGCTAAGGTAATGACGATACAACGATATCAATGTGAAGCATGGTTTGGGGATCAAACACCCTTTCCCGCATTACACACCAACCACACTTACAAACACATGTCTATTCCTGTCATCATCAATCAATATTGTAGTAACAATAAAGTAAATATGTATGAACAGGAATATCAATAATATTGGATGACATGTGAGATGCACATTACAATCACATAAGCATAGAATCATTTATAGCATTGGACGAAATAAAATAAACTTAGTTTGTTATTATCCAATTAGTTTTGGTTTTGTTCCCTCACCTTTTAACGATATTCGATCTCCCTTCAAGCTTTGAAATTCTCTTTAAATCAATTTAGCAACCTAGGAATTACATGAATTTAAGTTAAGATTCATGTGTAAGATGTTACAGTAGTTGAAAGTTAAAACATATCACTGATAGGTGACTGATTGGTCCTATGGTCTCATGCTGTGTCGATCATACTACGTACGGTCGATACCCTATGGTCGCACTATATGAGACCACACCTATGACCATACGTTTCTTGAATTCCTCTCGAATAGCTATGGTCGATACTCTGGTCACCTATGGTCGACCATAACTGCGACCATATGAGTTTAATGTGGTCTCTTACTTCCAATATGAATTCCTCCTCTTGGCTCATTAACGGGGTCCTCCCTAATGATCATTCTAAGGCCAAAATTCTTAGTTTTACCACATTAATTACTCTAACCCATTCTCCAGGATCCCCTTTTTAAATCTGCTCAGAAAATCCCATAGTTAAATCCTTACATTGGGTTTGGTATTATAATTCTACATTAAAACTCTTACTCTTAGTATTCTAAGGCTACAAAGATAAGGTTTATATTTTACTTGTTGTAGAGAGTTTGTAGAACTCCTTCTCTTAGCCTTCTTCTTAGTCTTTTCTCATTCTCCTTCTCTTCCTCTAGGGTTTGATAATGTTCCAAAAGAGTGAAAAAGGGTTGAGGGACATCCTTTATATAGAGAGAAACTCTCCATACAGAGCTCTCCAACAATAGGGAAGAGATCCCCCCTCTTATTTGAAAAGTTTCTAAACTCAAAGTTTGATTTGGGGTCGTACGGTCGGATGTACGGTTGCAAAATCTGTCGACCATATACTTGAAAACATCGACCATACGTTTAATTTATCATTGGTGTTTATTTCTCATCGTATTGTCGACCATACCTACCCAGGTAGTTGACCATACACTTAGTTTTTAATGTTTTTGAGTCGATTAGTTTACGTGGTCTTGTTGTCTATCTTCACATGGTTGGCCCACTTGATCCAGCAATGATGGGAAGACCTAGCATGACATGGTTAGACCGGTTAGTGGAGTGCGGTCTTACACCTTACCACTTTGAGTAAAAGTTGTAGTGAGGAGTGGAAGAAAGAATCACGTTCTAATTTATAGTTGGAAAAATTTCCCCAACCGATCGAGAATCTCGAGTGGAGTAAAGTTTGGCGCAATAACCGATGCAACATTAGACTTGAAAATTGACATTCTGGAGGTGGTCCGATGGAGGGACGGACGATGGTCTGTAATGACCAACCCATCAACCTACAGGTTTCAGAGAGCTTAGTGAATTTTCCGAACGTAATACCTGTTGAAATTAGTCGAGTCTGGACATAATGACTGACAATTGATAAATAACATATATAACTCTAGAAATTGTGATTCTTCTTGATTGTGTTTGGTGCCATTTTGTGCACGTTCTATTTACATCACTTGTGTCATTGCTATAGGACATGTTACTGACCATATAAAATGCCCGTTTTAGGGAGTTGAATAGGTTGAAATGGCCTCACGCAGATACAATAACCCACGTGATAGCGATGATAGGAACCCTCCACCTAGAGATAGGTTAAATGACAAGCCCAACCTGGATGAAACTTAACTACCCACCACTAATGTGGGAGGACCCTCTCAATTAGAAACTATTCCTTTACCACTTGAAGTCACCCTTAACAACCTCCCTACTATTATAAGGAATTTGGATCTCACATTGAGCCAGGAAAAGCAAAGAGTAGCCGAGGAAAATCAGCAAAAGTTTCTTGAGGATCTAAGAACCCTCCTGACCCCAGTACTTGCACCACAGGCAGCTGGACAACAAGGGAACAGGAACAACAACATGCCACCACTTGGAGGAAACCTTATAAATCAAGCTGGGTCATCTACAGGATAGAATAGAGTACCTGTTGGACCTAATCAAAATCTAGTGGCAAATCAGAATCCGCCACCGATTCCTCTACTGTCATACTATGATCAGTCTTGAACCATTGAGAGGTTCATGAAGATGAATCCCCTGAAGTTCACTAGAGTTGGGACCACTCCCTTGCAGCTTGCCATATGGATCAAGTCCATAGAAAAGATCCTTTAAATGATGGTATGCATTGAGGACGAGAAGATCCTATGTGCAACTTATATGCTAGAAGGAGAAACCAATATTTGGTGGGAGTCCATTATGTCACTCCTGATGGCAAAGTACCCCAAATCTTCAAGGAGGCTTTCTTTGACAGGTATTTCCCCAGAAGCTTCAAGGATAGAATGGAGGTGGAGTACCTCAATGTTTTATAGGGATAAAAAATAGTGGATGAGTACCAGCACAAGTTCAAAGAACTTTTCTATTTCGCTCCACTGAGCATGAAAGAAGAGTCTGCAAAAGCTTGAAGGTTTACTAAAGGTTTGAGGGGTAACATATTATAGTTAACGCCCTTGGAAAGGAAATTTACTCTGAGGCTATCCAAACAACCAAAGTTATTGATGCTAGTCTGAGAGATAGTTACTTCGCCCAAAAGGGAGCAACAAGAGGTCATCTTATTTTGCTAGTGGTCGAGCCATGAATAAGACTTTCGGAACCAATCAAACCACAACTAAATTAGCAGCATTCAAAGCCACGACTACAGATAATCGTATGGCAGTCCCAGCACCTGCAAATCTAAATGCTATAACTGTGGATAGATGGGACACTATGCTGGACCTGTCCACTCCCATATAAAACAATGCAGTCTGGGAAGGTCTATGCTGTATCTGCAAAGGAAGTTGAAGCATCACCAGATGTGGTGACAAGTACACTTCTGTAATTAATTACTTTTAACTATGTGAGCATGCATCTAAAACATGGTATTATTATAAGGTACTGTTAGTATAGAGGGAATTTCGGTTAGGGTACGTTTCGATTCAGGAGCCACCCATTCCTTTGTGTCTCTATCTTTTGGGGAAAAGATAAGAGGTGATGCCAAGACCCTAGAGACACTATTGATTGTGAAATTGCCTCTCGGTATAGAGGTAATACTTAATGAATACCAAGGACCATGTCTAGTTCTGGTTCAAGGTAGAAGTCTGGAAGCAAATCTAGTCCATTTAAAGATGTCGGACTTCGACATGATATTAAGCATGGACTGGTTATCACAACATAGAGCTAGTCTCTAGTGTGTGGAAAAGAAGTTGAGATTTAAAGATGAAAACAGGGAAACATTCGAGTTTCAAGGAGAGAAGAGGACAAAGAAAAGGAAGTTGTTCCTTTCAGCCCTCAAGGCAATCAAATGTCTTCAAAATGGAGATTTAGGATTTCTAGTGTCAATCCTAGATGTTACAATTGAGCGACCCCATCTGGAAGTTTTGGAACTGGTGAAGAAATTTTTGGATGTGTTTCTAGAGGATCTACTGGGGCTACCACCGAACCGTGCAACTGAGTTTGTAATAGACTTGCTACCTGGCACATCACTAGTGTCGAAAGCTCCCTATAGGATGGTGCGTACCACACTTAAGGAGTTGAAGGCACAACTGCAAGAACTGCTGGATAAAGGTTTCATAAAACCTAGCATTTCTCCTTGGGGCACTCCAATACTATTCGTGAAGAAGAAGGATGGCAGCGAACATCTCTGCAACAATTATAGAGAACTGAATAAGCTCACCATCAAGAATCGACATCCATTATTCCACATAGATGACTTGTTCAACCAATTACAAGGCACTGCGATGTTTTCCAAGATTGATCTTCGATCGAGATATCACCAATTAAGAATAAATGAGAGTGACATACCTAAGATGGCCTTTCGGATTAGGTATGGGCACTACGAGTTTCTGGTCATGTCCTTAGGGTTGACTAATGGTCCTGCCTTGTTTATGGAGTTGATGAACCGAGAATTTCATGATATGTTGGATACCTCAGTGATTGTGTTTATTGACAACAAACTAATCTACTCCAAGGATGCAGAAGAGCACAAGACACACTTACAACAAGCATTGCAAAGGCTATGAGAAAAGACACTTTATGCCAAATTCAAAAAGTGTGACTTTTGGTTGAATGAAATGGTATCCTAGGTTGCGAAGTGTTAGCAGAAGGGTTCAAGGTAGACCCCAAAAAAATTGAAGCCATTATCAACTGGGAAGCACCTAGAACGGTCACTGAAATCCAAAGTTTCTTAGGTTTAACAAGTACTACCATAGATTCATGGAAGATTACAATAGAATTGAAGTACAACTGACTAAATTAACTAAGAAAGGGGAAAGATTCATCTGGTCAAACCAGTGTAATGGATGTTTTCAAACCTTGAAGGAAAGATTGGTTTCAACTCCTATATTGACGATCCCAAGACTAGGAGAACCTTTCACTTTGTATACTGATGCTTCCAAGCTGGGCTTGGGATGTGTACTCATGCAAGGGGAGCAAGTTGTAGCTTATGCCTTGAGACAATTGAAGAAACATGAGGAAAACTACCCAACACATGACTTAACTCACAGTAGTAGTGTTTGTTCTCAAAGCATGGAGACATTACTTGTATGGAGAAAAGTTTCATATTAAGTTAGATCACAAAAGCCTTACCTACTTATTTACTCAAAAGGACTTAACTATGAGACAACGAAGATGGGTAAAATTGCTAAAAGAATTTGACTACAAAATCTCATACCACCCTAGGAAAGCTAATGTAATAGCCGATGCCTTAAGCAAGAAGAGTCTAGCAAAGCCTAAAGAAAGAATTAAACTGGGTTTGATTCTAACTGCAAGAGGAAAAGCTGAAGATGCATTGGACTTATTAGAGGAATCCTTGGGAAATCAAGTTATTTATGAACTTGCAAGCCTATTCGCAAATATGCAGATAAAAGTTGACTTAGTCACCAAAGTAATAAAGGAGCTACCTACAGACTCTACCTACGAACTCTGAGGGAAGACCTACGAAGAGGAAAGTCAGACCCTGACTTCATTATTTCTCTAGACGATTGACTCAGATTCCAAGGCTGACTCTACATCCTTCAACAGCTACAGATATCAAGGAAAGAATTTTGAGGGAAGCCCATAATGCTTCTTATTCAGCCCATCCAGGCAGCACCAAGATGTATCACGACTTGAAAAAGTCATTTTGGTAGAAAGGTAAGAAGGCAGATATAGAAAACTATGTATACAGATGCTTAACATGCCGGCAAGTAAAGGTAGTTCGCCAAAAACTATCCAGATTACTTCAGCTGTTACTGGTACCCGAATGGAAATGGGACTGCGTTACAATGGATTTTGTTACAGGTCTACCCTTGACACCCAAAAATATAGATGCTATTTGGGTAATTGTCGGCAGAGTTACAAAGACAGCAAGATTTATAGCAATTTGACCTCAATATACGTTAGATAGACTGGCTAGACTGTATGTAAATGAAGTATTTGTCTACATGGTGTACTTTAAAGCATTGTGTCAGATAGGGACCCCCGATTCACATCTAGGTTTTGGAAGAGTCTGCAACACATGATGGGCACAGAATGACGATTTAGTACACCCTTTCATCCGTAAACGGACAGTCAATCAGAGAGGATGATTTAGATCCTAGAAGATATGCTCTGTGCTTATGCAATAGATTTCAAGGGAGCATGGGATGAGAAACTATCCTTAATGGAGTTAGCCTATAGAAACAACTACCAGGACAGTATTGGCATGGCTCCATATGAAGCTCTTTATGGACGAAGATGCAGAACTTTACTATACTGGGAGGAAGTTGGCGAAAGAAGAATAGTTGGACCAGATTTTGTCCAAGAGTCATGCCAAGAAGTGGACATAATAAGGGAAAGGATCAAAGCAGCCCAAGCTCAACAGAAAAGTTACTCAGATGTTAGGAGAAAATATATTGAGTTTGCTATAGGAGATAAGGTGTTCATGAATTTGGTAAGAAGGGAAAATTGAGTCCTAGATATGTAGGACCCTATGAGATCTTAAAGAAGTGTGGAATTGTAGCGCTACCAATTAGCGCTACCACCATCATTAGCAGATGTGCACGATGTATTTCACGTATCAATGTTAAAGAAATACGTACAAGACCCATCCCATGTATTGGAAGCCAATCCTCCTCAGTTAAACGAAGAATTGATAATGGAACTTAAACCTCAATTAATCTTGGACAGGAAGGTTCAGCATCTAAGAATTTGAAACGTTCACCATGTCAAGGTCATGTGGAAGAACCCACATGTAGAGGACTTGTATTGGGATGAGGAGGAATCTATGAAGAAAAGATATCCTCACTTGTTCATGACGATGGGTAAGTAGGAATTTTGGAGATGAAATTCTTTTAAGGGGGTGGGGTTGTATACCCCACACCCAGAAAACCCGGCCTAACTCAGATTTTCTTTCGTGTCAGGGTTTTCCATCGTAGATGAACCCGATTCGATGCAAGTTGATGACTAGCACGGTAGGTACCCTTTAAACTCTTAAACTTTTCTTGCCACATGTTAAAGTGCAATCTTAAAGGGGGCCAGTCTCTACTAGGATGTCGGGAATCCTGATAGAGCAAGGACCGGGTACATCAATCGGCCAGGCCAAAACCAACCCTCCCTCGAAATTAATAGTTAGTTTCATTTTGGGAGGCCATTTAGGATATTCTGTAAACCCATAGATGAATCTAGAGGGCTCCACACCTACCCTAACTACCTTTGGAGTGGGAATGAGTCCCTCTTTAATTCAAACTCTTGCCACTTGGCAACTCCTTAGGAGTCATCCGTTCAAACTAGTAGTTCTACTCCAAAGAGGACATCTAAATAGAAAATCTACATTTTCACCCTCTTTAGAGTACGTATCATCTCAGAAAACTCTGACGAGTCCTCAGAGAAAGGGAAAAAGTGGAAGGAAGGGGAAGAAGTGTAGCAGCACTAGTGTTCGGAGATCTATCGATGATGTACACAAACATTGATTAAGAAATCATCGGTAAAACTCTAAAATCCCTGTAGAACCCGATAAAGTTCCATACCCTGTAGAATATCATATTTGAATGGTTAATGATCATTCTTTATCGATGGTAGAATTGCCTTATTATTCCTTGATCCTGAGAATGTATCTCCTCAATGAATGATTGAGGTTAAGCCCTAGATTTCATCCTTGCTTTGTTGATACTTAGACCTAAGAGGTACCCTACCATTGGACCATACTAGGTTTGCAATGCATGGACTAAGTTTATATTATAATTTTAATCTGGAAGACCATTAATTGACCTTCAGAAAGAGGTTGGACGATGCATTGGACGATGGATTGTAAGAGTCAACTATCACACCCCAATTCTAGTAGAACGAGAAGTGTGTATGAACCGTTAACAAACCACGGCTCAAGCCAGGATCACATAGGGCCGTGCCAATAATCAAACCATTACATTAAACCACAATTAGAGATAATAAATAATAGCAGAAGTCTTTGACATTAATGAACTGAGAGTCTACATGATAAATAAATATTAAACCAATTATCTCAATGTTGTCCAAAACATAATACATATCCCCTACAAGTTCTTAATAAAAAATACAGAAGTAAATCTAAAGATAAACACAATCGAAACACTCGCATGAAGAATTATGCTCGTCCTCTGTTGTTTGTACATTCATAGCCACCACGTGTCCATATGACGGCGCATTGACATAATCCTCTACAGTAGTATCTGCATCATTAACTAGAAAGAAAATGATATCGTGGGATAAGCTCGTTAGCTCAGTGAGAAACAAAATAATGCAACAAGCATATGCATGATGTAACATTTAACTCTTTGGTCTAGTTTAAGTTTACAATGTGCTATGGTAAGGATAGACGACCACCACACCTCCTTGCACAAGAGTGTGAGTACACCCACTAGTCAGGCATCCACCAAAACTGATGTCACCCTATAACACTCACTACAAGATAGAGATAAAGCTAGAGCCTAATAGATCATACTCCGTTAGCACCCCCCTGATACCCTATCCCATACCAGTATGTATGCCCTTACTTGGGAGGGCTTGCAAACTGGGTTATTCACCAACCAATCCTAAATGTCATCAAAGTGTAACCAAGGCCTTACCCAACATCCTTCAATACGACATAGAGATAAAGCTAAAGTCTGTTGGTAGAGCTACATCCCATACTGCAATCACTCCCCTTGATACCCTACGTCGTACTAAGTCTGCTAAGGTAATAGCGATACGATGTTGTCAGTGCAGTGAATGGTTTGAGGCTACCACCTCTCTCCACTCAATACACCAACCACACACAATCACATGCCTATCCTTATCATCATCAGCATAAAGAAATATAATTAAATATGCATGAACAATGTAAACAGTTATTGGATGACATGTTATGTGCAAAAACAACAAAACATCAAATAAGTAATAAACAGGATAGCTTGTTATTAATCAATTAGTTTAGGTCTTATCCCTCACATGTTGAGTGTTTGTTGAATTTCTTCAAGACCTTGAGATCAGCTTTTCTTGAGTACAAATTCTATAAGATTATTAGGATTAGATTAGGGTTCCGTTTTGATAATTTACAGTGATTAGACTCATTATCCGGTTTGGCAAATAACCTTTTCGAACATTGTTCTGTTGACTGTCCAGCACTATATAATGTGTGACTGGGAAACAAACCAGACAACCCTAAGATGCTTCCCGAGAGTATCTGGTCATTTGTCCTGTCCTTCGTTGGGTGCTTTTGGACAATACAGACCAGACAACCTATGGGGAATTCCTCAGCCTGTCTTCCAGTTGGATTTCCTTCAGAGTCGATTCTTCGACTTCTATCTAGGGTTCATCTTACCTATTCTAAGGTCAAGAACACATTAAGGCTAGGGCTTCATTAAGATCCTAAATCCTCACAACCCTAATGACGTTCTTTATGTGATTGATTCAACAGTAGAATTAGATCACCGCCTCTGACAGCTGTGAACCTAATTTCATACATACACTAACCTAGTTACAGAAGTTAGGAGCTTACCATTGGTCTCTTGATGGTGAGTTCTTCTACTTCTTTCCTTCTTCCTTCTCCAAAGCTTTTTTCTTCTCCCAACCTTCTTCTCAACTCTCTCTCTCTCTCTCACTTTTAGGGTTTGTGAGTGATCAAAAGAGTGAGAGAGTATGAAGGGATGTCCTTTATATATAGGGAAATCCTCTAAACAGAGTCCTCTCCCAATTAAGAGAGTAGTTTCCCAAAGTTAAGAAATTTTGCTAATCTTGGAGTCTGTTTTAATTTGACTGGTCGTGTGACCAGGCTCCTAATACGCAAGCCAATTGGACAAGCTTCGAGTTGACTGACAGTTCATACCTAGCTTTGTGTCCATTATCTGGTTGGTTCGTCCAACCTGGTTATGATGGGAAGACCTATCACGACACATAAACCAGGTTAGATTGTGTTAGTGGAGTGCAGGTCTGACAACTCCCCCTCTTAAAAAGAAATTTCATCCTCAAAATTTACACGTACCTTCTTAACCAAATAGGTGAGGATATTGCTTCCGTATGACGGCTTCCTCTTCCCATGCCACCTCTTCCATGTCTTGGCTTCTCTAGGTTACTTTAACATAAAAAATGTCCTAGTTTTGGAGCTTCTATACCTTCTAACTTGTGATCTTGGCTAGTACAACTTTGAATGTTAGTTCCTCTATCAGGTCGAGAGGATCCGTCGTCAATATGTGAAACGGGTCTCTCATATACTTCTTCAATAGAGACACGTGGATTACATTGTGTACACCAGACATAGATGATAGTAGTGCAAGCTGATACGTCACCTTTCTATGTCTTGCCAGGATCTCGTATGGTCCCATTATCTAGGACATAATTTGCCTTTCTTACTGAATCGCTTCAATCCGGGCATAGGTGATATCTTCAGGAACACTTCTTCACCTACAACGAACTCAAGATTTCGGCGTTTGTATCCGCATAATTATTCTATCGTACTTGAGCAATCTTCACCCTTTCCTTGATCTTCTCCACCACTTGACAGGTCTCTTTAATAAATTCTAGGCCCACTATTCTTCGTTCACTCACTTCATTCCAAAATAAAGGGGTCTGACACTTCCTATCGTACAACGCCTCATAGGGTGACATCTGTATATTAGCCTGATAACTGTTGTTGTAAGCAAACTCGATCAATGATAGCTTCTCATCCCAAACCCCTTTAAAATCAATTGCACAAGCTCATAGCATATCTTCTAAGATCTGAATGGTCCGCTTTAACTATCCATCCATCTAAGGGTGAAATGTTGTACTAAACTTTAACTAAACTTCAACTTCATCCCCATAGCTGTCTGTAGTCCTTACCAAAACTTTGAAGTGAAGCTAGGATCTTTATCTAACACTATGCTCTCAGGTACACCGTGGAGTTTGACTATGTTGTCCACATACAGCTTGGCTAATCTCTCCAAAGTATACTGAGGTCTGATTGCTATAAAATGAGCTATCTTCGTAAGGCGATCTATAGTCACCCAGACTGCATCGACGGATCTGGGAGTCAACGGTAACCCATGATGATGTCATAGTGATGTAATCTCACTTCCATGCTGGTAAGGCAATGGTTGTAGTAAACCCGCTAGTCTATGTCTTTCGGCTTCTACTTGCAATAGTTTAGACATTGGAATACATATCGAGCCACATCTGCTTTCATTCCTCTCTACCAATACAATCGCTTTAAATCATGGTAAATCTTGGTGCTTCCAGGATACACTGAATATGGAGTACAATGAGCCTCTATCATTATTCTATTCCTAATGTCGGAGTCTTCACTCTCAGGTATACACAACCTTCCTTTGTATCTGAGTATCTTTTCCACATCCAAGGTAAAGTCAGGGTTAGGTTTATCCTTATCCAAATCTTCCTGTACAGTTCTTAGATACTAGTCTTTTAGGATTATGGCCTTTACTTCGTCCCTCAGGTCTGGTATGATGTTCAATGCCGTAAACATGAGTGAGAACTTGTGGATTAGTCCTTACTCTATAGGGTCATCTGGAGACTTTAATATGTGTTGCACCACATCCCCTTCAGTAACTGATACCATGGAACATAGAGTGGCATTCATACTAGGTCCTCCTTTAGGCTTCAGTATTCCCTTCCTGCTCAAAGCATCTGCCACTACATTTGCCTTGCCTGGATGATACTGAATATCACAGTCATAGTCCTTCAAAAATTCTAACCACCTTCTCTGTCTCATGTTCAACTCCTTTTACATGAAGAGATAGGTGAAACTCTTGTGGTCTGACTTGATCTGAATTTCTCACTATAAAAGTAGTGTCTCCAAGTCTTGATTGCATAGACCATCACTGCTAACTCCAAGTCATGAGTAGGGTAATTTTTTTCGTGCTCCTTCAGTTATCTTAAAGCATAGGCAGTCAATCACCTGTTCACCTTGCATCATAATACATCCTAAACCCAATCCAGAGGCATCTGTATATAAGATAAAGGGTTCTTCTGGTACCGCAGTGGTCAAGATGGGAGCAGATATCAACTTCAACTTCAGCGTTTAGAAACACTCTTCACCCTTGTCAGTCTAAATAAATTTCTCTCATTTCTTGGTCAACTTGGTAAGCGGTACTACTATCTTAGAGTAGGCTTCTACGAACCGTCTAATAACTAGCTAATCCTAAGAAACTTCGTATCTCTACAACATTCTTAGGTGCTTCCCAACCTACAATAGCTTTAATTTTACTGGGGTCCACTTTTATCTCTTCTGATGACACACATGGCCCAAGAACGCCACTTCATTCAACCAGAACCTATACTTTTTGAATTTGGCATAGAGCTTCTCCCTCCTCAGCCGTTTTAAGGCTGCTCTAAGATGCATTGCGAGTCTTATTGTCCTTAGAGTAGACCAAAATGTCGTCTATGAAAACTATGATAAAAGTGTCCAACATGTCATGAAACACTCAATTCATAAGCTCCATAAATGATGCAGGGGCATTGGTCAACCCAAAAGACATAACTAGGAACTCATAGTGCCCGTACCTGGTTCTGAATGCTGTCTTTGGAATGTCATCATCCTTGATATTCAACTAATGATAACTTGACCGAAGATTGATCTTAGATAACACCTTGGCTTCTTGCAACTAATCAAATAAGTCATCAATCCGATGCAATGGATTCCTGTTCTTTATGGTGAGCTTGTTCAATTCTCGGTAGTCTATACATAATCGAACACTACCATCCTTCTTCTTCACATACAACACTGGTGCTCCCCATGATGAAATACTCGGTCGTATAAAACCCTTATCCAATAAATTCTGTAGTTAAGTCTTCAATTCCTTCAATTTTGTTGGAGCCATTCGGTCGGGTCCCTTAGATATTGGTGCTGACCATGGCAGAAGGTCGATCACGAACTTAGTCGCTTGATCTGGTGGCAACCGAGGCAGGTCCTCTGGTAACACATCCAAAAACTCTCGTACTACTTTAATGTCTTTCATCCACGGTGCTTCTTTGGTAACATCCACCAAGGACAAGAGATAGCCGACTCCACCCTTCTCGAGACACCTCTTCACTTTAAGTGCAAACAATATTAGATTCTGTTTCCTCAGTAATTTACTTCCAGTGAAACCAAACTTTGTGCCATCTTTTCCCTTGAATGACAACTTCATCTCGATACATAATAGCTTCATTGAATGTTGAGCTAACTAGTCCATCCCTAAGATAACGTCAAAATCTACCATCTCAAGTTGAACTAGGTTTGTGTATGACCCGCACTCTGAAAACCCGGTCTAAACCTTGGTTTTGTGTCATGATAGGTCTTCCGATCATCACCGGGCCAGACAGGGCAAGCGGATAACAAACAGGTACAAAATCGGACCGAAGTTGACCAATTATACCTGATTTTAGGTATACCGGTCGATGGTACCGGCCTTGGTACCGGTGGACCGGTATGGCCTGTGCAGCTATGTGCGGGAATCTAAAAATTGGTCTCTGCGGGTCCTGCTTTCCTGATTTCGAATCCTAGAAGTTTCCTAATCCTAGTAGGGTTACTAAACCCTACTTTTAGCCTATAAATACACCCTTAAGCCTTCCCAAATCCTTTCCATTGTCTCTCACAAACCCTAGAGAAGAGAAAGAGCTTGGAAAGGAGAAGGAGCTAGGAAGAAGAAGGAGGTGCCGCCATTACCACTTGACGAAGCTTTCAATATGCTAGTCAACGGTAAGTGTTTTAACCCTTCTTCTTATCCTATGTTAGTTGTGTGGGTGGATCAATACCATGCAAAGTAGGTATTGATCTAAAACCCTAAATTGGCCGATAAACCCTAAGTTGCCGTCAAACCTTAGATTCGAGTTTCGAGATGATATTCTTCGAAACGAGACTTGAATGAGTTGGGGATAACTCTAACTCAAAGCCTAGACTTAGAATGGATAGGAGAAACCCTGAAAATCCATGGAGGATGATCGTCGGCAGTCGAAGAACCCATGTATGGTCTTCCGGAGACATACCGGTCGACTATACCGGTTGCACATAGTGCGACCGGTATGTTGCGACCGCTATCTCTCGGGAGGTTGTCTGTGGGGACCGGCTGACCATACCGGTCGCCAGTCTTTCCCACAGAGCTGCGATCGGTACATGCCACCGGTCAGCTCTGTGAGGGTATTTTGTAACCATGTTGGTTTCCGACCAACATGAAACTCTAAGAATGTTATTTTAATGAAACCCTAATAATAATATTGTAGGACTTTGTGACTTGCCGTTTGGATCTTGCGACGTGGAGCAAGCTAACCAACGAGCGTCAGGTAAGGGAATCTGACCTAAACCTAATAATTGATGGACGATAAATTGTTGTTAATCACCTGATTATATGAGATGTGTTGTTTGTGCATATTCACATGCCATCCTTTACTTTCGGTTATTATTACTGTTCATGCATTTATAGGATGTGATTGTTAGGCATGTGATTGTTTTCGTTAGTGTGTGGAGTAGGTCATGGGCCTGGGATCGCCCTTCACACTAGCACCTTTTGTAGTATTCTATCTTAACATGCTTGGTACGGGTGGGGTATCAGGGGAAGGTCGTGGTACGGTGGTCTCCGATATTGATGTTGTCCCGGCCATTGTTATGTGGTATTGTGGATTCCGAGTCGAGGCTGGCTTGTCCACGATGCTTTAGTTCTATCTCTATGCCGTAGGGAGTTATGTTGGGATGGGTTTACCTGCGTTATGTTTCTATCCTAGTGAGTTAGTTGCGGATAGGGTATCAGGGGAGGTGTGGGAATGCCTTAGCTTTATCTCTATGCCATAGACGGCTGTGCTGGGATAGAGCATACATTGATGACATATAGGATTGGTTAGTTGCGAGCCCAGTTTGCGAGCCCTGGCCAGTAGGGGCTTAGGTACTGGTATGGGTAGAGTATCAGGGGAGGTACGTGGGTATCTTAGCTCTATCTCTATTCCATGATGGGTGCATGTGGGCCAATGGGGGTGTGATCCATGAGGTGCCACACACTCGTGTATAGAGGTGCGGGGGCCACCAAACCTTTCTATAGCACATTGCAAACTTACAACCAGACCACAGCATAAAATTGATTGTTACTCATGCATAATATTGTGAAACTGTCTGATTGTCTTACTGAGCTGTTTTGTGAGCTCACCCTTTGTACGTACATTGTTTTTAGATGTTGATGCAGGTTACACTGTTGATGACTATATGAATGCTCCTGTGTATGGTGGTGTTGCGGCGTTGGACGTACAGGCAGGAGAGGACGAGCATGACGCTTTATGCGAGTGCCCTTTCTGCGTGTACCTTTGAGTTGTTTTCTTTATTTAATTTCCTTATTTTTGATTGGATTAAAGGGATGTAATGATATTATTTTATGTGTTTGAATTTGGATAATTGGATATTTATTTAAATTATCAATAGATACTCAGTTCATTTTATTTAAAGTCTTCCGCTGTATATTTATATTCTGATTGTGGTTATGTGTAATGGTTTGTATGGGTGGACACGGCCTATTCGAGATCCTGGTGTGAACCATTGGTTCATTGACGGTTCACTCACACCATTCTGGTTGGATCAGAATTGGGGTGTGACAACTTGGTATCAGAGCTCTCGAGCTCTGTCTACAGACTATATTACACTTAACTGGGTCGATGAACTGAGTTAGGAAATATTAAAAATTTTAATACAAACTCACCCTAAGCATTGTTTGATACCTGAGATGGACTAAGAAAGAGAATAATGTACTATACTAAATGTGGAACTTAACATTTACACATGCACTAGTTAGGAAAAACCATGAAAATTTCCATTAATTAAGAAAATTATAGCAAATGATATAGTGCTACAGGGTACGGTCGACAAATCGGACAGTTACCCTGTTATATGTAAAACAGTCATGAGTAAGTGAAAGAAAAATCATGGGGTAGGGGGCCTAGGAGGAATGGGGTCCGCTAGATCATAGTCTCGTTCGTAAGCGACCCTGAGCCAGTGCACCTGATCCTGTGTGACTCGGAGGCTGCGAGTCAACTGTGCTAAGTCAAGGCTCATCTCCCGCTGAGCGTCCCTGAGCTCCATAAACATACCCATCATTGAGTCGGAGGGAGGCTGAGATGGTCCAGCGGTAGAGGTAGATGGTGGTGCTGCAGGTGTAGGCTGTGGAGCTGGCGTTGGTACTACACAGTCGACGCATGGTAGTCCAAGGCCGATGGGCCAAGCACATAATGTACCACCACCGCATCAGTTTCCGTCGCCTTCTGCGTACGTGGGAGCCTATCCGTATCCACCACCATGGTACGGAATGAACACTCAGGGACAGCATGATCTGAGCAGGTCAGTGGACAGATTCTTGAAGTTGAAACCTTCATCGTTCACGGGCAGGACAGGGAAACCATTGTGGCCAGCACAGTGGGTTGCAGAGATGGAAAAGAACTTCCGATTGATGACTTGTACGGAAGAGGAAAATGTTCTGTTTGCCACTCACATGCTGAAAGGAGATGCGAATGCTTGGTAGAATTCTACACGGACATATCTGGAGAATAAGTATACACTGGTGGATTGAGAAGTGTTTAAAACTGCATTCTTTGATAAATACTTTTCGAAGAGCTTCAGAGATCAAATGGAGAGACAGAGTTTCTCAATCTTCAGCAGTCTCAGTCGACCGTAGATGCTTATCAGCAGAGGTACGAAGAGCTATTCTTCTTCGCACTGGCAAGTATGCAAGAAGAAGAGACCAAGACACGTAGGTTCACTATGGGACTACGTGGAAGCATCAGAGAGCATATTTTGGGTTTGGACAAGAAGATCTACAACGAGGCTGTGCAGGTTGCTAGAGTGATAGAGTCCAATCAGAGGGACAGCTTCTTTGCTCAGAACAGGGGAGTGAAGAGACCTGCTAGTGAGCGCTCAGGTGGCGGTAATACTAGACCATTCCGTCCATACAGGGCTCAGACCGCTACTGTACCCGCAAGGAACAACACGGCACCCCCTGTGCCACAGTTCGCTGGACACAACCCAAATATCAAATGTTATAACTATCAGCAGTTGGGACATGTCGCAAGGAACTACACTCTACCTAAGAAGCAACCTCCCCAGCAAGGAAAAGTGTATGCGGTCACCACTGAAGAGGCAGCCGCATCACCGGATGTGGTCACTGGTATGACTCTATTCCTTACTATTTGTCTTACCTTTTCATTGAGTGTATGCGCATATAGAACTAAGGAATAACAAAAAATTCCAGGAAT
Organism: Protea cynaroides; assembly: GCA_028583415.1. Classification (NCBI taxonomy): domain Eukaryota; kingdom Viridiplantae; phylum Streptophyta; class Magnoliopsida; order Proteales; family Proteaceae; genus Protea; species Protea cynaroides. The sequence continues at coordinate 77,417,749 of CM053267.1, forward strand.
TGTAAATGTAGCTGGTATACCCGCCAGAGTATTATTTAACTCTGGGGCCACGCACTCCTTTGTTTCTATTTCTTTTGGAAAGTGAATGGAGTTACCAATCAAGCATTTGAACCAAAGCTTGATAGTTCGCTCTCCACTAGGAGTCAAAGTGGCTTTGACCGAATATTATGGACCATGTACTATATGTATTGAGGGTCGAGACTTAGAAGCAAGCCTAGTACTACCCGAGATGGCAGACTTTGATGTCATCCTGGGGATGAATTGGCTAGGCCGTCATTCAGCCATCCTAATATGTGGTGAAAGGAAGCTTGTGCTTACTGACAAAGAGGGAAAGGTGTATAGCTTCGCTGGGACTAAGTTACCTAGGAAGCGAAAACTGATTCTCTCCGCCCTAAAAGCTAAGAGTCTAACAACAGCAAGTAGTAAACTACCTGTCCTCTAACAAGCAAGTAAGCCAACTACCTTATCTCATTAGCGAAGCTAGAGTACATGAGTAGACTGCTTTCTTTGTTAATAAATTTGTCTTGATCAAAGAACTTTATCTCCCGTGCTGGAAGCTGAAATGGATTGTGCGCTTCTAAGCAAGAACGGATCTTAGAGAGTTGACCGGCCAGCGGGACACACCTTCGAATGCTTGGCACGCTTTCCGACTACTATCACACTTGAGCGCGCAACTCGTAAGCCTCCGAGAAGTTTGGCTTTGCTCTGGATGTAGTCGACATAAATGCTGAGGTGCCAAAGATGGAAGATCTAGAGGTGGTACGAGAGTTTCCAGATGTATTTCTTGAAGATCTCCCAGGTTTACCACCAGACAGGGCTACAGAGTTTATGATAGACCTTATGCCAGGTTCGACACCTGTGTCTAAAGCACCATATCGAATGGCCCCTACCGAGTTAAAGGAGTTGAAGACCCAGTTACAAGAATTGTTGGATAAGGGCTTCATACGACCTAGTATATCACCTTGGGGAGCACCGATATTATTTGTCAAGAAGAAAGATGGAAGTGTACAGCTATGCATTGACTACCGGGAATTGAACAAGTTGACTATCAAGAACCGGTATCCCTTGCCTAGGATCGATGATTTGTTTGACCAGTTACTGGGGTGCAAAGGTTTTCTCGAAGATTGATCTCCGATCGGGGTATCACCAACCGAAGATCAAGGCCGGAGATATTCAAGACTACTTTCGGGATGAGGTATGGGCATTATGAGTTTCTAGTTATGTCTTTCGGGTTGACCAATGCTCCAGCGTCGTTTATGGAACTGATGAACCGAGTGTTTCATGATATGTTGGACACTTCGGTCATCGTATTCATCGATGACATATTGATCTACTCTAAGGACATGGAGACTCATACAACACATTTGAGGGCAGCCCTACAACGGTTGAGACAAGAAAAGCTTTATGCTAAGTTCAAGAAGTGTGAGTTTTGGTGAAGGAAGTGGCTTTCTTGGGCCATGTAGTATCTGAAGATGGTATCAAGGTTGATCCAAGTAAGATAGCTGCTATAGTAGGATGGGAAGCACCAAAATCTGGAAGTTCGTAGTTTCCTTGGGTTGGCTGGTTATTATAGAAGATTCGTGGAAGATTGCTCCAGGATCGCGGTTCCACTCACCAGATTGACCAAGAAGGGAGATAAATTTATATGGATAGATGAGTGTGAGAAGTGCTTTCAGACTTTGAAGTCAAGACTTGTCTCTGCACCTATCTTGACCATCCCAGAACCAAGCGTACCGTTTACTTTATATACGGATGCTTCAGGGTTGGGTATTGGGTGTGTTCGATGCAAGGAGAACAGGTGATTGCTTACGCATCAAGGCAGTTAAAGGAGCATGAGAAGAACTATCCTACGCATGACTTGGAGCTAGCAGCGGTTATTCACGCAATCAAGACTTGGAGACATTACTTGTACGATGAGAAGTTTCAGATCAAGTCAGATCACAAGAGCTTAACTTATCTTTTCACGCAGAAGGATCTGAATATGAGACAGAGGAGATGGCTGGAATTGTTAAAAGATTATGATTGTGACATCCAGTACCATCCGGGAAAAGCAAATGTTGTGGCTGACGCCTTAAGCAGAAAGTGGGCATCGAAACCTGAGGCAGGACCAAGTACAAAGGCTGCATTGTGTGCTGCAGCCTCGAGTTCAATGGAAACTGATGAAGAACATATTATAGAGACTACAGAAGACCCAGTTGAGCAAGGCTTGATTCATAAATTCACCATGATGTTCGCCGCTTTGAAGATCTCGCCGGATCTAGTTGATGAAGTCAAGGTAGCAATCCTACAGGATCCACATCTCAAGACAGTGCAAGAAGACTTGGAGAAGGGTACGAGCAATCCTGACTTTACCTTGGATTTAGACAAGGTACTCAGGTATCGTGGACGGTTATGTATACCTGAGAGTGAAGACTGCGATATCAGAGATCGAGTTATGACTGAAGCTCATTACACTCCATATTCGGTGCATCCAGGAAGTACCAAAATGTACCATGACTTGAGAAGACTATATTGGTGGAGGGGTATGAAAGCTGATATAGCTTGGTTCGTGTTCCAATGTCTGAACTGTCAGTAAGTTAAAGCAGAAAGGCAGAGACCCGCAGGTTTACTACAGCCATTACCGAAACCTGCGTGGAAGTGGGATTGTATTACTATGGATTTCGTCACTGGCTTACCTTTGACACCAAGGTCAGTGGATGTAGTTTGGGTTATAGTGGATCGACTCACCAAGACAGCTCGATTTATTGCGGTCAGACCTCAGTATACCATGGAGAAACTGGCCAAGTTATATGTTGATAATATAGTCAGACTTCATGGCGTTCCAGAGAGTATAGTATCTGACAGAGATCCCCGTTTTACATCAAAGTTCTGGGAAGGATTGCAGAAAGCTATGGGAACAAAGTTGAAGTTCAGTACAGCTTTTCACCCTCAGACGAACGGACAGTCAGAGCGAACTATTCAAATTTTAGAAGATATGCTCCGAGCTTGTGCATTAGATTTCAAAGGAGCTTGGGATGAGAAACTATCACTTATTGAGTTTGCTTACAACAACAACTATCAAACTACAATTCAGATGGCCCCATATGAAGCACTCTACGGGAAGAAGTGTCGTACACCTCTGTTATGGAACGAGGTGGGAGAAAGAAGAATTATAGGACCAGAGTTTGTTGAAGAAACTTGCCGAGTGATTGATCAGATCAAAGAGAGAGTAAAGACAGCTCAAGTTCGGCAGAAGCACTATGCGGATAACCGACGTCGAGATCTGGAGTTTGCAGTGGGTGACAAAGTGTTCTTGAAGGTATCACCGGTGCGAGGTCTGAAACGGTTTGGTAAAAAGGGGAAGCTATGCCCCAGGTATGTGGGACCGTATGAGATATTGACCCGACGTGGTAATGTAGCATATCAATTGGCTCTACCACCATCTATGTCTAGCGTTCATAATGTGTTCCATGTATCATTCTCGAAGAAGTATGTCGAGATCCATCGCATATCTTGATCGCTGATCCTCCGGACTTGGACTGAAGACTTAACTTTCGAAGTGGTGCCTGTAATGCTCTCAAGCCGAAAAGTTCAGCAACTTCGAACCAAGGATATCCACTATGTGAAGGTGCATTGGAGAAGTCAAAATGTGGAGGAAATTACTTGGGAAGAAGAGAGCGCGATGAGGAAGGAGTACCCTAACCTTTTTGACGATCAAGGTACGTTCAAATTTCGAGGCCAAAATTTCTTTTAAGGGTGGGGGAGTTGTAGAACCTGTATGCAGATTTCGGGACAAAATTTCTTTTAAGGGTGGTGGAGTTGTAAGACCCGCACTCTGAAAACCCGGTCTAAACCTTGGTTTTGTGTCATGACAGGTCTTCCGATCATCACCGGGCCAGACGGGGCAAGCGGATAACAAACAGGTACAAAATTGGACCGAAGTCGACCAATTATACCTGATTTTAGGTATACCGGTCGATCGGTATGGCCTGCGCAGCTATGTGTGGGAATCTGGAAATTGGTCTCTGCGGGTCCCGCTTTCCTGATTTCGAATCCTAGAAGTTTCCTAATCCTAGTAGGGTTACTAAACCCTATTTTTAGCCTATAAATACACCCTTAAGCCTTCCCAAATCCTTTCCATTGTCTCTCACAAACCCTAGAGAAGAGAAAGAGCTTGGAAAGGAGAAGGAGCTAGGAAGAAGAAGGAGGTGCCGCCATTACCGCTCGACGACGCTTTCGATACGCTAGTCAACGGTAAGTGTTTTACCTAGGAGTGGTGGCCCCAGAATCGAAGAAAACTCTGGCGGGTACACCAGCTATGGTTACAGTACTTGTAGTTTTACCTAGGTTTAGTTTACATGCTCATAAGAGTACTGTAAATAAAGATCAGGTCATACCTGTGACCACATCGGGTGATGTGGCAGCGTCCTTAGAGGTTACAGCATACACCTTTCCTTCCTTTAGTTGCTTCTTTGGCTGTGGACACGTCTTTGCATAGTGCCTCATTTGATTGCAGTTGAAGCACTTTACATTTGCCAACTGATTGCCTTCTTGTTGCCCATTAGTTGTGGCAGCCTTGGCTGGTCTAGTGTTGTTCTGTGGCCTGAATGGTCTAAAGGGCTTTGAGTTCCCTCTAGTCGACGTATTAGTGTTAAGCCATTTCAGTCCACAGTTCTAGGCAAAGAAATTTTCCTTCTAACTTGACTCCAAAACTCGGGCAATCTGCACCACTTCATTGTATATCTTCTTCTCCTATCCCAGCACATTCTCTCAAATACTTCCCCTAAGCCCCATGGTGAACCATCGGGTCTTCGTATCTTCTTCTTGTATGCTGGTAGGAGCGAAGAAGAATAGTTCTTCATAATGCTACTAATAAGTGTCCACAATCATCTGCCCTTGGTGTAGACTTAGAAACTCCTACTCTATTTGGTCTCTAAAGCTTTTGGGAAAGTATTTCTCGAAGAACGCCTCCTTAAAGATAGCCCAAGTCACTTGGGCGTGCTTGGTCAGCAGATAGGTGCGAGTTGATCTCCACTAATGGTTCACACCCTCTCTCAGCATGAAAGTGGCGCATAGAACCTTTCCTCTTCCATGATAACCATCATTAGGAAGGTCTTCTCCATCTCGTCAATCCACTATGCTGGCCACAGTGGGTTTGATCCTTTGCCTGAGAAGGTTTAAGGCTTCGTTTTCATAAATCTTTCCACCAGCCTTGTTTGGTCATTCTGTCCTGCAGTATTCATTCCATACATTGGTGGTTGATATTGGTAACCACCTTGGTGAACACCTTGATAGACACCCTGGTTCTGTATTGGGGTGTTCAATACTAGAATTTGTTGTTGGTGTTATGGGGCTGCAAGAACGGTGTTACTACCTATCAGTGCCATATTGTTTTGGCCTTGAGGGGTTGTTGTAGATTGGTGGCAAGTGGCACAGTGGTACCTAGTGCAGCTCTTAACTCTATCAACATCTGGTGTTGCTCTTGCATTTGTTAAGTCAAGTTTTTCACCACTATAGCTAAGTCCCCTAGAGGTCCCGGTAGGGGATTTTGTGTGGCCTGCACATTTGGCCCTAAATTTCATGTGGTAGGATTCTCATTATTGACGTTCTGCTCAGCTCATTTTTTGTTCTCCTCGCCCACTCCAAGTAGTGATGGGGTCAGGGTATGGTCCCTTCGATTGTTTCTGCCAGTACATCGTGCCATTTCATTTTACAACTATCGAGAATCTGTATAGACAACAAGTATGAGATGATGTACATACTTCAACCATTTTCAAGTTAGTCCCACATAGTGCACGAATCTCAGAAAATAGAACAAGGAAAACAAATACAGGTAAAAAAAAAAAAATGTGTCCGGTCACCCTTGATTGGTTTCTTATTTGGCTTATTTTGACCTATCGGTCAGCCTATTGGACACCTTCGGACAGATTGAAAATTTTTGTATGGTCAGCTGTCCTGTCTAGTTATTAGCCATGCCGAACAACGTATCAGACAAACTCTGAGACCCTTTCCGAGAGTGTCCGATCGAATGTCTGATCGACTTTATGAGTCGAAAAGTCCGTCCGGACCATCTAGAATCGCTTTAAATTCTGTGATTTTGAGTCATTTTTCACTTTTCTTCTTTAGGTCTTCTCTTGAGCTCTGACTCAACTCGGCTTTGATGAGTTGCTACAATGCCTTCTATCATTTTTAGAGGTTTCTCTCCCCATCTACACATGCGACAACCTTCTAGAGGTAAGAGCATTGCACTTCTACTCTTTCGTTTGAAAATTTTCTAGAGTTTTATCTCTTTTTTCTTATTTTTCTCAAATTAAAAGTTTTTCAATCGTAGGAAACTTAATTTCTTTGCTTAGAATTTATGTTGGGATTCTAATGAATGAAAGCCCTCAACCTATTTGGGTTTTCATCAGTCGGTTTTCTCAAAATCCTCAAAATTTGAATTTGTGCCCTAGAAATTAGGGTTTTTCCCAAATTTCAAAATTCTTGGTAATTTAATAAATTCTTAATCAATTGAATGTTGCTTTGGCATGCATGTATGTTTTCCAATTGAAATAAGTCCTTCTACCCATGAAATTTGGCGAGTTCGAGGCTTTTGACCAATTTACGCCATTATGCTACCAAAATTTCTAAAATTTCAACTAATCTGTTGTCTTTTTTATTCAATTTATAGGTACACCATGTCTAGACATAGAGCAACTGCCAAAAAATGCAGGCATTCTAGGTGGTCGAGGTCTACCCCCACCTCCTAGACCTTTTGGTGTGCTTCGATTTCGTTCAATGGAAGTAGAAGCTCAGTATTCCTGTTTTTGGAATAAAAGCATTGAGGTGGATCATTTTGTGAACCTCAGAGAGTTTAAGAGGTTTGATGTAGAGGCAGCTTTCGGCGCATTGGGTTGGCTACTAGTGACCCAGTACTAGGGGTCCACCCAGACCGACTTGGTAAAGCAGTTCTACTGCAACCTGCAGTTGGTGGGCGATCCTGAAGACTTCAATAGGGGTATGGAACTTTAAATCACCAGCAAGGTGAAGGGTGTGGATATTTCATTCAACAGCCACCAGTTGGTAGGTCTGCTCAGCATTTCTAATGTCAGTGAGTTGGTGTACTGAGCCCCGAATGAGCTTAAGTACGTATTTGAGGGGCTTCACGCAGAGGTGTGGAGCTAGATTATGCAGGGTGGCCGTCGCATGATGAAGGCTGTCAACCTACATCATCTGCCCCTAGTTTATTGCTGCATCATTCAGCACAACATTGTCCCCCAGAGTGGCCACTATAATGAGGTATCCCAGTTGACTCAGTATCTCATCTACTATGTGTGTACCAGGCAGGCAGGGATAAGTATCCCTGCCCTATATCATCATCCACACTATGCATCAGGTTACGATGCCCAATCTGAAGGGTAACTTTCCCTATGGTCGCCTGATCACCACTCTTCTAGACCGTCTTGGTATGGATATGGAGGGAGAGTGGATGTATAGGGAGACTATCATGGCAGATCTAGATTGGGAGGCCTTCTACAAAATGGGCCTAGACGAGGTTGTCATCAGTGACGCTAAGTTGGAGGCATGGGAGAGGCGTCTGGGAGGGGCAGCAACAGCAGCAACAGTTGAGGGTGGTGGATGGGACCACCTGTAGATGGACGTAAACGATGTCCCCCTCCTATACCTTAGCATACCTCTGAGGCTGGTCCATCATAGCCCCCTCCAGACCAGATGATGTCACTCCTCCTTGAGATCCGGGAGGCCCAACGTACAACGGATCAATACATAAGGGAGATCTGAGAGGCCCAACGAGCGACGGACCGACGTTTAGTGGAGCTTGCTCAGAGCTTTCGGGTCACTCAGGATGAGGTACACTGACTTTGAGAGGCCTATGAGCGAGATTACAATGATGGTGACGAGGCACCCATTCCACCGCTAGTTCAGTAACAAATTTTTTTCTTTACTTTTGTTATTAGTTGCTATCTTTTCTGTGTTTAAGTAACTGTTCAATTTGTGGGCTGTACCGTTCATTTGTTTGAACACATGACCATTTTTAGTTATGCATATAGTTATCTCTTTTACATATGGTTCATTATGATCTTGTTTACTGTCTATGTCTCAACTAACAACGTGCTTAGATGTGTTTATATTAAAGTTTTTAATTTAACCTATCATAGTTCATAGACTCGAGTGATAGTGTGCTAGTTTAACTGGTAGAGCCCAAATGCTCTGATACCAAGCTGTCATACCCCAATTTTGGTCGAATTAGAAGCGTGAATAAACCGTTAACAAATCATGACACAAGTCAGGATCACATAGGACCGTGCCAACAATCAAACCATTACATTAAACCACAATCAGAGATAATAAATAATAACGAAAGCATTTAACATTAATGAACTGAGATTCTACATGATAAATAAATATTAAACCAATTATCTCAATGTTGACCAAAACACAATATATATCCCTTATAAGTTCTTAATAAAAAATACGAAAGTAAATTGAAGCTAAACACAATAGAAATACTCGCATGAAGAATCATGCTTGTCCTCCATCGTTTGCATATTCATAGCCATCACGTGTCCATATGACGACACATTGACGTAATTCTCTACAGTAGTACCTGCATCATCAACTAAAAAAAAATGATATCATGGGGTGAGCTTCCAATTTAGCTCAGTGAGAAACAAAACAATGCATCAAGCATATGCATGTTGTAACATTAAACTCTTTGGTCTGGTTTAAGTTTGTAATGTGCTATGGTAAACATAGGCTGCTACCGCACCTCCATGCACGAGAGTGTAACTATACCCACCAGTCAGGCATCCTGGAAAACTGATGTTGCCCCATAATACTCATTACAAGATAGAGATAGAGTTAGAGCCTAACGGATCACACACCGCAAGCACCCCCCTGATACCCTATCCCATACTAGTACGTATGCCCCTACTGGCGAGGGCTTGCAAACTGGGTTCGTCACTAACCAATCCTATATGTCATCAAAGTGTATCCAAGGCCTTACCCTAGCATCCTTCAATATGATACAAAGGTAGAGCTAGAGTTTGCTGGTAGAACTACGCCCCATACCTGGATCACTCCCCTTGATACCCTACGATGTACTAAGTCCGCAAAGGTAATAGCGATATGACGATGTCAGTGTAGTGAATGGTTTGAAGCTACCACCTGTCACACCCCAATTCTGCACCAACTAGAATGGTGTGATGAACCGTCAAGAAACTAACGGTTCAACTAGGATCTCGAATAGGCTATCCCCACCATGTTAAACCAAAACACAATCCACAATAATCAGAGATAATAAAGTAAATAATGAAAGTCTTACAGATAATGAACTGAGGTCTAGTCATGATAAATAATTAATATTCCATTTATCTCCAAGTAACCGAAACATAATTTAATACATATTACAAATATCCAAATATAAAAATTAAACACTAAGCGTATCCACAGTTGAAATGCTCGCTTAACGAATCACAATAGTCCTCCATAGCTTGCTCATCATAGCCGTCACCCGTTTATATGTTGGCATGTTGACATAATCTTCAATCGTAATACATGCAACATTAGAAACTAAAAGAATTATGCGCGCGAGGGTCTGCTCTCCAACTTGAGCTCAGTGAGAAAACAAAATAATGCAACAAACATATACATGCATTCAATTCATATCTTTGGTCTGGTTCATAAGTTTGCAATGTGCAATAGAAAGGATTGGTGGCCGCCGCACCTCTATACACGAATGTGTGAAATCATCCAATGGATCAAACACCATTTCCACCCCCACATGCACCCACCATGGAATAGGGATAGAGCTAAAGTGCTTAGGACCGCACCGCATCACACTTCCTCTGATGTTCTACCCATACCAACACGTAAGCCCCTGTTAGCGAGGGCTTGCAAACTGGGCTCGCAACTAACCAATCATAATGTCAAACAGTGTATCCAAGGCCTCACCCCAGCATCCCTCAATACGTCCATAGAGATAGAGCTAAGGCCCCCCGGCAGAGTCAGAGACTACAAGGTCCGAGACCACCTCCCCTGATGCCCTACGACGTAATAGTTCTGCTAAGGTAATGACGATGCAATGATGTTAGTGGACAAGACTTGAGTAGAGATAGAACTAGAGTCTGGTGACCAGGATGAACCACAGTGTCACGTCCTCCCCCTGATGCCCCACTCACATCAAGTACACTAACCACACACAAACATTCACATGCCTATTCCTAGCATCATCATCATCATCAGGTTATAAATAAACAAAATTAAATATGCATGAACATTAATAGCAAGGAATATTGGATGACATGTGAAATGCACAATACACGCATACAAGCATAGAATCATTCATGGCATTGGACTCAATAAACAAAACAGTTTATTATTAGCCAATTAGTTTAGGTCTTGTTCCCTTACCTTTGATTGCTAGTAGATCCTCGTTAAGCTTTATAATTCACTTTTAAACCACTGGAAAGACCTAACAAGTCGATAGATTTTAATTAGAATTAATTCTAATATGTTAAAACTAACAGAAAACTGTAGGGTCGCAAGTGGGGTAGCACCTGGGGTAGCAGTTTCTGCAACCACAGGGGTAGGGTCGCAGGGTAGGGTAGCACCTGGGGTAGCAGTTTCTGTGACCCCAGGGTGTAGGGTCGCAGGTAGGGTCAGACATACTGCGACCCTACGTGCAACCACACCCTCCCTGGAACTTCCCGAGGGCATGTGGTCAAACTTGTGGGCCTCGTATGGTTGAATATCATGCGACCCTACGTGCGACCACACGTGTCAGGGTCGACCTTTCACTCTTAAGTCCATTCCTTCATGTTTGGATCCTTTGGCTTACTATCATGGTCCATCCTATGATTATTCTATGGCTCAAAACTACAATTTATACATCATTCATTGTCCATAATAATTTCCTCCATGGAATCTCTTGGAATTTATCCATGGATGGATGATTTGGGTTTCTCCTAATCTTATCTTCTTCATAAACTATTCTAGGCTCTTAAATAAATCATGGAGAATATATTCATACCTTAGGTTTGCTGAGATTCAGAGCTTTCTCTGAATTTTCCTCCTCTTTAACCTTCCTCTTCAGTTCTCCTTCTCTTTTCCTCCTCTTCCTTCTCTTCTCTTTCTCTCTCTTTCAATTAGGGTTCTAAAGGAGTGAAAGAGGCTAAGGGACGCCCTATTTATAGAGAACAACCCTCCATAATAAGCCCCAATGAGTTTAGGAAAGAACCTCCTTCGGATTTGGAAGGTTTCCTAATTTTTGGTTTCTGCTGTTTTCGTAGGGTTGCATGTAGGGTCGCAAAATCCGTGACTCTACATTTTTAAAACATGCCACCCTAGGGTGTAGGGTCGCAGGTAGGGTTGCAAAATCCGTGACCCTATGTTTTTAAAACGTGCGACCCCACGACCAAAAAGTCATGGGTTGGACTCTTTTGAGGTGGGGTCAATCACACCTGTTTAGGCATGCAACCACACACTCATATTTGACTATTTTTTAGTTATATTTCATACCTGGTCTTGTGGTTTCTTTACGCACTTGGTCCACTTAGCTCGACCATGATAGGTAGACTGGTCATGATACAAGAATGTAAGGTTAGACCGGGTTCGTGACGTGTGGGTCTTACACCACCACTCCCCACTTAACACACTAATCACACACAATCACATGCCTATCCTCATCATCATCAGCATAAAGAAATATAATTAAATATGCCTGAATAATATAAACAGTTATTGGAGGACATGTTACATGCAAAAACAACAGAAAATCAAATAAGTAATAAACAGGGTAGCTTATTGTTAACCAATTAGTTTAGGTCTTGTCCCTCGCCTGTTGAGGTTTGTTAAATTTCTTCAAGACCTTGAGATCAGCTTTGCTCAAGTACAAATCCTATAAGATTATTAGAATTAGATTAGGGTTTCGTTTTGATAATTTAAAGTGATCAAACTCATTGTCTGGTCTAGCAAATAGCCCTTCCAGACATTGTCTAGTCGACTATCTGGCACTGTATAATGTGCAACCAAACAACAGATCGGATAACCTTGAGATGCTTCCCAAGAGTATCCGGTTGTCTGTCAGGTCCCTCGCTGGGTGCTTCTGGACAACACAGACCGAACAACCTACGAGGCATTCCTCAGGCTGTCTTCTAGTCTAATTTCCTTCAGAGTCGATTCTTTGACTTCTATCTAGGGTTCATCCTACTTATTCTAAGGTCAAGAACGCATTAAGGCTAGGGTTTTATTAAGATCCTAAATCCACACAACCCTAACAACATTCTATGTGATTCATTTAATAGTAGAATTAGATGACCGCCTCTGATGACTGTGAACCTAATCTCATACATATAATAACCTAGTTACAAAAGTTAAGAGCTTACTGTTGGTCTCTCGATGGTGAGTTCTTCTACTTCTTTTCTTTTTCCTTATCCAAAGCTTTCTTCTTCTCCCAGCCTTCTTCTCAACTCTCTTTTACTTTTAGGGTTTGTGAGTGATCAAAAGAGTGAGAGAGTGTGAAGGGATGTCCTCTCCCAATTAGGAGAGTCGTCTCCCAAAATTTAAAAACTTTCCTAATCTCAGAGTTGGTTTTAAGTTTAATCGGTCTCCTAATATGCAGATCAGATAACTTAAGTTGTGTGACCGGACAAGCTTCGAGTTGACTAATAGTTTATACCTGGCTTTGTGGTCCGTCATCTAGTTAATTCATCTGACCTGGTTATGATGGGAAGACCTGTTACGATACGTTAACCAGGTTAGACCGGATTAGTGGAGTGCAGGTCTAACACCGGCGAAGCAACTTACCAATCCCAAAAAGGTCTCTAGAAGTGATCAAATGATAAAACGATTGTTGACATTGTATCAATTGATGAGCCCGATCGACCCTTGGTAGAAGGTTCTGACCTCTGTTGGATGTTACGGTGGCCGCTATAGTAGCAACCGATGCATCGACCGATGAACCCTAGACTTCTGTAATTTGGTAATAAATAATGTAAAAATCATACCTAATAGTACCACATCTTATATAGGTGTAGAGCACATCAGGGACACTAATTACCCAAGCGTAGAAAATCATAATTTTGTGATATCAGGTGAGAAACAGATCCCCTAATGAATTTTGGAGTGTTTATAGTATGTGCTTATTATGCCACATAATTATTGTGATAACATGCCATCCAATAACTTCTTTAAGCATGCATTTGCATTTATAATATATGATTGATGTGTGGATGTGTGACTATGATCTAGTGGGTTGGGGTGAAACGGTCGAGGACCGCTAAATCCAACCTATTAGGAATTTTTTTAAGAGTATATCACTCACCCCGTGTGGGATGACAACATCTTGGAGGGGGGCAAAATGGATGGTTTGGGATTCCTACTGAGATTGGTGAGAGGGATATTTTGGATGACATGTAGGGTTTGGTTAGTGGCACTACCCATTTATGCAACCTTGGCCAGTAGGGGATCTGGTATTGGTAAAGTGGAGTGGTGAAGGGGAAGGGTCAGCAGTATTCATTAGAGCGTCACTGGCCAGACTTAATGCCCGATCTCCACTCTGATTAGGATGTAGTATGGGAGCACTAGGGCTATTGGAGTAAGCTGGTGAGTATCCAATACTCCTATGCATGGAAGTTGTAGTAAGCTTCTGTAAAGTGTGGCTAGGACTTACCAAAGCACACTACCATACATAATACCATACTACTGCATTGTTGTGTGTAATAAACTGAGCATGCATATTGTTTGCTTTTCTGTCTGTCTCTCACTGAGCTCATTTTGGATAGCTGACTCTCGTGCACACCATTCTTTTTAAATGACATTGTAGGTACCACTATTGCTTATTATCTGAATTCATCAGTGATCTCTTACTTGGCCCAGTTAAGAGGAATACCATATGAAAACGATGCACATGACGCAGACTGCGAATGAGACGCATGTGTCTTTGATGGATAAATTTTCTTGATGAGGAGTTTTCGAACAATAAACATTTTTCTTTTATTATTGTCTTCATGGATTATTTAGATTACATGTAATTAGACTGTGAATTATAGGACAATGATACTTTAAGTTTGTTTGATGGAAATGGTTGAACAAATTTTATAAAGAGGTTAAGCACTGATAGTATTATACTTTTTTTATCAATAGCATGCTCATGGTTATCTAGTTATCTTTCGCTATATTGGTAAGTGGTTGGTATGTATGTGCACAGCTTATGAGGTTCTGATGGGTTCACATAAAAAATATGGTGTTGATCCAGTAGTATCCCAAAAAATTTTCATACCGATATGTTGGGTTGTGACCCAATGTTTCAGAGAGGATTAGAATCACTCAACTAGTGAGGGACAAGATCCTAAATTAATTGGTTAATAATCAAACTACCTTGTGTGTTGATTGATTTACTTTGTACTGTGTATATAACATGTCATCCAATATCTGTAATTAACTGTTCATGCATATTTATTTCTGTTATGATGTAATTGAGGATAGGCATGTGTTTGTGTGTGGTTGGTGTGTGGGGTGGAGAGAGGTTGGAGCCTTGAACCATCCATCACGTTGACATCATTGTATCCCCATCTACCTTAGCGTGCTTAGTATGAGGCTGAGTATCAGGGGAGTGCTGGTGGTGTTGGCTGTAGCTTTATCGTTAGGCTCTAGTTCTATCTCTGTTTCATATTTAAGGGTGCTGGGGTAAGGCCATGGATACACTTATGATGACATCTAGGATTGGTTAGTAATGCACCCCAGTTTGCAAACCCTCGCCAGTAGGGGTGTACGTACTAGTATAGGGTAGGGTATCAAGGGGGGTGCTGACTGTTTGGTTGTAGCCTACCGTTAGGCTCTAGCTCTATCTATATCTTATAGTGAGTGTTGTAGGGAGATAACGGTTTTGGTTAGAGCCTGACTGTTGGATGTGCTCACACTCTCATGTATGGAGGTGTGGTTGTAGCCTATCCTTATTATAGCACATTGCAAACTTTATTAGACCTAGTGGTTGAATGTTATCTCATGCATATTGTTTGCTGTATGTTTTGTTTCTCACTGAGCTAAGTTGTGAGCTCACCCCATGATATTATTTTCTTTTTAGTTCCTAGATAATGCATGTTATACTGTGGACAACTACGTCAATGCACTTTTATTTGGAAGAGTAGCAACTATGGATGTACAAATGGTGGAGAACGAGCATGACTCATCATGCGAGTGTCTCTATTGCGTCTACCTTTAGAAGACAAATTGTTACGTTTGAGTTTATAATTTGTATTTAGATATTATTTAAGTTATGTTGTGGTACTTGGGCATAATTGATTATTTATTATTTATCATTTAGACACTCAATTCATTTATTTAATAAAGACTTCAACTGTTATATTCAATTATCTGATTTATGGTTTGATGCGTTGGTTTAAATGTTGGTATAGTTCTTTGTGATCCTAGCTTAAGCCGTGGTTTATTAACGGTTCAATCACACTTCTGGTTAGACCAGAATTGGGTTGTGACAAAGTATGGTAGACAGATCTATCACCACACAGTAACACGGTACGTGATAAACTCGTAGAAATATACAATAGCATCCCTATATCCACTTCTAGGTACAATATTGTGCTGGATAATGTGACTATACACTTTGGGAACTGGTCGAGAGTTACTTTCTCTTAGTTCAGGACCTAATATCATCTGCTCCCATATCAATGCAAGCTCCCACTTAGTTACAAATGGAATCTTTGGCTCCACATAAACTAGTTCTCCATCTGTAGAGACACCCAAGAGACATGCAAGACTATGAATGTCCAAAACAATCTCTCGTTTCAACACCCAATTGGAAATCCATAAAGACGAATCGTCTGTGCCATTCTCCATACCTCATTCTACCCGAAGGTTACAACAAAATTGCCACACAAGGTTAAGATGTGATGGGGATCTGGTACCCAAGAACTGGTAAGCAACCCATATTAGTGAATGCTCAACGAACAACAAACCTCTCAAGTTTGTTGCATCTCACAAAACGACTTGACTTAATTGGTCTATGCTCAAATCGGTGCCAATTCCTGACTACCTCTGTTGACTGAAACAGCAGTCGATTATACCCTGGTGACGTAGTGATGTATGACTTGCTTCCCCTACAGCAGATGACTCCTGCCTAGTAGAAATCGGAATGTCTGGAGAAGTCATTGTAACCGGGTTAACCTAAAGCAATGATAACCTGTCAAGAGAAAGAGTTTTGGTGTTAAAGTTTGGTACAAGGTGAAATAAGTGCACCAATAACTGGCATTGATTAGAAGAAATTACAAATGGTGCAGAGAACATCGTCGAGGGAAAAAAGCCAATGTGGACATTTGGATGAAATGGAAAAAAATTGAAGTTGAAGAGAAATTATTGCTTGGGAGACTAACACCTTCTAAATCATTGTTGGTGTGATCTATGAAGAGATTTGGATATCAAATACATCATTGCTTTGAAGGCAGGCAAGTAATAAGCAAACTGAATTCAATTTTAAGAAAAATAAAGACGAAATGAGATTTTTGCCTTGATGACCAAAATGAGTCAATAGAAAACGAGGTTAAACATGAGGTACAACTCTCTAGCTTGATAGCGTGGCAAAACCCCATCATTCCAAACCATTATAAGGAACAACACACCTGGAATCGAAATTGAAAATCATCTAGGGTAGAAAAATGAGAAATTGATATGAAATTTACCTTGACGATGTGTTAGGACGACAAACGATGAGTTACAAGCTTTAAATCACCAAAGAATCCTCAAAAGGAAGTAGTACGATAAGGATGTGTACTCTTTCAACCGCACACTGGACCAAGATGAAGGAAAATGAGAAAAATAAGTCGCACCTCTATTAAAACGAGGAAGTCGATGTGTGGTCAAACATCACAATCGCACACCCCAATAGCACGCGTTGTGCAGCCATACATCCCAATTTATTGTTGTCGCTTTGTTTGGATGTTTATTCGCTTGTTACATCTGCAATGCTCATGTTAAACCATTATTGCTGACCTCGAACATATTCATTATATTTCTTGATGTTCTCTTCGAAACATTCTTATTCGTGACACGACTAATAGTTTTATCTCTTCCAGGTCCAAACAAATCTTTACGCAAATGACTCCTAGTTCCTTCAAGGGGATTCCCGCTAGAAATGTTATCCCACCGTAAGTGGTGACTATAGAACAGAATGCTAAGCCTGCGCCTCCAGCCGAGGTGACACATGAGCATACTGTTCAAATACCTCCCATACCAAGATCCTTGATAATTGAGGATGTGATAGAGATCTTGAGGAGCATAGCTCCCAACATTACGAGCCAACATCAATTTATGAGTATGGAACTCCTTGTTGCCATCCAGAAAGGGCCTAATCCTCCAGCAACTCCAGTGCCAATGCCGGCCCCTGGATTGGAATTTCACGCCATGGCTATTGTATCTACTACAGTACCAGTAATTGTTATTCAGGAGAGTTCCCCTATGTAAGTAGCACCTTCTGTGGTTGTTGCACTTTCTGCTATAGGGACACCTACCTATGAAAGAGCTGTTCCTACGAAGAGGAACAAAAGCCATGAAATAGTGAGGTTTTCCCTTTGAAAATGGAAAAAGTAGATGCAATCACCGATAGGATCACAAGTATTCATTTTTCCTCCATTATAATTGTGAAAGCACTGCACATTCAAGTAGAGTCTAGAATTTTATTCATGATAAATTAAGTTACTACATACTGTTGGAGCAAATTATGGATATAGGAATTTTTGGAATCAAAGTCTTGTAGACTCAAATGAGATCCATATAGTTATATCTCTGATGATCATGAGAAAAGTTGAGAACTCAACCAAGACTTGCAAGGTTCAAATGAGAAAGGTGATAATCATTGAGACACCAAGCTGGACCATCATATCACTTAGAACTATATTGAACCCAAATTTGACAATAGTTTATTAATACGGACTTGAGGTTATTGAAGGTATCTGATTTGAAGGAAATTTTAAGGATGGATCGAAGGTCCAACCTCAAGGTCAACATCCTAATTATAGAGATGAAAGTAACAGTTGAGGTGTTTGACGATTGAGGTGTTTGACGATTTAAATTGATCATATGCATTAGAGACAACATGAAGAATAAAAATGAAACTGCTTTATCAATCTTGATTACCTGTACATGTTTGTAACGAGGTTGTATAAGGATATGATGTCTATAGGGGATACAATCGTTAAGACCCATAAAACGTAGGACATTGAGATGAAGAATGAAATGTTAGAAGTGATTTTGGAAGAATTAACCCGTTTACCTCACATAAGGACACAGAGTGTGAAGTCGTTCTACCCCTAGGATTGGCACTCATACTAAGATTACCTGCAGGATGGAACCTGTAATGGGAAAAGAATCCAAGTGTGCTTGAAGAAGTTGATCACGGAAGGGGTACCCATTGCCCAGGATCGACAATTTATTCGATTCAACTGTAAGGAACCACCGTATAGTCAAGGATAAGAAGTTGATATAATGATTAAGAGATGGGAAGTGAGTAATACAATCTATGAAAAGAAGATGGTGATGGAAATTTTTACGGCTATGCAAACACAAATTAGTATTTTAAGTCAAAGCCATTGTATCAGAAGTTAATATGAAGGAATCTGTATTTAAGGACCCTTACCTTAGTGAGTTACCAAAGATTTTAACCAAGGTAAATTGACTTCCAACATTATTAAGAGATAATGACTTTCTACATCTCAAGGAATGATTTGTGTAATGGGAGATGATGAAAACATTGAGAAAGTATATATATATATATATATATATATATATATATATATATATATATATATATATATATATATATATATATATATATATATTTGTCTATTGATGCCTATACTAGATTTTACTCTTTATACCCTAATGAGGTAGAATTTGGGACTGATCCGAATCGGGATCTTAATTATTGGAGTTAGTGATTTAAAGAGTCAACATTACTCAGAATAGTGGTTAATTAGTTTGTATTTGCGTTGTCAGTAGGTCAAGAGGTCGATATGGAAGAAGGTGTAAGATGTCATTAAACTAGACCGATGTCAGTGAAAGGAATTTTGGAATGAAATAATTTGAGGAATTTTGAAAAGGTTAAAAGAATAGAGGAAGAATTAAGACCACCTAGCCTCGTTACTCCCCAATGAAGCTAGTACCTTGAAGAGGTTTCCTTTCGGCATAGTAAAGAAGTTAAGCAAGGACGAATTACAAAATCTTATTTGTGTTAGAATTGGAAAGTACCAAACCGGTGGAGCTATATTACCAAACAACTATACCACTAACTAATTCCAACGACCATGTCTTGTTCCACATGTGAATGTAAGAAGGTACATTGGAGACCCAAAGTACGTATTGACCACCTGAATGCTTCTAGCCCAAGCTGATTCGTCTTATATAGTGGAACCGCAGACTATTGTAAACCAAATCACCCCAACCACAGGCCAATTTGTTATATACAGTGGAACCTTTGACTATTGTAGATCAAGAAGGCAAGGGACTCAAACCGCAGTACCTCTTGGATCTGAGTTAGGTGGAAAGACCATAGGGTCAAAGGATCTATTTGGGAAAAAAGTAGATGATATATACAAGTAGTACCCCGGACTATCAAGGGCGTAGGTATGCCTAAATTTCGAGGGTGAAATTTTTGTAAGGGGGTGGAGTTGTAAGACCCGTGCCCAAACTCCATTTTGATTTGACCATTTTGTCTTTTAACAGGTCTTATCATGACTATCGTATCGGGCCGACAAGGCCGAGGACAATGACGTACCCTAGAGGTGACACAAAACTATTATCTTGAACCTCCTGAGTCCTTGGAACTCAAGACATTGTACCACGAGAGGTCTCGTATCCAACCAATGTGACAACTTGGCACCTGGCATGCACGCACCTAAGCTGGCCGACCAAAAATAGAGGTTCGACTGGGAAAAAGGTGGTGCGGCTGCACACCCGCCGCACGCAGTGCAACCGCACCTCTAGGTGCTAATCTGATTGGTGACTATCTGAACACGGGGCCTGCCAATTTGAATTGTTGCCTTCTCCAAGCATAGAAGGCTTATCCTATTGGGTCTATCTATGGAAGGGAAGGAGTGGGATTAACTTCTTACCATTTTGGATTCCTTGGGTTCCTATTCTCTATGGAAACCGATTCCATAATCCTAATCTACCAAACCAGAGAAGAGAGGAAGAAGAGAGAACATCTGATGCGTTTCTTTAAGAAAGAAGGAGAGAAAAAGAGAGAAGAGAAGAGGAAGAGAGAATCCTTTCTCCCTAATATACCTACCTAGGAGAGAGAGAGAGAGAGATAAGAGAAAGAGAAAGGAAAAGAGAGAGAGAGAGATAAAGAGAAGAAGAAGAAAACACAAAGAAGGAAAGAGGAAAGGAGCTCACCTCTGGAGCAGTGGTTGCTTGACCAAGAACTTGAGAGAGAAACCCATTATAAGTATTCCGTCACCTTGGTTGTAAACCTATAGCCTCCTCTTTATGAATAATAGAGTTAAATGACTACAAGCACCCCTTCCCATGTCTGCAAATCGATGCCAAGGAACTTGCAAGGAGTGTAATGAAGATGTTTAACAATGGTATCAATGGTGAAGCATCTTTTTGGCCATTAAAATTCCCCATGCTATGATGGTGTTCCCATACGAGTAAATAGAAGGAAGAGGATGTCAACTACCATCAATTGTGAAGCTTCGAGCTACATGAGCTACTGTTCACAGGATCAGAAAATGAACAATAGTGCATATGGTACAAGAAGTAGATGATAATGCATGAAATGGACTAAGTAAAATACCTATGGACTCTCGGAGACCTTAGGTTGACCATAAAAGACATGGATCATGAAACTATGGTAGGTTCAATGTTTGGAAATTGGATCTAGAGGTTTCCAGGCAAGATCCAGTCTCTCGGCTATTTGTTGAGTCAAAACGGTATCCAAAAAATATGGTAGACATGGATCCACAACCCCAAAAGCCATAAACACATTTGGAGGAGTCTGGACAACACCCCAGAATCAAAACCATCATCATTTGGCCATGTTATGATGTACGGCGGTAGACACCAGCCATACGGCTTAGTAGCTGTGACGTACGGCCTCGACCTCCAGCTACACATGTTTTTGCATCAAATCTTGGCCAAACTCGGCATGTGGCTTGCTGTGACTTAGTTTGATCTACCTGTATATCTAGAACCCTGTGATCATGTCCCACAAAAAAAACCCCTTGCTGTTTCATGTGTTTTGAAGGTGGAATTGGATTATATGTTAGGATGTCCAACCTCACACTACCTCTGTAGTTTTAGATAACTAACCCAACATACTGGGACTAGGTAACACCACAGGAGTGCTAGCGTTGTCGCACGACCACACGAAAGCATGTAGCTGTGACCACCAACCATACGCCTAGCACCTGGTGAGGTGTGGCTGCGGCCATCGATTGCACTCCTTTCTGGCTGTAGCTCCTTCCTGTGCTCAGCCAGTAGTTGCCATACAGCCTTAAGAACTGTGTTAGAGGAGTCCTTAGTATTAAGCTAAATAGAAGGTGGGATCTGAAGGATGAATGGGAATGTTCATCTTTTTGCCTCTTGTTAGGCATGGACAGTAGCCTAGTGTAAGTTGGAATTAAACTATAGACTTTGAAATATGACCTTAAGACCTGAAGTGATAACTAAACATAATGGTGCGCCATGATGCATGGATATTTTGTAGACAATGGACCTAGTTTATGCCGCACAATTCTTTGTCAATGCGGGAACACTTTCTAAGAAGCCATAGAATCAATCCTTTTTTAGTGTGTTGACGCCGAGGAAGCTAAGAAATCATGAGGGATATACATGAGGGAGCTTGTGGTCCCCACATGAACGGCCATATACTAGCAAAGAAGATTCTACATATGGGCTTCTATTGGCAGAAGTTTCATATATGTCAAATTTACGCTAATAAGATCAATGCTCCTGCCACCGAGCTACATAATATGACAACTCCATGGCCCTTTTTGGTATGGAGTATGGAAGTCATTGGGCTGATCACTCCTAATGCTTCCAACGGACACTGTTTCATTCTAGTGGCTATGGATTCTTTCACAAAATGGGTAGAGGCAGCATCATATGCCAACATCACACATACACACATGCAGAAATTCATAAAGCATAACATCATCTGTCTTGTGGAGTAGAAATCCACGAATTACCTACCTCCTATAAATAGTAAGTCTATCATAATGTAGATGCACTTTAGACCATGAACAATAATGAATCCTAAATGCTATGTTATGAGAAACAGACAGGAGATAGTTGGCATGAATATCAAATAAGTCGGTAACACTGTGAACATAGGAACAATAAGTTTAAGTTAAAGCAATGCTAGAACTAACCCTATTAGATGAAAATTAATGAATAATGTGTATATGATTTTCATAGAGACACGAAGAGCACCTAAGGATAGGAAGCTACGCGATTGATACTACGACAGTCTACTTTGCTAGCTTTTGATAAGGGAATTGAACCTTTGGATGCGTGTGTTTTCTCTATTACTTATGCTATGTGTTGATGTGAGATTGATAACATGCCTTGTATGATAACATTCCATTCAATATACTATTTTGTTTGCTCTTGCATGCATTCTTTTGTATGCAGTCAGCAGTACCAGTAGTGGTGGAAACAAGTAGAATGGGACACTCGTGACCGTTTCCATAAAAGCGACTGGTTTAGGTGATTCATGATGTCTAGTTAAGTCAGTAAGGAGGAAGGTAGGTGGAATGAGACTCTTGCACCACTTCTTACCGGTATTGCTTTGCATTGACCATATATAACTTAGTCAAGTCACGATATCCTAAATGGAGACCCGATGGGGTCAGAAGCTTGGCGACGTTACGGTCCAGTAATATGTTTAATTAGGTGGACTTGGTTAGTTAAACATAAATACCGTATAACTGTATCCCTAGCTAATAGGGGATTATGTATTGGCATGGGTTTAATAAAGGGTGGTATGAACATAGCTGTGATGCCCACCATGTCCGATGTAGTGTGAATGGACGGGCTAGTCGATTGGTGGGATTATCACCTCCTCAAGTACCACGAGGTAGACTTGGGATGAGTCGTTGTCAGGGAGGACCAAGACAACGGACCCATACATGGGGTATGTTCGCTGTACACTGAGTGAGGCGGCATTCATTTTGATGGGGGTGACCCGTGTAACCTAAAAGCTTCGTTTTAGTCATCTTGAGTTTGTAGTTACAATTATCTTACCTGATCGTATTTGATAGTTGCGTGCATTTGTTTGTTACACGTTTGGTTTTCTTATTAAGCTCGGTGGTTGAGCTTACCCTTGTGTGCACAAATATTTTTAGATATTACAGGTACATCGTTCGATGCTTCGGGAAGTTATTCATCTAGTGTGGAGGATGATGTTAGTAAACCTGAGGAAGATATCCATGATCCTTCGTGCGATTCGTAGAGACTATGTGTAGGCTTAGGCTGTGCCTACTTATTTTGGCACTTCTAGTTTTGGGTTTGATTACTTTGGGATACCTTTTATTTTTATGGATAAACTTTGAATAATGTTTTTACATTAGTTTGTTATCTTAAAAATTTGGTATTCGAACAATAAGACTTCTTCTAATTACTTCTTGATTTTGATAATATGTTTAAATTGAGATGTTTAAATTTAATCTGATAATTTTGTGACTATTGATGTGGATCGTTATATGGTTATACCATGATGTGTGATCCTGGAAGGATATTTCTATTGCCCTAACAGAATGAGGAGATCCCGTTCCATTCTATAGTACCAATACGCCGGGAATGGGGAGTGACAAAAACATATGTAGAAGTATGGTGGAATATTTAAGGAATTTGATTTGATTTTAGAGAATTTCCTTCTGCACAAATAAAAGAAGGGGGCTCTAAAGTTTGAAACCTGAGTCCTGGTAAAAAGGGTGAAAAAGCCATGTCTGGTTGCAAAATGCTACTTAAGATGCAGTCGGAGCTGCGATCGGACATTTGACTGGACAGCTCTTGGAGCTCTTGGGAGCTATCCGGTTGGACATTCTGGTCACACATTATGTGCAGCCAGATAATTACAATTACTTTCATTTGATCCTTGAATAGATCCTGTGGAGTCAAACACCATCCCGACAGTATTTTTGGAGCCTTACAGAAGGTCAGAAATGAGAATTTAAGGTAGGTTTTTCCTTAAATTATTCCTTAGATTACAAATGATATAGTACCTAAATTCTGTGATGTTAAGTTAAAAGTCATGATGTTGTGGTCGTAACAAGAAAATGATCAAATAACAAAATCTGGCCATAGGTTATCCTCGATGTATTCTTTGATGGTATGGAAAGAATACATTCGAGTATAGCCATCATTATGTATTAGTCAGAGTAATAGGATTCCTAGATGTGTTATGAGAAATTATTAAGTGTTAGTGAATGATAATACTTGAGTATTAGTGAAGGGATAAGATTGCAATAGCATGAAAGTGAATTGGAGGAAATCCAAGGGATTGACAAAACCAAAATATAGTACAGCAGCATGAAGGGTACATCTATAAAACAAAAAATTTAAATACCGAGTTAGTACTCACAAGATGTTTAACTCGATGTGATAGATAAAGAAGGAAAAGTGGTCAGTAATGCTTAAATCCTTGCGAAGATTTAAAGGCATGTTGTTAAATGCTTGAAAGGGAAAGATCTCGGGCCAATCCAACAATGATAGGAGAATTATGGCCATATATCTAGACAAGTGTATATAGTATACAGTGCATCATTTGACTTACCCTTATGACTATAGATGATGCACTACCTGATTTTTAATTATCGCGCGTTAATAGGATACCTTTTCGATTCAACCTGTCAATTTGATTTACTAATGTTGCTCCCTTAGATTTAATCTCGATTATACATACTAATCTAAGTTAGCCTCATGTTTGACCACATGAATTGAGATATGAGATGATAGAGCAGCTTGAAAACTCAATCATTCTGAATGTGCATCTTTTCGATTATATACATGAGTTTGTTGATACACATAATTCTCCAGATTTATTCCCTTCCTCCTCTCAAGATAGGTCTTCCACGTAATGGTTTCTCCACAATATCTTGATGTATTAAACATCTTGGTATCTTAACTATTGAACCTTTTTATCCAAAATTTCTAGAGGTTGGAGTTCAAAGGTTAAATCTTCATTTAACTGGGGAGGATCTGCTCCCAATATGTAAGATGGATCCGAGACATACTTCTTTAACATTAAGACGTGGAACAAATCATGCACTCCCGATAGAGAGGTGGCAATGCTAATTAATATGCTACTGCTCCACATCTCTTAATGATCTCATATGGTCCTACATACCTAGGGCTCAATTTCTCTTTCCTTCCAAAATGTTTCAGTCCCCTTAATGGAAAAATCTTTAGGAATACCTTGTCTCCCACAACAAATTCAATGTTTCCTTCTGACATCAAAATAGCTCTTCTGGCGAATCTATGCTGCTTTGATTCTTTCTCTTATCAAGTTGACTTCCTGACAAGTTTCTTTGATGAAGTTTGGTCCAATAATTTTCCTCTCACCCACTTCTTCCCAATACAATGGTCTTTGACGTCTCCTTCCATATAAAGCTTCATATGGAGCCATGCCTATAGTGGCTTGGTAATTATTGTTGTAATTGAACTCCATCAAAGGTAGTTTCTCGTCCCACACTCCTTTGAAATTGATGGCATAAACATGAAGCATGTCTTCTAAGATCTAGATTATCCTTTATGATTGGCCATCAGTATGGGGATGGAAGGTTATACTAAATTTCAGCTTATATCCATCGTATGTTGTAAGCCTTCCCAAAACTTCAAAGTGAACCTGGGGTCTTTATCTAACACTATGCTTTGCAGCACTCCATGTAGAAGAACTATATGATTCACATATAATCGAGCTAGTTTATCCATTGATTACTATGGCCTTATAGCTATAAATCTCACTGTCTTCGTGAGTCTGTCAATGATTACCCAAATAACCTCTATAGCTTTAGGTATCAAGGGTAGGACGAAGTTCATAGTGATAAGTCCCACTTCCATTTGGGTATAGGTAATGACTGAAGTAATCCTGATGGTTTCTGATATACTACCTTCACTTGTTGGCAAGACAAACGCTTATATACATAACTTGCTACATCTTTCTTCATTCCTCTCTACCAAACAGTTTTCTTTAAGTCATGATACATCTTCGTACTACCTGGGTGAGCTAAATAGGGAGCACTATGAGCTTCTTTTATAATTCGTTCCTTGATAGCTTTGGCGAATGCAGGTATGCAAAGCCTTCCTCAGAACCTGAGCGCATAATCTTCAGAAAGAGCAAAGTCGGGATCCGATCTTCTTCTTATTTGGTCTTCCTTTAGAGTTCTGAAGTACGGGTCCTTTGGTATCTCTTCTATTACCTCAGTAACCAGCTCTGCCTTAACTTACAATGTTGCAAAAAAACTTACAAGCTCATAAATCACCTTATTTCTTAAGGATTCTTCTGAAACATCTAAAGTTTTATGTCTCCTAGCTAGAGTACGTGTCGGCCTTAAGTCAACCGAATCTGGTCCAATCCCTTCCTTAGGTCTGGCTAAACTTTTCTTGCTCAAAGCGTCCGCTACGACATAAGATCTCATAGTCATAGTCTTTTAATAAATTTTCCCACCTTTGTTGTCTTATATTCAAGTCCTTCTGAGTAAACAAGTAGGTAAGACTTTTGTGGTCGGACTTGATTTGAAACTTCTCTCCATATAAGTAGTGTCTCCATGATTTTAAAGCAAAAATTACCTCTGCTAGCTCCAAGTCATGAGTGGGATAATTATCTTTATGCTTCTTTAACTATCTTGAGGCATAGGCTATGCCCTGATGTACACATCTCAAGCCTAATTTTGAGGCATTTGTATAGAGAGTAAACAGTTCATCTTGTTTCTTAATAGTAAGCATCGGTGTTAAGATCAATCTGTCCTTCAAAGTCTGCATTGATCTGATTAGATGAATTTTTCTCCTTTCTTGGTTAATTTAGTCAAAGGCACAACAATCCTGGAATAATATTTTGCAAAGCTACGATAGTAGCCAGCTAAACCCAATAAATTGCAAACTTTGGTAACTATCTTAGTCGCTTCCTAGTTTACAATGGTGTTGATTTTACTTGGGTCCACCTTGATTCCTTTTGCTGGCACTATGTGGCATAGAAATGCCACTTCGTTTAGCCAAAAATCACATTTCTTGAACATGGCATAGAACATCCTTTCTCTCAGTCTTTGCAATGCTTGACACAAGTGTACTTTATCATCTTCTTCATTTCAATAATAGATTAGGGTATCATCAATGAAAACTTTGACCGACGTGTTCAATATGTCATGAAATTCCCAGTTCATGAGTTCTATGAACGAGATAGGGGCGTTGATCAGTCCAAAAGACATGACCAAAAACTCATAATATCCATACCTAGTTCAAAAAGCTATCTTAGGGATATCACCTTCCTTGATCATCAGATGGTGATACCCTGATCTGAGATCAATCTTCGAGAATACGAAAGCTCCTTGAAGTTGTCCAAATAGATCATCAATATGCGGCAGAGGATATTGGTTCTTGATGGTAAGCTTATTCAGCTCACAATAGTCAATGCATAGACATACACTATCCTTTTTCTTTATGAATAATATTGGCACACCCCAAGGAGAAATAGTAGGTTTGATGAAGCCTTTATCGAGTAGCTCCTGTAGCTGTACTTTTAGTTCCTTCAGCTCGGTAGGCGCCATATGGTATGAAGCTTTTGATATTGGTGCTGATCCTGGTAAGAGGTCTATTACAAATTCCATTGCTCGGTCTGATGGTAATCCATTGTAAGTCCTTAGGAAATATGTTGAAAAAATCTCTCACTACGTCTAGGTCTTCCAGTCGAGGTCATCCAGCTGTAGCATTTAGAACAAACACCAAGAATCTAGTACCACCTTTCTGTAGACACTTGACTACCTTGAGTGTAGAAAGAAATAATTTTCTTCTTTTGGGTTTCTTATCCCCAATGAATTTAATTGACCATTCTCCCTTCATCAAATGTTAGTTTCTTCTCTGCACATTGAAGACTAGCCTTGTGTTGGGATAGCCAGTCCATACCCAAAATCACATCGAAGTCTGACATCTCTAGTTGGATGAGATTTACCTCTAAACTTCTACCTTCAATAAAGACTGGGCACAGTCCTTGGTACTCATTCAGTACTACTTCTACACCAAGAGGTGATCGAACGATCAACAATGCCTCTAGAGGTTTTGTAACACTTCTGTTTTTTATTATTGAAAGATGGAGACACAAAGGAGTGGGTAGTTCCCGAGTCGAAGAGCACCTTCGCTAAAATTCCCGCTACATTAACAATA
Source organism: Protea cynaroides (assembly GCA_028583415.1). Taxonomy (NCBI): domain Eukaryota; kingdom Viridiplantae; phylum Streptophyta; class Magnoliopsida; order Proteales; family Proteaceae; genus Protea; species Protea cynaroides. The sequence goes on from CM053267.1 coordinate 77,446,114, forward strand.
GCTATAATTTTACTGCATTTAGTTACGTACGCAATAATTATTAATGCATTCAAATATAAACATACCTGTTACCACATCTGGAGAAACTTATGCTTCCTCAGTAGATGCATCATAAACCTTTCCTATTTGAGTTACTTTTGAAGGGTAAAGACAAGTTCTGGAAAAATGCCCCGTCTGACCACAGTTTAAGCATTTAAGATTGGTGACCGCAGTAGTAGTGGTAGCACGACCTCCTGCAGGTGTGGCCTTAGCAATCGTAGGTTTAACTGGTTTGGGTGGTATGGAAGGTCTTGTTATTGGCTCTTCTACTAGTGAAGTGGGCTTTGCTTTTGTTACCTCCCTTCTGAGTAAAGTAGCTATCTCTCAGACTGGTTTCTATGACTTTAGCAGTTTACACCACTTCAAAATACACTTCCTTTCCCAAAGCATCAATAGTTGCTCGAATGTTATTACACAGTCCTTAAGTAAACCTTCGAGCCTTAGCTGATTCCTCTTTTAGGCTGACTCGGGTGAAATAAAAGAGTTCCTCGAACCAATGTTGGTAGTCACCCACTGATTGCTGACCTTGTGACATATTCAGATACTCAACCTCCATCTTATCTTTAAAGCTTCTTGGGCAGTACTTGTTAATGAATGCTTCCTTGAAGATCTTCCAAGTTATTTGAGGGTGCTTGATAGCTAGTTGGGCTGAGTGGACTCCCACCATGTATTTAGCTCATCTTTAAGCATATAAGTGGCACAGAGGATCTCTTCATCCTAAGTACAGATCATCATTCGAAGCGTCTTCTCAATGAACTTGATCTAGATGGCTAGTTGCAAGGGATTTGTACCAACTCTAGTAAATTTCATAGGTTTCATTTTCATGAACCTCTCTATAGTCTTGGAAGGGTCGTACTGTTGTGGCACAGGCATGATTGGTGGTTGGTTTTGAGTAGCCGCTGTAGTTCAGTTAGCACCAGTCACAGACCTGTCTTGATTTTGATTTTGAGTGGCCATCACAATCTGATTAACCCCAGCTATAGACCTGACCTGAGATGTGGATGCTATAGCGGTATTGATTCTTGGTAGAGGGACAGTAATATAGTTATTCCTTTGATTTCCCGCTACAACAAGTACCACTACTGTCCCTAGAACAGCCATTAAATCGTCTAAGAATTATCACTGCTGAGCAGTTCTAACGCTGTTGCGCTTGGCCCATAGCATAAGCTAGATTTCTCATGATAGCTGGGACATCTCCAAGGGTAGCTACCAGTGGCGGCAGTGGTAAGAGCTCTTCCTGAGTGATACTCTCTTGCGATGCGGTGAGAGGTAACAAACCGTTAGGGTTCCGTTATTCGCTTCTCCCTCGGACAAAGCGTTGCGGTTCTTGTTACTACATAGAATGGAATGGGTATTGGGTGCCATTAGCATCCGATAACGTTTCCTAAAATGTTACCCATCATGATTAGTAATTTGTTCCAAATAACCTATGGTTAGACAATATTAAGGTTAATAACGGAATATGAGATATATGAGAAATGGCACCAAACACACGCAACAATTTACTCTTTGATTCTTAATTTTATTCAAGAAATATGATGTCTAGTTGCAATGTCCAGAGTTGACTCATCGCCACTGTACACAGCGACTGTAGTCCAAATAGGGTCTTCGGGGTTTGTTCAGTCACAATACCGGCTGCAATAGTGGTGTGACCAATGTGTCCGATCGGCCACTTCTCAAGAGCTCAAAATCTACTCCGGAAGGAGCTTTGGTCGCAGCTCTGGTTGCAGCATGATCGAACAGAAAATTTTCTCTCTTCTATAAATTAAAAACGTGATTTTCAAAATTAATTCTCATTCTCATCAATTAATAGCAGTTATCACATGGCATGTTGTATCTCATTCAAAAACAAGCATACGAAAATCTCCTATTAATTTTATGAACCCAACCCCTCACCTGAAGGCACAAGTGCTACAGAACTGGAAGTCGACTGAAGGCTTCGCCTTGAGTCCCACGTAAGTTTTCCTAAACAGTTGCATAGATTTTTATACATTAGTTGGATGTCTTTTAAACCGATGTGGACAAGTCCATAACTCCATTATGCGGGACTCAAGATAAGCTGGGAACCCTACGGTCAATTTCAAAGGAAACATATAGTCAGTTGACTATTGGCAGACCAATCGACAGATGGGAGCCTGGAGGTAGTATTTGCCAACTAGTTTACACATAGCCTGGAGGCAAGGTAATTGCTAAGCCGGGGGTTGGGAGCCCGGCGGCATAATTTGTCGACTCACATCTGCCGGTTAGGCATGAGCCAATAAGGGGCTTCTAGAACTAAGCCGATTGATAAGAGCTGGCTGGTCATCTCACTAGCTTTGTGTAACCTCCGACACACTAGCCAAAAGCATGACCAACACAAAAGTGAGCCGGTGGACATTAGCCCAGTGGAAAGTGCCACTAGCTTGTGTTAGCCAGCTGAGCCCAGCTCTGAATTATTATAAGTGTGGGTCTGCTGGTGGATAGTAGTTCGGCGGACCAATCCACTGGCTACATCCGTTGACAAGACCCTTTGCTTAATCAAGATAGAGCTGGGTGCAAGGGTTTGCCCTTGCCTCTGGCTTACATCTGCCTATTGAGTCTGAGAACTAGACTAAACCATGCATGATGGTGTTCATTGGTGGGGGAGGCTTCTCCCACCATTTTTTCTGCTTCATTAATGGTGGGGGAACATTTCAGCTAGTTGGGCTAGAAAGGAAGCCCTGTATGCTGCTCTTAGGGCCCAATGCAATGGTACGTATATTGGGCCCATCTAAGGTCTTCTACAAAGTTTACAGTTCCAAGTGGTATTCCTTACCTAAGCTTCAGATGCGTCTATTGGGTACATATTTGGTCCACCAATTACGTGGGAAGGCCTGGCACACAAAAGTCCAAGTTGGTAGGGGATTTTGGGTGCGGGTCTTACAGAACCACATTTTGGGTTTTGGCAGCCTACTATCTTGGATGAAGATGACAATTTAGGATAAAAGTTGAGATGCCTGAAGAGTTCTGGTTTCTAAAAGAACAATTACTCCAGGTATAACGGTAGGTACAAGGGATTGGGAGGTTATCAGAGCTGCAAAATCTATCGCTCACTTGTAACCTCTTTAATGGTTCCTTCCTACCAGAAATTGGTAATTTGGTGAACTTCGAAGCTTTGAATATGTATGGCAATCGGTCTATGCCGGTAAGGATTCATGTAATTAAAGAAGTTAAAGGAGTTTTTAATATAAGAGTTTGGGAGGGTTAATTTGGTCATTTCATCTTTTCTACCATTAGAAGGTTAAAAAAAGTCATTTTAACCCATTTTGCTTGTAAATGCAATAACGGTAAAATTGTTTTAATTATTTTTTACTTAACAAGGTTAGTCAATGAGCTGTGGTTGTAATTTTATGAGCTTTAGGCTAGCAGTTTTATTTAGACCTAAGTTCAGGAGTGGTACGAGTTATTTTTTGCTAAAATAAACAATTGTTTTTGTCTAACTACCACCCAAACACCCCCATTGAAAAATTCAATTTTAACCCGACAAGGCCAAGAGGAAAAATGATTGCCTTAACCCTAGGATTTTTGTAATGGGTTAATCTCTATGATATGTTTCAGTTGTCATAGAGATTGAGACCTCAAGCAAAATCCCCCTATTTAAAAAGTTCCCATTCTACCCTTATTTATGAAGTTACCTATTATACCCTTATTTACAAATTTATAGTCCTAACCCCTTTTTTGCTTGAGCTGTCAAAGCCTCTTTCATACAAGAGGGTGTCATAGAGACAGACCCATTTAGTAGTCAGTATTGGAATGGCCGTTACAGCCAATTTGTATCTCTATCAGCCAAGATGTTGTTTTTAAAGTTCAAAACAAAGTAAGAGTTTCAAAAAGTTTTAAATCGAATTCAAAGTTTCATTTTCATTTTGGAGAGAAAATCAAATTGGTCTTGTTTCGAGTTAGTTGAGTTTCGGAGAGGTTTTGTCCCACAATGCTTTGGGACAAAGTTGAGTTGAGGTTTATATGTAATAGGTGTCCTATTACATCTTAAACCATTAAATGAAGGGCTCCTTCTTTAGAGCGCACATGCCGAGTGAAGCTGTGCCATGTCATGTCCAAGTCAAAGGGTGTGGATTTGGACTCGTGCCTATACGTATGTACCCTTTTGAAGGATGGTGACATACCTTTTGGTATGTAGAAGGGCTATCTGAGCCCTTGATCTAAGTAACCATTGGATTAGTAGCATCATGGCCGTTCATCTGAAGAGTGTATCTCTTGGTAGGGGTCTTTTGGACGAGCGATAATCCTATATAAATAGAGGACGTTGCCTAAATCCAAAGGCACTTAGAATTCACAATGAATTTGTATCTCTCTCTGTGAAACCTATATATAAATTTCGGGGACGAAATTCTTTTAAGGGTGGGGGAGTTGTAAGACCCGCACTCCATGAATCCGATCTAAACCTTTAATTCATGTCGTAACAGGTCTTCCAATCATCACTAGACCAGACGGGACGAGCGGATGACAACCAAGTATGAAATCGGACCAATCGGACCAATTCAAGTATGAAAAATTGGATACCGGTCGATGGTACCGGTCTATGGTACCGGTCGATGGTCGACCGGTATGGCCTGCGCAGACTTGGATCCAAAAAAGTATCTCTGCGGGTTCCACTTTCCAAATTTCGAAGCGAAGGACTTTCCTAATGTTAGGAGGCTTCCTAAACCTAACCCTAGCCTATATAAGGACCCTTAAACCTCCTAAAACCTCTATCATTGATCCTTACAAACCCTAGAGAGGAGAAAGAGGTTGAAGAATGAGAAGAAGCTAGGAAGGAGAGGGAAGAGTCACCATTGCCGTTGGACGAAGAACATGTTATCGCGAACCAACGGTAAGTGCTTAAACCTTCCTCTACATTAAGTATTCTAGGATGGTTAGTTATGATTGGATCAATACCATGCAAAGCAGGTATTGATCTAAACCCTATTTTACCGACAAACCCTAATCTAGTCGGTAAACCCTAGATTCAAGTTGTAAGTTGAAAATCATCGAAACTAGGACTTGAATGGAGTTGGAAATAACTCTAACTCAGTGCTCAAACCTAGAATGTGTAGGAGAAACCCTAGGATCAATAGGGGATGACTGACAGAAGGTGAGAACCAAGAGTATGGTCTTCCAGAGACATACCGGTCGACCGTACCGGTCGCACCATATGCGATTGGTACTGCGACCGGTACCTCCCGGGGACTGGTTTGTAGGGACCGGTTGACCATACTGGTCGCACCTTTCCCCACAGTTCCGTGATCGATACTACGACCGGTATGCTCTGTGAGGAGTGTTTTTGACCCAGTTGGTTTTTCGACCAACATAAACCCTAAGAAAACTATTCTAACTCAACCCTAACATTGTGTAGGACCTTGTGATAGCAAGTTTGGATTCTATGATGTGGAGCAAGCTATCAACAAGCGTCAGGTAAGGGAATCGGACCTAAACCCTAATAATTTAATAAATAGTAAATCGTTGCTAATAACCATGATTCTATGGTATGATGTTTGTGCATACTCGCATGTCATCTTTTACTTTCAGTTATTATTATTGTTCATGCATACTCGATATGCTAGGATGTGACTGTTAGGCATGTGATTGTATTCGTTGGTGTATGGAATGAGAAGGACTGAAAGTCTGGGATCATTCCTCACACTAGCACCTTTTGTATCGTTCTATCTTAGCATGCTTGGTGCGGGTAGGGTATCAGGGGAAGGAAGTGGCATTGTGGTCTCCGGCCTGGCCACTGGACTCTAGCTTTATCTCTATTCCATAGGGAGCTGCACTGGGACAGGGCCTACTGTGATGACATATAGGATTGGTTAGTTGCAAGCCCAGTTTGCAAGCCCTCGCCAATAGGGGCTTACGTGTTGGTATGGATAGAGTATCAAGGGAGGTATTGGCGGTATTTGATCCGGACGTCTTAGCTCTATCTCTATTCCATGGTGGGTGCATGTGGGACGACAGTGGTGTTTGATCCATTGTTTTTTTTTTTGGGGGGGGGGGGGGGGGGGGGGGGGGGGGGGGGGGTGGGGCGGCTCCCGACACAGCTCTATCTCTATTCCGGTGGTGCATGAGAGGTGGGTGGGTCCACAGGGCGGTGGCCGCCAATCCTTTTTGTAGCGCATTGCAAACTTAAAACCAGACCATAATGTGAATGTTACTCATGCATATGTTTGTTGTAGTGTCTGATTGTCTTACTGTGCTAAGTTGTGAGCTCTCCCTTGTGTATACACTATTTTTAGATATTGATGCAGGTTATACGGTGGATGATTACATGAATGCTCCAGCGTATGGAGGCGTGGCTGCTTTGGACGTGCAAGCAGGAGAGGATGAGCATGACGCTTCATGCGAGTGCCCTTTCTGCATGTACCTCTAGGGTGTTGAATTGATTTATTTTATTTCTTTTATTTTTGGTTGGAGATACATTGATGTAAGGATATTTAATTATGTCTCGGTATTTGAATAATTAGATATTTTATTTAAATTTATCAATAGATTACTCAGTTCATTTAATTTAAGACTTCCGCTGTATTTATTATATTCTGATTGTGGTTATGTGAAATGGTTTGTATGAGTGGACACGGTCTTATTGAGATCCTGGTGTGAACCGTTGGTTCAGTGATGGTTCACTCACACTTCTGGTTCAGTCGGAATTGGGGTGTGACAACTTGGTATCAGAACTCTTAGGCTCTGTCCAACAGACCATATTTACACTTAACTGAGTCGATGAACTGAGATAGGAAGAATTTAAAAGCTTTAATAAGAACACAGTCTAAGCACTTGTTTGATGCTTGAAACTAAATATGAAAGAGCATAATGTACTATACTAAAAGTGGAATTAATAAACATGCTCTAGAAAGGAAAATCGTAGTGACAAGTAGAACTATCATAAATTTCATAACAAGAAAAAAAAATTATATCCATAAAGTGATAGTTAATTGTGCTACAGGGTACAGTCCATAACCCGGACAGTTACCCTGTTATATAAACCATGCCGAGAGAGAGAGAGGAAAATAAGAGGTCTATCATGGGTTTGGGGGGATAGGAGGAATAGGGCCAGCGATGTCATAATCACGCTCGTAGGCTACCTTGAGCCAGTACACCTGCTCCTGTGTGACTCTGAGGCTGCGAGTAAGGCGCCCTAGGTCACGGCTCATCTCCCGTTGGGCATCTCGGATCTCTGTAAACATACCCATCACGATATCAGGAGGAGGCTGAGATGGTCCCGCTACATGCGTGGGCTGTGGTGCTGGTGCTGGAACATCCTCCATCTGATCATCGTAACCCTCATCATTATCCCCTGCCTCTTCTGCATGAGCCGCATTGGCTGCTGCTGTTGCTGCTGCCGTGGCTGCTATCCTCCTGAGTGGACGAGGACGGGCCTCTAACTCCTCATCACTGATGGGAAGATTGTCCATCTTCATCCGAATGATGGCATCCCAGTCAATGTCAGAGGTTGTGGTGTCCTCAACTGCAGTCTCACCTCTCATGTCCACCCGGAATCACTGTAGAAGAGTAGTAATGAGTCGGCCATATGGAAGGTTACTGGTCTGATCAGGTAGAGTAGCCTGACGCATGGTCCTGATAATGATGTAGGGGAGACAGACCCGCTCCCCAGTGCAGACGCAATAGGTCAAGTACGGAGTAAGCTGAGATAACTCACTGTAGTGGCCGCTCTGGAGAACGATGTTGTGCTGGATGATGTGACAATATACCCGGGGAACAGGCCTCAAGTTAGCGGCTTTCATAGGCACTCCAGGGTTAAGTATCTGCTCCGAAATCTCCTGGTGCAGATCATCAGTGAGAAAACCCTTCATCTTAGGGGCGCAATAGACCAAGTCCCCATCATTTGGGATCCCCAGAAGATCGGCAAGCTGGTGTGTGTTGAAAGATATAGGGACACCCTTGACGAGAATGGTAAGGTGGAGTTCCCTACCTTGGCTGAAGCCATTGACATTTCCCTCTATCTCCAAGTTGGCATAGAAATGTTTGACTAGGTTGGGGCGAGTGGTCACAGTGTACGTGATGACGGGCAACCACCCAAGTCTACCAAAAGCTGCTTCAATGTTAAACCACTCCAGCTGCTCCAGGTTCACCCGTGCCCTGACTCAGTATTATTTTCATTAAACCAAGGAAAGCGGGCTTGCGCCGCCTTGGAACGAAACCACCACTCATCGAGCTGTGGAATAGGAGGATGCGGACGATTCATGCCAAGACCAAATGAACGTTTACCCGCACCTCTACATTGAGACATGATGAGCTACAAAACAAAGACAAAATAAGGAGAAATTGGTTAGAAATTTTCAAATTTCGACAGCATAACGACAGTAATGGAAGCAAAAGCCTCGAACTTACCTAAAATCTGGGGGGAGGACTTACGTAACCCTCTAACACCACATGGAAACCAAACATCCATCAAACAAACAAGAAATTTAGGAATTTTTAGAAAATTTCAATTTTTTGTAAAAACCTAGGTTAAAAACCAAAAAATTCAATTTTTTTTTGGAAACCATTCGGTGGAACCTCAAATTGGTTGAGGGCTTTTGCTCATAGAGTTCCCTAAACCCTTTCTAAGTCGAAGAAAAAGAGTTCTTACGATTAGAATCTTTCAAACTAAGAAAAACCTAGTTTTTGGGTATGAAACCATGAAGAAACGATGTAAAAAGTAAGAATGGAGGGAAGAAACTTACTTGGAGGCGATGTTCTAGGTCTTGATTGGAAGAAAATAGCTTCTAAGACCACCGGTTGGACTGTAGCAACTCAGCAAGCCAGAGAGGAATCACCACCGGAGAGGAAGAAGAAAGGAAAAGTGAGAAAAATCACACTTTTCCCAATTTTAAAGAGGAATCTTGGCATACCGGTTGACGGTTTTGCCCATACCGGTCGACCGGTACCCTCTAGTAAAGTCGACCGGTACCTCTTGGTCAGGAGAAAATCTTGACCGGTCGCGCCATACCCTATAGGGTAGCGACCGGTACATTGATCGGTACCCCTCGAGAACACTGAGGGTTTGTCCGCCTGGACATACCGGTCGCACTACCTTATACAGTGCCGCGAAAGGTATGTTGCGACCGGACAACTATATGAAGCCAGCAAATTTTAGGAAAAATTTAAAAAAAAAATTTCCAATTAAAGTTTCCGTTACAATTTTTCGCCTTGCATTTGTTAAAGACTAACACTATTATAACTAGTCGATTGTACCTCATGTCACACCCCAATTCTGTATCATTCAGAACGGTGTAATGAACCGCTAATAAACCAATGGTTCAACCAGGATCTCTAATAGGCTGTGTCCTCTAACTTAAACCATACACATCCACAACCATAATCAGAATAAATACACAATAGTGGAAGTCTTAATATTAAATGAACTGAGAATCTAACTGTGATAATCATAAATAAAATATCAAATTATGTTGTATCAATCGAGACATAAGTAAATAAAATATCAAATTACATTTCCTTAATATTTCAAATAAAAATCTAATAAAAAACGCATGAGTTGCACTCGCATGAGGAGTCATGCGTCTCCACTATATCTTCAGCCTCCATGGCAGCCACGTGCCCGTACACAGAAGCGTTCACATAATCTTCCACAATGGTACCTGCATCATCAACTAAAAATATTCGAATTCGAAAAGGGTGAGCACACATCACGGCTCAGTCAGCAAACAAAACAATACAACAAACATATGCATGCATTCAATTCATATCTGTGGTCTGGTATATAAGTTTGCAATGTGCTATAGAAAGGTTCGGTGGCCGCCTCACCTCTATACACAAGTGTGTGAAGCCGCCCAATGAAAACATTATTGCCATCCCACATGCACCCACCATGGAATAGAGATAGAGCTAAAGTGCTTAGGACTGCACCGCATCACACTTCCCCTGATACTCTACCCATACCAACACGTAAGCCCCTGCTGGCGAGGGCTTGAAAACTCGACTCGCAACTAACCAATCCTAATGTCAAACAGTGTATCCAAGGCCTCACCCCAACATCCCTCAATACGTCCATCGAGATAGAGCTAAGGCCCCCGACAGAGTCGAAGACTACACGGTCCGAGACCACCTCCCCTGATACCCTACGACGTAATAGTTCTGCTAAGGTAATGGCGATACGACGATGTCAGTGGACAAGACTTGAGTAGAGATAGAGCTAGAGTCTGGTGACCAGGACACCACAATATCACGTCCTCCCCCTGATGCTCCACTCGCATCAAGCACACTAACCACACACATACATTCACATGCCTATTCCTAGCATCACCATCATCATCATGTTATAAATAAAATAGAATTAAATATACATGAACATTAATAGCAGGAATATTGGATAACATGTTGAATGCATATTACAAGCATATACGCATAGAATCAGTCATGGCATTGGACTCCATAAATAAAAAACAGTTTATTATTAGCCAATTAGTTTAGGTCTTGTTCCCTCACCTTTTCTTGAGTGTAAATCATCTTTCATGCTCTAAGAATCACCTTTATATCAATAGAAAAACTTAACAAGTCGATAGATTTTAATTAGAATTCATTCCGACAGTTTTAAGCTTGCTGTTAAGCTAGGGTTGTAGGATAAGTCGCAGGTTTATGTGACCCCAGGGTATAGGGTCGATGCTAGGGTCGGTTGTCCCATCGACCCTAGGTGCGACCGTAGCTTCCCTGGACTTCCCGAGAGCTAGGGGTCGATCCTGTGGTCTGTTAGGGTCGATTCCCAATCGACCCTACGTGCGATAGCACGTGGTTTGAGTCGACGTTTTTATTTTACAGTCTAATCTTTCAAGTTTGGGTCCTTTGGCTTACTTCCACAGTCCATTCTATACTTGTTCTTTGGCTTAAAACTCCAGGATATTTCCTTATTTTGTCTATCATGATTTCCTCCATGGATTTCATTAAAATCTTCCCATGGATGGATGATTTGGGTTTCTCCTAGATCATACCCTCTTCATGAACTATTCTAAGGTCTTAAACAATTCATGGAAAGCATATCCATACCTGAGGTTTGCTGAGATTCAGAGGTTTCTCTAAATTTCTTCTCTTTAGTCTTCTTCTCCAACTTTCCTTCTCTTCTCCTTCTCTTCTCTTTCTCTCACTTTCTTTTAGGGTTTCAAAAGGAGTGAAAGAGGCTAAGGGACGTCCTATTTATAGAGGAAAACCTCCCAAAATAAGTCCCATTCGGATTAGGAAAGAATTCCCTTGAAATTTGGAAAGTTTCCTATTTACGGTTTCTGTCGATGATCCTAGGGTCGATGAGGGGGTCAGAGATCCCGTTGACCCTAGGGCCTCAGTTGTCTGACCCTAGGACTAAAAGTCATGGGTCTGACTTCCTGATGAGGTGGGATCGACCCTACCTGTTTAGGTATGTGACCCTACCCCCTATTTTACTATTTTTGGGTCAGTTTCATACCTGGTCTTGCTATTTCCTTTACGCACTTGGTCCAATTGGCTCGACCAAGATAGGTAGACCTGGTACAAGGTGGTAAGACCGGTTAGTTCGATACGGGTCTTACAACTCCCCCCTGCTTATAAAAATTTCATCCTCGAAATTTGTACATACCTTCCGAGTCGAATAGATGAGGGTATTGCTTTCGCATAGTATTCTCTTCTTCCCATGTGATTTTTTTATATCTCTGCTTCTCCAGGTGACCTTAACATAATAGATGTCACGCTTGCATAGTCGTTGAACCTTTCGACTGGTGATTTCAGTTGGTGCTACTTCAAATGTCAAATCATCAGTCAAATCAGGTAGATCTACTGTCAAAACGTGCATTGGATCTCTAACATACTTCTTCAATAAGGAGATATGAAATACATCATGCACACTTGACATAGATGGTGGTAGTGCTAACTGGTAAGCCACTTTTCCACGTTTGGCTAGAATCTCATATGGTCCGACATATCTCAGACTTAGTTTCCCTTTCTGTCTGAACCGTTTCAAATCGCGCATTAGTGACACTTTGAGGAATACCTTATCACCTACGACAAATTCAAGGTCTCGACGTCTAGTATCTGCATATTGCTTTTGACGATTCTGAGTCGTTCTTACTCTTTCCTTGATAATGTCGACTACTCGATATGTCTCTTCAACAAATTCTGGTCCAACAATACTACGTTCTCCAACTTCATTCCAAAACAAAGGATTTCGACACTTCCTGCCATACAGTGCTTCATAGGGTGACATCTGTATAGTAGCTTGATAGCTATTGTTATAAGCGAACTCAATCAGTAGTAATTTCTCATCCCATGATCCTTTAAAATCAATTACACAGGCTCGGAGCATGTCTTCTAGAATCTGAATGGTACGCTCTGATTATCCGTCTATCTGAGGATGGAATGCAGTACTGAACTTCAATGTTGTACCCATAGCCTTTTACAATCCTTCCCAAAACTTTGAAGTAAATCGTGGATCTCCGTCGGACACAATGCTTTCAGGTACACCGTGTAATCTGACAATATTATCCACATACAACTTAGCTAACCTCTCCAGTGTATACTGAGGTCGTATAGCTATAAATCGAGCCGTTTTAGTCAGTCGGTCTACAATCACCCAAACTGCGTCAACTACTCGGGGAGTCAATGGTAACCCTGTGACGAAGTCCATAGTGATGCAGTCTCATTTCCATGCTGGTTCCGGTAATGGAAGTAATAGTCCTGCAGGTCATTGTCGTTCAGCCTTTACTCTCTGACAATTTAGGCATTGAGACACGAACTTAGCTACATCTGTTTTCATTCCTCTCCACCAATATAATTTCTTTAGATCATGATACATTTTGGTACTCCAGGATGTCATGGATATTGAGAACAACGACTCTTATCATTATCCTCTTCATGATATCCGAGTCTTTATCTTCAGGTATTCAGAATCTACCTCTACATCTGAGTACCGTCTCCGCATCCAAAGTAAGTCAGGGTTAGGTTTTTCCTTGTCTAAATCTTCTTACCCCACTCTTAGATATAGATCTAACAAAATTACTACCTTTACTTCGTCTATCAATTCAGAGATGATCTTTAATGTTGTGAACACAAGAGAGGAACTATTGCTCCATAAGTTCATCCATAAGTTTTCGCTCAATTAGATCATCATGAGTTTCTATTATACGTTACTCTCCTTCCAAATCTGAATCTATTGCTGCGAAGCATAAGGCAGCATTCATACTGGGTCATTCCTTGGACTTCATAATTCCCTTTTTCTTAAGGCCTTAGCTACTACCTTAGCCTTGCTCGGATGACACTGTATATCACAGGCTTAATCCTTGAGCAATTCCAGCCATTTTCTTATCTTATCTTTCAACTCTTTCTAATGAAGAGATAAATAAAACTCTTGTAATCCGATTTACTTTGAAATTCTTCTCTATATAGGTAATGTCTCCAAGTCTTGATTGCATAACTCATCACCGGTACTTCCAAGTCATGAGTAAGGTAATTATTCTCATGCTCCTTCAATTTTCTTGAAGCATATGCAATCACTTATTTACCTTACATCAACCCGCATCCTAGATCCAATCCGAAAGCTTCGATGTTTAGGGTAAACGATTTCCCTGGTGTCTGAATGATCAAGATGGGAGTTGATATCAACCTTACTTTAAAATCTGGGAACATTCTTCACACTTGTCAGTCCAATTGAACTCCTCTCCCTTCTTGGTTAGTTTGGTAAGAGGTTTTTGCGATCTTAGAGTGGTCCTCTACAAATCGTCTGTAATAACCAGCTAAACCCAAGGAACTTCTGATCTTCACAATGTTCTTAGGCGTTTCTCACCATACAATTGCTTCTATCTTAATAGGGTCCACTTTAATCCCTTTTTACGATGCTATGTGATCTAAGCAGTTCATTTTTTTAATCGGGTCTCATATTTCTTGGACTTGGCATAAAGCTTTTTCCTTTTCAGCTGTTGTGAAGCTATTCTAAAATCCATTGTATGAGTTGCTTCATTCTTGGAATAAACCAAAATATCATCTATGAAAACAACGATCGACGTGTCCAACCTGTCATGAAACACCTAGTTCATCAGTTCCATAAAATGTAAGGGCATTGGTTAATTCAAACATCATAATCAGGAACTCACAATGTCCAATCTCGCTTCTAAAAACTATCTTTGAGATATCGTTGTCCAAATTATTCAGCTGATGATATCTTGACTGAAGATCAATCTTAGAAAATACCTTTGCTCCTTGCAACTGTTTAAACAAGTCATCGATCTGAGGTAGTAATTATCGATTCTTGATTGTGAGCTTGTTTAGTTCCCGGTAGTCTATACATAATCTGACACTACCGTCCTTCTTCTTCACGAATTGGCACTCCCATTGATGCAATACTTAGTCGATTAGAACCCTTGTCTAATAACTCCCGTAGTTGAGTCTCAATCCCTTCAACTACATAGGAACTATTCTATAGGTGCCTTTGACACAAGTATCGTCTTTGGTAACAAGTTGATGACGAACTCGGTCGTATGATCAGATGGTAACCCAGGTAAGTCTCCTGGAAACACATCAGGAAATTTATACATCACATCAATATCTTCCATCTGTGGTGCTTCTTTGGTAACGTATACCATAGATACCATATATCAAACTCTTTTTCTGCAAGACATCTATTTGCCTTTAGCATAGAGAGGATCAGCTTTTCTTCTTAGGCAACATGCCTCCAATAAAACTCAATTATATTCCGTCTTTATTCTTGAATGATAACCTCTTTCATGCACATAACAACTTTGTGGAGTGTTGAGACAACCAGTCTATTCCCAAGATAACGTCAATGTCTGCCATCTCAAGTCGATTTAGGTTGCATCCAACTTTCGTCCATCCATATGCTTTGAACATTGTTAATAACACTCATCCAATACAACATCTAGTCAAAAAGGCTTGAACTAGCAAAATCTGGTTTAAGGTCTTAAGAGCTTGTCTAGTTCCTTCATCTCTTAATTTTTTAAAGACTATCGTTAAAATCTCCTATCTTGTGATTGTTACTTACTTTCTTTCTCATGCACTCTTTTATAGACATGACTCATATCCTTCCATTCAGTAATCTCGAAACCATTCCTCCATTACTTTATCTGAGGTTCATTGGCTATAGCATTTATTCTGAATCCAATCATCTTTCTTCCAATAATTTCATTATCACTAAACATCTTTTCAATGGATGTCGAGAAATGTAACAATTAGAATGTTTATCCAAAAGCAATTCATTTCCTTATTTCAATTTAGTATAATGACGAACACTTGTTTTATCTAGTGAACTTAGGTTTAAAGATCAGGAGTAAATCTGTGGTAATCCAACCGGCATCAAAAGGTTGTTAAGTTGCACGGTGATCTAAATACATGGAAATAGAGGTTTTACAGTTCTTAACCTCTTAGTTATAGGTTGTATCGAGTATATAATGCCATACTATAAGAATAAATCTGGAGAAATTTTTCGTACCTCAGTAAATCAGGTAATAATCAGAAGATATACGCTCAACATGATGAAACATTTAACTGTTCATTCTGTTCATATCTCTGTTCATGTTGTCGATCATGAGAGTGGCTTAGGTTGGTATAATCAGGACTAATACTAAAGAAACAATGTCTATAACTCCAATTGACAGGTTGAATCAAGAAGGTATCCTGTCAAGACATGAGAAATTAAAATCTGGTATGTGCATCCTCTATATTCATAAGAGTAAATCAATAATGCACCGCATCCTATATAACCTATCTAGTTATATGGTTACAATATCTTTGATCCTTTGCTGAAGATAAACGAGGCTACATCATCAGAAAACATTCCTTCAATCCTTGTCGGATCATTCTGCCATGATGTAGCTATCCCATACCTTGGTGGCTGATAAGGGTAACCACCTTGATACACTGCTGGTTGTGCACCAAGCTTTTGGACTGAGGTGTGCGTTATTGGGACTTACTGTATGATAGGCATTGTGTTATAGGTCACATGTGATGGAGGTAGAGTGTTGCTACCAATCTGTACCATACATGGCCTGACTCAGAGGTGTTGATGTAGCATTGGCAACTTGGATAGTGATTCACATAGCAACTTGCATAGTCGATATCATCTGTTGTTGCTCATGTATTTTGTCTGGCTAAATTTATTACAACCGTGGTCAAGGTACTTGGTAGTCCAGGTGATTGGCTGGAGTGGCCTGGTTGTTCACCTCCTTTGATTTGCTCCCATCTGATTATCATTATTTAACATCTGCTCAGATGAGTTTTCACTACCCATTTTTGACCCAGATAGTAGTGTGGTCAAGTTGCAACCTCTTCTTAATGCTTAGCGGGCAATGGATCAGCTTGTGGTGGATTTCACTCTGAGTCTCCATGTCACCCAGGAGTATAGCTTTATCTTCCTTTATAGTTACTCTCATTTTTTTTGATGTATAGCTACTGTTCTCCTATCTCTGTTGCATTCAGCCTGAGATCTTTCCCTTTACCATTGTAGGGACTTAGGCGTTACTAGCCATTTTCCTTCTTTCCCAAATACATGGAGTTTCACATCTTGTGAGTATCGGCTCAATATTCCAATGTTCTGGCTTATAGTTGCTTCCTTCTTGTTACTGTACTATATCCTTTGTATACTTAGGCAACTGCCCGACTTATAGATAGTACCCTTTATTATTTGTTTAGATTTTTTTCTGTTTGTCTGTGTATATATATGGTTCCACCTTTTATATGTACATTATTGTCTTGTTTAAGTTCTGTCTCAACCAACACAGGTGCTTATGGTGTGTTTGTATTAAAGCTTTAAATTTATCCTAACTCAGTTCATGGACTCTAGTGGAAGTATTCAGGTTTCATGGAAAAGGCCTGAGAGCTCTGATACCAAATTGTCACACCCTAATTCCACACCATTTAGAATGGTGTGATGAACCGCTAATAAACCAACGGTTCAACCAGGATCTCTAATAGGCTGTGTCTTCTAACTTAAACCATACACATCCACAACCATAATCAGAATAAATACACAATAGCGGAAGTCTTATTATTAAATGAACTGAGAATCTAACTTTGATAATCATAAATAAAATATCAAATTATGTTGTATCAACCGAGACATAAGTAAATAAAATATCAAATTATATTTCCTTAATATTTCAAATAAAAATCTAATAAAAAACGCATGAGTTGCACTCGCATGAGGAGTCATGCATCTCCACTATAACTTCAGCCTCCATGGTAGCCACATGCCCGTACACAGAAGCGTTCACATAATCTTCCACAATGGTACCTGCATCATCAACTAAAAATATTCAAATTCGAAAAGGGTGAGCACAAATCACGGCTCAGTGAGCAAACAAAACAATGCAACAAACATATGCATGCATTCAATTCATATCTGTGGTCTGGTATATAAGTTTGCAATGTGCTATAGAAAGGTTCGGTGGCCGCCTCACCTCTATACACGAGTATGTGAAGCTGCCCAATGAAAATGTTATTTCTGTCCCACATGCACCCACCATGGAATAGAGATAGAGCTAAAGTGCTTAGGACCGCACCACATCACACTTCCGCTGATACTCTATCCATACCAATACGTAAGCCCCTGTTGGCGAGGGCTTGTAAACTCGGCTCGCAACTAACCAATCCTAATGTCAAACAGTGTATCCAAGGCCTCACTCCAGCATCCCTCAATACGTCCATAGAGATAGAGCTAAGGCCCCCCGACAGAGTCGAAGACTACACGGTCCGAGACCACCTCCCCTGATACCCTACGATGTAATAGTTCTGCTAAGGTAATGGCGATACGACGATGTCAGTGGACAAGACTTGAGTAGAGATAGAGCTAGAGTCTGGTGACCAGGACCACAATATCACGTCCTCCCCCTGATGCTCCACTCGCATCAAAAACACTAACCACACACATACATTCACATGCCTATTCCTAGCATCACCATCATCATCATGTTATAAATAAAATAGAATTAAATATAGATGAACATTAATAGCAGGAATATTGGATGACATGTTGAATGCACATTACAAGCATACACGCATAGAATCAGTCATGACATTGGACTCAAGAAATAAAAAATAATTTATTATTAGCCAATTAGTTTAGGTTTTGTTCCCTCACCTTTGCTTGAGTGTAAATCCTCTTTTAAGCTCTAAGAATCACCTTTGTATCAATAGGAAAACTTAACAAGTCGATAGATTTTAATTAGAATCATTCCGACAGTTTTAAGCTTGCTGTAAAGCTAGGGTCGCAGGATGGGTCGCAGGTAGGGTCGCAGGTTTATGCGACCCCAGGGTATAGGGTCGATGCTAGGGTCGGTTGTCCCATCGACCCTAGGTGCAACCGTAGCTTCCCTGGACTTCTCGAGAGCTAGGGGTCGATCATGTGGTCTGGTAGGGTCGATTCCCAATAGACCCTACGTGAGACCGCACGTGGTTTGAGTCGACCTTTTCATTCTACAGTCTAATCTTTCAAGTTTGGGTCCTTTGGCTTACTTCCACAGTCCATTCTATGCTTGTTCTATGGCTTAAAACTCCTGGTTATTTCCTTACTTTGTCTATCATGATTTCCTCCATGGATTTCATTAAAATCTTTCCATGGATGGATGATTTGGGTTTCTCCTAGATCATACTCTTTTTGTGTACTATTCTAAGGTCTTAAATAATTCATGGAAAGCATATCTATTCCTGAGGTTTGCTGAGATTCAAAGGTTTCTCTGAATTTCTTCTCTTTAGTCTTCTTCTCCAACTTTCCTTCTCTTCTCCTTTTCTTCTCTTTCTCTCACTTTCTTTTAGGGTTTCAAAAGGAGTGAAAGAGGCTAAGGGACGTCCTATTTATAGAGGAAAACCTCCCAAAATAAGTCCCATTGAGATTAGGAAAGAATCCCCTTGAAATTTAGAAAGTTTTCTATTTATGGTTTCTGTCGGTGATCCTAGGGTCGATGAGGGGGTCGGAGATCCCGTCGACCCTAGGGTCTCAGTTGTCCGACCCTAGGACTAAAAGTCATGGGTCTGACTTCCTGATGAGGTGGGATCGACCCTACCTGTTTAGGTATGCGACCCTACCCCCTATTTTACTATTTTTGGGTCAGTTTCATACCTGGTCTTGCTATTTCCTTCACGCACTTGGTCCATTTGTCTCGACCAAGATAGGTAGACCTGGTACAAGGTGGTAAGACCGGTTAGTTCGATACGGGTCTTACACCTCATGTGTTATGTCTTCTTCTCAGATCCAAACAGACTAATCTGAGATGGCAGGCAGAAATGGTCGTAGAGGCTCACGAAAGCGTCACCACTCCAAGGTGCCCCCAGACGAGGATAATGTGGAAACAGAAACTATTGATGAGAAAAACCTGAACTCAGAAGGTGGAGAAGGGCAGATCCCCATAGCACCAACAAATTTGCTAGGCCCACCTTACACTAACTCGGAGACAATTGTAACGAACTTGGTCTATCAGATGAAAGCTCAGGAGAAGGTATTCCTGAACGAGATGCTGAAGATGTTCAGGCCATTAGGATATGTCCCTATAGAAAGTACACCCGAGTCTAGAAGGAATGACACCACACTGCCAATGGATGGTAGTACTGGGCCGATAGGCCAAGGATAGAATCTACAACCACCACACCAATTTCCATCATCATCTAATATCAAGAAATCTATCCGTACCCACCACCATGGTACGGAATGAATGCACATGGGCAGAATGACCTAAGCCGAGCGATGGATAGGTTCTTGAAACTGAAACCCCCTACTTTCACAGGAAAACCAGGGAAACCACTGTGGCCTGCACAGTGGGTTGCTGAAATAGAGAAGAACTTTCGACTAATGACTTGTACGGAGGATGAGAAGGTGTTGTTTGCTATGCACATGCTCAAGGAGGATGCAAATGCCTGGTGGAATTCTACCCGGTCATACTTAGAGGTAAAGCACACTCAGATCAATTGGGCAATATTCAAGGGAGCCTTCTTTGATAAGTACTTTCTGAAGAGCTTTCGTGATTAAATGGAGAAGGAATTCTTGAACCTGCAACAATCCCAGTCGATTTTTCAGTGTATGATGATTCATTTGATGCTTATTTGGATAATCTTTCTCGTGTGCTTGAACATTGCATTGAGACTAACCTTGTGCTAAATTTTGAAAAGTGTCATGTCATGGGAGAAAGAGGTATAATCTTAGGACATGTGGTTTCAAGAAAGGGTATTGAGGTCGATAAGGTAAAAATTGATTTAATTGTGAACTTACCATACCCTACAAGTGTGTGGGAAGTGCATTCGTTTCTTGGCCATGCAGGTTTTTATCGCAGGTTCGTTAAAGACTTCTCGAAGATTGCCCTACCATTGTCCAGATTATTGCAAAAAGAGTTGTCCTTTGGGTTTGACCAATAATGCAAGGATGCTTTTGATAAGCTGAAATCTATCTTGACTATGGCTCCCATAATCCAAACCCCTGATTGGAATTCAGCATTTGAAATAATGTGTGATGCAAGTAATTAAGCGGTTGGTGCAGTCTTAGGACAATGTGTTGGCAAGCAAACTTATGTTATATATCACGCATCCTAGACACTCAATGTGGCTCAGTGTAATTATTCTACAACTGAAAAAAAGAGCTTTTGGTTATAGTGTTTACATTAGATAAATTTTGATCTTATTTACTTGGATCTAAAGTGATTATATTTTCTGACCATGCAGCTTTAAAGTATCTACTGGCAAAGAAGGATTTGAATCCTAGACTGATCAGGTGGATTCTTCTATTGCAAGAATTTGATCTTGAGATTAAAGACAAAAAAGGAGCTGAAAACCTAGTAACAGATCACTTGAGTCAGTTAGTGAGAGAAGAAAATCCCAAACCCTTGAAAGAATTCTTCCCTGATGAGCACTTATTTGCTTTACAAGGTATGGTTCCTTGGTATGCTGATTTGGTAAATTATTTAGTTAGTAGGATATTACCTGCTGAATTAAGTAGAGCCAAAAAGGACAAACTTAAAAGCGAAGCAAAATACAATGTGTGTGATGACCCGTACTTGTGGAGGTATTGTTCAAACCAAATTATTAGGAGATGTGTGTCAGATGTCAAGATTCAATCTGTCTTTACTTTTTGTCATGCTTGTGCTTGTGGATGCCATTTTGGACCTATGCGAATAGCTCAGAAAGTGCTAGATAGTGTTTCTATTGGCCTACAATATTCATGATGCATATATCCTTTGTAGGACGTGTGAACCATGTTAAAGGATAGGACATTTAACCTGTCAAAATGAAATGCTACAAAACCTAATACTTGTTTGTGAATTGTTTGATGTATGGGGTATTGACTTTATGGGTCCATTTCCTGCATCTTTTGGTTTTGTGTACATATTTCTTGGTGTGGATTATGTTTCGAAATGGGTGAAAGCAATCGCTGCCCAAACTAACGATTCTAAGGTTGTTATAGGTTTTATTAGGTCTAACATCTTTAGCAGGTTCGGGATACCAAGAGCTTTAATTAGTGATCAAGGAACTCATTTCTACAATAGGCCACTGGAGGCGTTGCTAAAGAAGTATGGTGTTTTCATAAAACATCTACACCCTACTGTGAAGACAAAGGTTATCCTTCCACCTATCTCTGAATGGATGGTTAAAAATGATTTGGAGTCGTGACCTAGATTAAGGTCTAGGACATATAAAATGTAGTCTCATCATAAGAAAAAACTTCTATTAACTCATTGGACCCAATATATTGGCTTTGGTCTATCAGAGAACGGGTAAGCCTTCAAGGTACAATTTGGGAAGGTGTTAGGCACCCAAAGCTGTCCGATCCAAAAATCGGCCTCCTATGTGATTCTACTTTCCTTAGACTCTATTGTTCTAACTATTCATGGTCAATGGATGATGACTAGAGCTCATGGGGGATCACAAGCTAAGTTGCTAAGTTCTTCTAACCTAGGTAAGCCAAACATGTTCTTAAAGTAGATAAACAAGCAAAATAATATACAGTGAACCGAACCGAAGATGGTTCAGCGATGGACTGAATCTGAGACGTCTAAGACATCATCAAATTGCCTACGAATCCCATTCTTAAAAATCAAGTCCATAACATAGTTCAAATGGATTATGATTAAGGTTTATGGATGTAGTTTATGATTAAGCTTTTTTAGATTCAATTGTTCAAGTTGAAGATTTATGCTTGATAATGATTGAGATTGAATCTAGAGATAGCCTAATATGGATTGAAGTGGATATGGATATGGATATGGTATGGATATGGAGGGCCTAAGGATACTAAGATGTAGTACCATACTTAGAGCGGTCCTCTAAGTTGCCTACATATTTCAGAGGTCCTGAAAATCAGGTACAACGTAGTTCGTTGTGATGGGTTGTGGATATAGATTTCCTAGAACCCGTAGGTGTACTCTACCTTGATTTAGGAAATGAAATGGGTATTGGGTAGCCTAAGATCACTCAGATGTACTCTACCTTGATCTAGGAAGGCTAAAATGGATATTATTCTAAGACCACTCAGATGTACTCTATCTTGATCTAGGAAGACTAGAGGTGGCTAAAACAGCTCAGATGTACTCTACCTTGGTTTAGGAAGCTGAAATGGTTAGTCTAAAACTGCTCAGGTGTACTCTACCTCAGTTTAGGAAGACTAAGATTTGCTAACCTAAGACCACTCAGGTGTACTTTACCTTGGTCTAAGAAGGCTAAATGGTATGTCTAAGACCACTCAGGTGTACTTTACCTTGGTCTAGGAAGACTAAAATTTATTGACCTAAAACCACCCAGGTGTACTCTACCTTGATCTAGGAAGCCTATTAGGATTAGTCTATACAGATTGAAATGTGAAACCGTGTTTGGGTGTCTCACCAAACTGCCTATGTATCTTAGGGTGTTGTCCTAAGAATCAGGATCCGCATAGTTCGGAATGTGCATTCAATTCATTCATGTGTATATTCTTTTAAGATCATAGTATGGAACCGTGTTTGGAAATCTCACCAAACTGCCTACGTATCTTAGGATGCTGCCCTAAGAATCAGGATCCACGTAGTTCGGAATGCGGATTCAATTCAGCCATGTTCTTCTTTCAATATCAAGGTATGAAACCTAAATGCTCTATGGTTCGATTCACATCACACCTATCTAGTTCTCTGTACCCTAGGGGAAAATGAGCTGAGGGTAGGGATCGTCTTAAAGCTACCCTTAATCTAAAACCCTAATTTGGCATTTGTTGGGCTAGGCTTCATATCTCTTGATTAAAATTTATCATTTTTCATTCTTACCCTTCCCGTGAATGTGGGTGCTTGCATGCACGTCCCCACACCTAATGTCTTCTAGGTGTACAGATATGATATTTTGACTAGGGTGTTACAGAAATTAAATTATTACCAATAATAAATATCATTCAAATATGGCAAGTAACAACACTATCATCTCAAGTATAGCAATAAAGCATGTGAATCAATATAGCAGCAAACATGTGAGAGCATTGATCAAGCATCGATCATCAACAATGTGACCAAGATCATATTTGATTGACTACTCAGATTTGATGTAATCAATCATCATCAATGTGATCAAGATCATATTTGATCGATGGTTCAGATTCACTTAAAACATTCATGAGGTTAATCCAACCGTTCAAATTCAATTAAATTACTCAAAAAGGTAATCCAACGGTTCAAATCACTCAAGATGATAATCTAATCATTTAGATCACTCAAAATCATTCACAATAAAGATCCAATGGCTCATATCACTCTAAATGATAATTTATCCATTCAAATTCCTCTAAATCATTCATAATCAAGATAATCTGATGGTTCAGATTCATTTATATCACTCATGATCAATCCAATGGTTTAGATTCAAATAAGATGCTCCTAATCAAGATCTAATAGTTTCAAATTCTTCTAAAGCACAATATGATGGAAATCTAACGGTTTAAATCATGCCTACAAGGTCAGACTATGAAAACTGGTCAGACTGATTTTTAGATTCGAACCAGTCATAGGAAAATAATCATAATATATTTTTCAATCATGCAAAAAATTATTTGTTAACTTGGTTGTCTTCCAGACTCATGTGGCTACCTTTTCTTTTAAGAAAGTGATGTCTAAAAAAGTCTCTACATGACACTTATGCATGGATTTTCATGATGTTTACTGCAATCAATAGATTCTGTGGACCTTTGGAAAAATATACATATGGGGCTTCATACATATTCAAATTAAGCTCAAAATACATCATCTGAAAGAGGACTCAGAAACCTAGATTTTTTTCTCAAGAAGGGAAATCCTAACAGGGAACCAAAATGAGTCAAAAATGCACCACAAGTACAGGCATGTGCACTGGTCAAGTCTATTCCAGATTCTGACCAGCTGCACCATAAATTCTATATAAACTCAACCACTCATTGAACATAGAATTCAAAAATATGGTCATGTAGCTAACTGATAGATCTAACACTTAACTAAAAAATATTATGCAAATTGAAAGATCCTCAAGGATCAAACATCACATCTCAGCCATGCAATTTAGTGTGTTCTAATTGACCCTAAAATAGACCATAGTGCACTTCAAAAATCATATAAAATCCATAAAAAATCATAAAAATCCGAACCTAGTGCCAAATTTTTCATGACTTCATATATATAACTTTCTCTGAAGGAAGAATTATCAAATTATGGTCATAAATTATATTTTTAGAGCTTTTATGATGAGGGTTTGCATTGTACCCGATAAGGATAGTTGCATAATTGGGGCTTTTTTATATTGACTTTCTCAACTCCAAACTAGTCAAAATTTGTAGGAGAACTTTATAACATATATTTGAGAATCTCATAAAATTTTGGACTCAAAATTCATCAAAAATCTATATGAGATGCATGTCCCAAAATTGGATTCTAGATTTAGAATTTCCAGATCTGAAATCCAACTTGTGAAAAACATTAAAATACTTATGACATTTAATTTTTCCCCATTGAGTACTTTATATTCTAATGTATAAGAAAATATTAAACATGGGCATTACAGCATCAACATGCACGCAATATAACATCTCTGATCATGATTTATCAAAAATAGGCATATTCAAGCAATTTTCAACATGTTAGCATCATGGAATCATATCAAAATCAAAGTTTTCGTTACAATAATAGGTGAGGGGCCATGAATTATAGGTATGTACTAGAAAATAACAATGGAGAATGGACTTACTTCTTTGTAGAGAGTTCCTTCTCTTAGCTTCTCCTTCTTCCTTCTCTTCTTTTCTCTCCTTTCTTCTTCCTCTTCTCTCTCAATTTCGGTCTCCCTCCTTTCTTCAAATGTTTTTTCTGGCCTTTATTAGATCCTTTTCCTCTTTTTCGATCGTCCCTCTCTTTCTTTCTTTTTTTGGTTTTTTTCTTTTTTTTTTCTTTCCTTTTGTCAGTTTCGGCTTTTATTAGATCCTCTCTTTTCTCCCTCTTAGGACCGTCCCCTTTTTCGTCAATGGTTTATTAAAATTGAACCATTGATCTTGGAGTTTTGATTTGATCCGTTGATCATAATTTACCTTCATTTGAGTAATCTGAATGGTTAGATTATTAATTTGAGTAATCTAAACCATTAGATTATCTTCAAAGTGATGTAAATGGATATGAATGATTAGATTATCATGATAAGTGATCTGGACCGTTAGATTATCTTTGGGAGTAGTTGAAATAATTTTGAGCGGTTAGATTACCATCAATAGTGATTTATACCGTTGAATTTTTTCATCATGAATATTTATATGCTCATTGCCATAGTTGGATGCTTATTGCCATAATTAGGGTAGAAAACCCTAAAATAGAAAGAAAATAACAGTTAGGATAGAAAATCCTAAAAAATAATAACTAGGGTAGAAAACCCTAAAAAATGGAAATAAAATAATTAGGGTAGAAAACCCTAAAATGGAAAGAAAATAATTAGGGTAGAAAATCCTAAAATAGAAATAAAATAACAATTAGGGTAGAAAACCCTAAAAAATGGAAAGAAAATAATAATTAGGGTAGAAAACCCTAAAATGGAAAGAAAATAACAATTAGGGTAGAAAACCCTAAAAAATGGAAAGAAAATAACAATTAGGGTAGAAAATCCTAAAAAATGGAAAGAAAATAATTAGGGTAGAAAACCCTAAAATGGAAAGAAAATAACAATTAGGGTAGAAAATCTTAAAAAATGAAAATAAAATAATAATTAGGGTAGAAAACCCTAAAATGGAAAGAAAGTAACAATTAGGGTAGAAAACCCTAAAAAATGGAAATAAAATAACAATTAGGGTAGAAAATCCTAAAAAATGGAAATAAAATTACAATTAGGGTAGAAAACCCTAAAATGGAAAGAAAGTAGCAATTAGGGTAGAAAACCCTAAAATGGAAAGAAAATAGCAATTAGGGTAGAAAACCCTAAATATGAAAAGATAATAGCAATTAGGGTCTTACCATGCTTAGAAGATAGCCTACTAGATCATGCCATATAGGCTCTTGCCTTATTTGCAATACATGCCATATTTGAAAGATTTTTTAAACAATCTTACTGTATGTGAATTTCTTGCCATAAATGTTTTATGTGCCATATTTAGATAGAATATTCTATTTTTTGGCAATAACTTATTTTATGCAACATCCTAGTCAAACTGCCATATCTACACACTTCTAGAAGACAATCTAGGCGTGGGGACGTGCATTTAGGCACCGACATTCTTGGGAAGGGCATAATGGGAATAATAAAACCTTAATAAAGAAAGAGAATTCTTTACCAAACCTTCCATAATTAGAATTCAGAATGAAAAGGGTAATTTAGGACGATTTGCCCCTCGGCAAACCCTAAACCTTGAATAGGTTCTAAACCCTAAACCTAGAATAGGTTCTCAATCATTAACCTAGAACAGGTTATCCAGCCTGAACTACGCGGATTCTGATTCCTAGGTCAAACCTAGGATACGTAGGCTATTTGGGAGAATCCCAAATTCGGATCCACAGCTTAGTCCACTCGGACTATCCATAGATCCACTAGGATATTTACCCATACTTTAGTCCACTCGGACTATCCATAGATCCACTAGGATATCTATCCATATTCCAACCCAAAAAGGGTTATCCAAACCTTAGTCTACTTGGACTATTCATAAATCCACTAGGATAGTTACCCATATTTTAACCCAAATAGGGTTATCCATTTCGAACTACGCGGATTCTGATTCCTAGGTCAAACCCTAGGATACGTAGGCTATTTGGGAGAAACCCAAATTCGGATCCACAATTTAGTCCACTTGGACTATCCATAGATCCATTAGGATATCCCCCATATTTTAACCCAAATAGGGTTATCCACACATTTAGTCCACTTGGACTATCCATAGATCCACTAGGATATTTATCCACACCTTAGTCCACTCGGACTATCCATAGATCCACTAGGATACTTACCCACATTTTGACCCAAATAGGGTTATCGATCCCGAACTACGTGGATTCTGATTCCTAGGGCAAACCCTAGGATACGTAGGCTATTTGGGAGAATCCCAAATTCGGATCCACACCTTAGTCCACTTGGACTATCCATAGATCCACTAGGATATATTTATTCATACCTTAGTCCACTTGGACTATCCATAGATCCACTAGGATATTTATCCAAATCTTAGTCCATTTGGACTATCCATAGATCCACTAGGATATTATCCACATTCCAACCTAAATAGGGTTATTCTTAGATCCACTGGGACTATCTATCAGTCCACATGGACTATCCAGATCCTAACCCATAGGATTTCTCAACCTTTCAAGCATAAATTTCAACTTGAACAAAGAACTTAATCATGCACAAGCATAAATCACATCCATAAACTTTAATTACACCTGAACTACGATGGTGAACCTGATTTTCAGAATAATTCCGTGATACGTAGGCAATCTGATGGATACAGATTTGGTTTAATGATATCAAACCACTTGGTTTGGTTTGGTTTAACAAATAGAGTCTAGCATAGGAAAGGTATAGGAGACCGATTTCGATCGGGGCGGTTTGGGTGCCTAACCCCTTCCCATAACCGTAACCTGACAGTTACCCAATCTCTGATGGATCAGAATTCCAATCTAAGGGTCATGAGTCAATCGAAGTCTTACCTTGGGGTGAGATTTCACATTTCTAAGGTCCTAGGCCTAAATCTAGGTGGTGACTTCTAAAGATTTCCATCTTTGTCCTCACAGTGGCAACTTCACTAGGGATATAAATGTCAAACTCCTAAATGAAAACTTTCCTTGTGTGAATTGGATGCTAGATTTTAGGATACTATATTTATGCTTGTATATTATTACTTTGGGGGGAATGGGTTCAGTCACACATTCGTGCGAGTAGCCAAACCGGGTCCCATGCATATGGGGCAGCCCGCTAGGCGAAACACACAGCCTTGTCTTGTACTTTGTGAGACCATGACCGGTGAGCAGCCTCTAACGAGCATTTCTTGGGTTCGCCTGGGAATGCATTATGCTACTCCACGTCGCTTGGATCCTTGCAATATAGTATATAAAGGGATTGGGGGCCCATTATTCATCAAGCATCCGGTGATAGGTTACCCCATCCTTGTCAAGGTGGCCTTTTCTGTCCTAACCCAGATTGTACCCCAATGTTTGTTATTTTTTGGTTCATCCCTGAACCGACCCAGTAAAATCGGCTTAACCATGACATCCATGTTCGAGACGTCGAAGTTCTGCCCGTTTTTGTCCTCGATTGGTCAACATGTTAGATTCTACACGATGAGCATCTTGAACTCTCACCCATTGGGAGTATGAGGTATGTATACACCTGTTCTACATCATAGTAGACGGTCACTATACACCCTCCATTAAGTAAGCTCGATGTGTCGAATCTCTCATTGTTAACACGTCGATTTCAAAAAACGAACAGAAAATCCCTGTCAAGACATAGATACCATGGTCAAGAAGAAATTTACTAGTTTGTTCATCTATGAACTGCTTTTGCTAACCATCCCTAATAAGGACGACGGATTAATATATCCATTTCAATTTCATCAAATTCGGTAATCCAATTGGCCAGACCTTGGTACCACTGATTATCCATTTTGGAATCATGAGGTCCCAAGACTGAACACATGGCTTAATCAAATTTAATTAAATTGACTTGGATAATGTTTACCCAATCGCCCTTATGTGGGATCTAACTCTTGTTTGGTTGAGTCATCCTTGATTGTGCATGTGACTTCTACTCCTCTAGATGTCTAAAATCTTGATATTTCTCCATTGGGTTACAATGCCTTTGGAAAAGAAATCAATCTGCAACCATATCCACCCTTTTAGGGTGAGAGGCCCCTACAATTAGGGAATTGTCTTGATCTCCCACCTTGAGATCCATCCATATTATCTTTCTAAATGAATCAATGGAAGTCATGAATCTAGATCTTGTTTGAACATCAAATTTTGTAAGAAAGAAGGAAAGATTCAGTCCCTAGGCAAATCCAATCATAGTTCCCGATTCATCTCTGAATTAAGGAAAGATTCAGCCCCTAGGCAAATCCAATCATAGTTCTCAATTTATCTCAGAATTAAGGAAAGATTCAGCCCCTAGGCAAATCCAATCATAGTTCTCAATGTAACTTTGAATTAAGGAAAGATCCAGCCCCTAGGCAAATCCAATCATAGTTCCCGATTCATCTCTGAATTAAGGAAAGATTCAGCCCCTAGGCAAATCCAATCATAGTTCTCAATTTATCTCAGAATTAAGGAAAGATCCAGCCCCTAGGCAAATCCAATCATTAGTTCTTGATTCATCTCTGAATTAAGGAAAGATTCAACCCCTAGGCAAATCCAATCGATGTTCCTTATTCACCGTTGAATTAAGGAAAGATCCAGCCCCTAGGCAAATCTAATCATAGATTAAGGAAAGATTCAGCCCCTAGGCAAATCCAATCATAGTTCTCAATTTATCTTAGGAAAGATTCAGCCCCTAGGCAAATCCAATCATAGTTCTCAATTTATCTTAGGAAAGATTCAGCCCCTAGGCAAATCCAATCATATTTCATGATTCATCTCTGCATCAAGGAAAAATTCAGCCCCTAGGCAAATCCAATCAATATTCCATGTTCACCTTTGAATTAAGGAAAGATTTCAGCCCCTAGGCAGGCCCAATCATCATTCCAGTTCATCTCAGAATCAAAAAAATATTCAGCCCCTAGGCCGGTCCAATCATCATTTCGGTTCATCCAGAATTAAGGAAAGATTCAGCCCTAGGTAGATTCAATCACATTCAGTTCATTTCAGTATCAAAGAAATATTCAGCCCCATATTCAATCACCATTTCTGGTTCATCTCAGAACTGAAGAAAGGTTCAGCCTCTAGGCAGGTTCAATCATCATTTTGGTTCATCCAAAATTAAGGAAAGACTCAGCCCCTAGGCAGATTCAATTACATCCAGTTCATCTCAGAATCAAAAAAAAAATATTCAGCCCCTAGGCAGGTCCAACCACCATTTCTGGTTCATCTCAGAACTAAAGGAAAGATTCAACCCCTGGGCAGGTCCAATCATTATTTCGGTTCATCCAGAATTAAGGAAAGATTCAGTCCCTAGGCAGATTCAATTACATCCAGTTCATCTCAGAATCAAAAAAATATTCAGCCCTTAGGCAGATCCAACCACCATCTCCAGTTTATCTCAGAATCAAAAAAATATTCAGCCCCTAGGCAGGTCCAACCACCATTTTCGGTTCATCTCAGAACTGAAGGAAAGATTCAGCCCCTAGGCAGGTCCAATCATCATTTTGGTTCATCCAGAATTAAAGAAAGATTCAGCCCTTGGGCAGATTCAATCACATCCAATTCATTTCAGAATCAAAGAAATATTCAGCCCTAGATTCAACCACCATTTATGGTTCATCTCAGAATTAAAGAAGGGTTTAACCTTTAGGCAGGTTCAATCATCACTCCCAGATCATGCTAAAATGAAGAACGGCCCCTAGGCTTTTTCACCCTTCACCTCCTGTTTAGGTTCTGATTCATGTCGGAACTAGGAAAAATTCTATTCATCTGAATTCAATTAGCCACTAGGCTTATCCAACAATCAACTTTGGTTAGGGTTCCAGTTCATGTCGAAACTAGGAAAAGTTCCATTCATCTGAATTTATTTAGCCTCTAGGCTTGTCCAACCATCAACTTTGGTTCAGGTTCTGATTCATGCTGGAATTAAGAAGAGTCTCATTCATCTGAATTCATTCAGCCACTAGGCTTATCCAACCATCAACCGTGGTTCAAATTCTGATTCATGTTGGAACTAAGAAGAGTTCCATTCATTTGAATTTAATTAGCCCCTAGGCTTTTCCAACCGTCAACTCCAGTTCAGGTTCTGATTCATGTCGGAACTAAGAAAGGTTCCATTCATATGAACACAATGTGAGCATGAGTTAGCCTCTAGGCCTGTTCAATCATTACATTTGGTCCATGTTCCACTTCATAAAGGAATCAAAGAGAATTTCAGTCAATCCATCATCTCTAGCAATTAGAGTCCAATCCATGATTGTCATCCTTGGCCTCTATCAATCGGAGCCCAACTCAAGCATCCTTGCCTCTAGCAACTAGAGCCCAGTCCATGATTGTCAATCTTGATCTCTATCAATCAGAGATCAATTCAAAATCAATCTTGATCTCTATCAATCAGAGACCAATTCAAAATCAATCTTGATCTCTATCAATCATAGACCAATTCAAAATCAATCTTGATCTCTATCAATCAGAGACCAATTCAAAATCAATCTTGATCTCTATCAATCAGAGACCAATTCAAAATCAATCTTGATCTCTATCAATCAGAGACCAATTTAAAATCAATCTTGATCTCTATCAATCAGAGACCAATTCAAAATCAATCTTGATCTCTATCAATCAGAGACCAATTCAAAATCAATCTTGATCTCTATCAATCAGAGACCAATTCAAAATCAATCTTGATCTCTATCAATCAGAGACCAATTCAAAATCAATCTTGATCTCTATTATTCAGAGACCAATTCAAAATCAATCTTGATCTCTATCAATCAGAGACCAATTCAAAATCAATCTTGATCTCTATTAATCAGAGATCAATTCAAAATCAATCTTGATCTCTATCAATCAGAGACTAATTCAAAGTCAACTCTGTCTCTATCAATCAGAGACCAATTCAAAGTCAATCTTGTCTCTATCAATCGGAGACTGATTCAAAATCAATCTATGGCTCTATCAATTAGAGCCCGATCCATGTCTATCATAGCCCAGTGCTACAAGTTAGGATCACTCATCAAGAATGGTGAACGAGGAGGATTTCCCATTGCTTGTCAATAAAGATCAATTCTAGATTCTGGAGTCATCAGGAAATCATGAACCTTCAGCTATGATAGTGCTGTCCCATCTCGGGCATTTCTGCCCCATTGGCCAAGGAAATGCTAGAATCCAAAGAGTTGCCCTCATATTTCTCATTTGTTCAAAGAGAAGGAATAAAATTTTCCCAAGCAGTAGGATAGACCAAAGATGAGATCCGATATGCCCCAGGCTAGGATTAAAAACCAAAATCACAGCTTGAGTGTGGTCCAATGATGGAACCCTTAACCCCTGAACTGGGGCATGAACCGAATTGACCTTGGACCCAAATTGAGTACGGTCCAACGAAGAAAGCCCTTGAGCCCTAAGTTGGGCATGAACCAAATTGAACTTGGACCCGAATTGAGTGCGGTCCAATGAGGAAAGCCATTAAGCTTTAAGCTGGTCATGAACCAAATTGACCTTAGAACCAAATTGAGAGTGGTCTAATGAAGAAATCCATTGAACCCCAGACTGGGGCATATAACCTTGAGCTTAAAAAAAACAAAAAGCAATAGTTCGGTCATGAATGGATCCCAAACTGAGAAAGAAAAAAGAGATAAGATAAAACAAGGAGAGAATTGTATGGAACCCTGAAAGCTAGACATCTTGCACCTATTGATAGAGGGGCATGATGAGTCCTGCTATTAGAGATCTGAAGAAGACTTATTCCCGCAACGACTGAAGGTGGTCGTCGAAGGCGTTATGCCCAACTGGAGCCACTTGGATGAACTAGTTGTTTCAACTTTCTATTATCGATATTCGATAGGTCATCCATGTCTAGGTCCAAGATTGATATGCTTGTTGACAAGTCCAGTCCAATCTGCCTTGTAAGTAAAAAAAAAAAAGCACCCGTTTGGGATTTCAAACTTAGTGCCTTGTCTCTTCCATACATTTCCTCCCAGTTTTGTACATCTTCCTATTCTACGTGCGCAGTCAATTCTGACTCTGAAGATGATTGAAACGATGAGTCGTCTCCTGAACTTCTACGCCACCCGGCCTCTTGAGAAAGAAAGGTCCAACCCGTTTGGAAAAGCTTTAAATGATCAATCGAGAGACACAAGAGTAGTCTCAAGAAACATGTATTGGAGAAGCTGCCATTTGTTTTACTTGTGAAAAGATTCCAAGAAAAGCATTAGATCAACAGATCAGCCAATCAGTACAAATGTGGAGGACAGATGTGCCACCAAAAGGATAGAAACTTCAAAGTTCTTACAAAATAAATCATCTCTAAATAAGAGATACATGATGA
The DNA here is from genome assembly GCA_028583415.1 of Protea cynaroides. NCBI lineage: Eukaryota > Viridiplantae > Streptophyta > Magnoliopsida > Proteales > Proteaceae > Protea > Protea cynaroides. The sequence continues at coordinate 77,479,702 of CM053267.1, forward strand.
ATGGTCAATCCCAAAATCCAAGAATGAGGTCATTTGAATACCCAAAAAAAAAAAAAAAAAAAAATCAAGCCTATGTTTTATCTACATTAATAATGGGAAGGCGGTCACATCGATAGAAGGTGATGATTAACTTCTAGAGGATAGCATACGGATTCACCATTCGGATAAAATC
>CM053267.1:77480373-77571503 GCA_028583415.1 Protea cynaroides
AAAAAAATGGAAATAAAATAATAACTAGTGTAGAAAATCCTAAAAAATGGAAAAGAAAATAATTAGGGGTAGAAAACCTAAAATGGAAAGAAAATAATTAGGGTAGAAAACCCTAAAAATGGAAAGAAAATAACAATTAGGATAGAAAACCCTAAAAAAATGGAAAGAAAATAATAATTAGGGTAGAAAAACCTAAAATGGAAAGAAAATAACAATTAGGGTAGAAAATCAAAAAAATGGAAAGAAAATAACAATTAGGGTAGAAAAACCCTAAAAAAATGAAAAGAAAATAATTAAGGCAGAAAACCTAAAATGGAAAGAAAATAACAATTAGGGTAGAAAACCCTAAAAAATGAAAATAAAATAATAATTAGGGTAGAAAATCCTAAAATGGAAAGAAAGTAACAATTAGGGTAAAAAACCCTAAAAAATAGAAATAAAATAACAATTAGGGTAAAAAACCCTAAAAAACAGAAATAAAATTACAATTAGGGTAGAAAACCCTAAAATGGAAAGAAAGTAGCAATTAGGGTAGAAAACCCTAAAATGGAAAGAAAATAACAATTAAGGTAGAAAACCCTAAATATGAAAAGATAATAGCAATTAGGGTCTTACCATGCTTAGAAGATAGCCTACTAGATCATGCCATATAGGCTCTTGCCTTATTTGCAATACATGCCATATTTGAAAGATTTTTTAAATAATCTTACTGTATGTGAATTTCTTGCCATAAATGTTTTATGTGTCATATTTAGATAGAATATTCTATTTGTTGGCAATAACTTATTTTATGCAACACCCTAGTCAAACTACCATATCTACACACTTCTAGAAGACAATCTAGGCGTGGGGACGTGCATTTAGGTACCGACATTCTTGGGAAGGACATAATGGGAATAATAAAACCTTAATAAAGAAAGAGAATTCTTTACCGAACCTTCCATAATTAGAATTCAGAATGAAAAGGGTAATTTAGGACGATTTGCCCCTCGGCAAACCCTAAACCTAGAATAGGTTCTAAACCCTAAACCTAGAATAGGTTCTCAATCATTAACCTAGAACAGGTTATCCGGCTGAACTCCGCCGGATTTTGATTCTTAGGTCAGACCTAGGATACGTAGGCTATTTGGGAGAATCCCAAATTCGGATCAAGAGCTTAGTCCACTCGGACTATCCATAGATCCACTAGGATATTTACCCATACTTTAGTCCACTCGGACTATCCATAGATCCACTAGGATATCTATCCATATTTCAATCCAAAAAGGGTTATCCAAACCTTAGTCCACTTGGACTATTCATAAATCCACTAGGATAGTTACCCATATTTTAACCCAAATAGGGTTATCCATTTCGAACTACGCGGATTCTGATTCCTAGGTCAAACCCTAGGATACGTAGGCTATTTGGGAGAAACCCAAATTTGGATCCATAATTTAGTCCACTTGGACTATCCATAGATCCATTAGGATATCCCCCATATTTTAACCCAAATAGGGTTATCCACACATTTAGTCCACTTGGACTATCCATAGATCCACTAGGATATTTATCCACACCTTAGTCCACTCGGACTATCCATAGATCCACTAGGATACTTACCCACATTTTGACCCAAATAGGGTTATCCATCCCGAACTACGCAGATTCTGATTCCTAGGGCAAACCCTAGGATACGTAGGCTATTTGGGAGAATTTCAAATTCGGATCCACACCTTAGTCCACTTGGACTATCCATAGATCCACTAGGATATATTTATTCATACCTTAGTCCACTTGGACTATCCATAGATCCACTAGGATATTTATCCAAATCTTAGTCCACTTGGACTATACATAGATCCACTAGGATATTATCTACATTCCAACCCAAATAGGGTTATTCTTAGATCCACTAGGACTATCTATCAGTCCACATGGACTATCCAGATCCTAACCCATAGGATTTCTCAACCTTTCAAGCATAAATTTCAACTTGAACAAAGAACTTAATCATGCACAAGCATAAATCACATCCATAAACTTTAATCACACCTGAACTACGATGGTTAACCTGATTTTTAGAATAATTTCGTGATACGTAGGCAATCTGATGGATAAAGATTCGGTTCAATGATATCAAACCACTTGGTTTGGTTTGGTTTAACAAATAGAGTCTAGCATAGGAAATGTATAGGGGACCGATTTCGATCGGGCGGTTTGGGTGCCTAACCCCTTCCCATAATCGTAACCTGACAGTTACCCAATCTCTGATGGACCAGAATTCCAATCTAAGGGTCATGAGTCAATCGAAGTCTTACCTTGGGGTGAGATTTCACATTTCTAAGGTCCTAGGCCTAAATCTTGGTGGCGACTTCTAAAGATTTCCATCTTTGTGACCCTTAGATTGGAATTCTAGTCCATCAGAGATTGGATAACTGTCAGGTTACGGTTATGGGAAGGGGTTAGGCACCCAAACCGCTCGATCGAAATCGGTCTCCTATACCTTTCCTATGCTAGACTCTATTTGTTAAACCAAACCAAACCAAGTGGTTTGATATCATTGAACCGAATCTGTATCCATCACGAAATTATTCCAAAAATCAGGTTCACCATCGTAGTTCAGGTGTGATTAAAGTTTATGGATGTGATTTATGCTTGTGCATGATTAAGTTCTTTGTTCAAGTTGAAATTTTTGCTTGAAAGGTTGAGAAATCCTATGGGTTAGGATCTGGATAGTCCATGTGGACTGATAGATAGTTCTAGTGGATCTAAGAATAACCCTATTTGGGTTAGAATGTGGATAATATCCTAGTGGATCTATGGATAGTCCAAGTGGACTAAGATTTGGATAAATATCCTAGTGGATCTATGGATAGTCCAAGTGGACTAAGGTATGAATAAATATATCCTAGTGGATCTATGGATAGTCCAAGTGGACTAAGGTGTGGATCCGAATTTGAAATTCTCCCAAATAGCCTACGTATCCTAGGGTTTGCCCTAGGAATCAGAATCTGCGTAGTTCGGGATGGATAACCCTATTTGGGTCAAAATGTGGGTAAGTATCCTAGTGGATCTATGGATAGTCCGAGTGGACTAAGGTGTGGATAAATATCCTAGTGGATCTATGGATAGTCCAAGTGGACTAAATGTGTGGATAACCCTATTTGGGTTAAAATATGGGGGATATCCTAATGGATCTATGGATAGTCCAAGTGGACTAAATTATGGATCCAAATTTGGGTTTCTCCCAAATAGCCTACGTATCCTAGGGTTTGACCTAGGAATCAGAATCCGCGTAGTTCGAAATGGATAACCCTATTTGGGTTAAAATATGGGTAACTATCCTAGTGGATTTATGAATAGTCCAAGTGGACTAAGGTTTGGATAACCTTTTTTGGATTGAAATATGGATAGATATCCTAGTGGATCTATGGATAGTCCGAGTGGACTAAAGTATGAGTAAATATCCTAGTGGATCTATGGATAGTCCGAGTGGACTAAGCTGTGGATCCGAATTTAGGATTCTCCCAAATAGCCTACGTATCCTAGGTTTGACCTAGGAATCAGAACCCACGTAGTTCAGGCCTCTGGATTGAAATGAGAGTGGATATCCTAGTGGATCTATGGATAGTCCAAGTGGACTAAGGTTTGGATAACCCCTTTTGGGTTGGAATATGGATAGATATCTTAGTGGATCTATGGATAGTCCGAGTGGACTAAGGTGTGGATCCGAATTTGGGATTCTCCCAAATGGCCTACGTATCCTAGGGTTTGACTTAGGAATCAGAATCCACGTAGTTCGAAATGGATAACCCTATTTGGGTTAAAATATGGGTAACTATCCTAGTGGATTTATGAATAGTCCAAGTGGACTAAGGTTTGGATAACCCTTTTTGGGTTGGAATATGGATAGATATCCTAGTGGATCTATGGATAGTCCAAGTGGACTAAAGTATGGGTAAATATCCTAGTGGATCTATGGATAGTCCAAGTGGACTAAGCTGTGGATCCGAATTTGGGATAATCCCAAATAGCCTACGTATCCTAGGTTTGACCTAGGAATCAGAATCCGCGTAGTTCAGGCTGGATAGCCTGTTCTAGGTTAATGATTGAGAACCTATTCTAGGTTTAGGGTTTAGAACCTATTCTAGGTTTAGGGTTTGTCGAGGGGCAAATCATCCTAAATTACCATTTTCATTCTGAATTCTAATTATGGAAGGTTTGGTAAATAATTCTCTTTCTTTATTAAGGTTTTATTATTCCCATTATGCCCTTCCCAAGAATGTGGGTGCCTAAATGCACGTCCCCACGCCTAGATTGTCTTCTAGAAGTGTGTAGATATGGCAGTTTGACTAGGGTGTTGCATAAAATAAGTTATTGCCAAAAAATAGAATATTCTATCTAAATATGGCACATAAAACATTTATGGCAAGAAATTCACATACAGTAAGATTGTTTAAAAAATCTTTCAAATATGGCATGTATTGCAAATAAGGCAAGAGCCTATATGGCATGATCTAGTAGGCTATCTTCTAAGCATGGTAAGACCCTAATTGCTATTATCTTTTCATATTTAGGGTTTTCTACCCTAATTGCTATTTTCTTTCCATTTTAGGGTTTTCTACCCTAATTGCTACTTTCTTTCCATTTTAGGGTTTTCTACCCTAATTGTAATTTTATTTCTATTTTTTAGGGGTTTCCACCCTAATTGTTATTTTATTTCCATTTTTTAGGGTTTTCTACCCTAATTGTTACTTTCTTTCCATTTTAGGATTTTCTACCCTAATTATTATTTTATTTTCATTTTTTAAGGTTTTCTACCCTAATTGTTATTTTCTTTCCATTTTAGGGTTTTCTACCCTAATTATTTTCTTTCCATTTTTTAGGGTTTTCTACCCTAATTGTTATTTTCTTTCCATTTTTTAGGGTTTTCTACCCTAATTGTTATTTTCTTTCCATTTTAGGGTTTTCTATCCTAATTATTATTTTCTTTCCATTTTTTAGGGTTTTCTACCCTAATTGTTATTTTCTTTCCATTTTAGGGTTTTCTACCCTAATTATTTTCTTTCCATTTTAGGGTTTTCTACCCTAATTATTTTCTTTCCATTTTTTAGGGTTTTCTACCCTAGTTATTATTTTATTTCCATTTTTTTTTAGGGTTTTCTACCCTAACTGTTACTTTCTTTCTATTTTAGGGTTTTCTACCCTAATTATGGCAATAAGCATCCAACTATGGCAATGAGCATATAAATATTCATGATGAAAAAATTCAACGGTATAAATCACTATTGATGGTAATCTAACCGCTCAAAATTATTTCAACCACTCCCAAAGATAATCTAACGGTCCAGATCACTTATCATGATAATCTAATCATTCATATCCATTTACATCACTTTGAAGATAATCCAATGGTTTAGATTACTCAAATTAATAATCTAACCATTCGGATTACTCAAATGAAGGTAAATTATGATCAACGGATCAAATCAAAACTCCAAGATCAATGGTTCAATTTTAATCATATCATTCCAAGCATATGATCGGATCAATTTTAATTCCATCAAAATTCCATATGATCGGATCAATTTTCATCATAATGCCATAATCGAATCAATTTTTTTTTGCCATAATCGAATCAATCTTCATCATAATGCTATAATCGGATCAATTTTCATCATAATGTTATAATCTGATCAATTTTCATCATAATGCCATAATCAAATCAATTTTCATCATAATGCCATAATTGAATCAATCATAATTCTATACGATCGGATCAATTACAATTTCATCACAATATTTCATAGTCGGCTCAAATTCAATTTCATCAAGAATCATATGATCGGATCAATCAAAATTCTATATGATCTGATCAATTCAATTACAAATTCATATGATCGGATCAAATTCATCAAGATTCATATGATCGATAAGATCAACTCAATTTCATCAAAATTCTCATAATCAATGGGATCAATTCAATTTTATTACGATGGGATCAATTCAATTTTCATCACATATTCACTTAATCGATGGAATCAATTCAATTTCATCACAATCAAAATAAAATTATCATCCCATGGTACATACTTAATCTCATTACCAAAATAGGATCACCACCCAACCAATCAAATTTATTCAAAAATATATTGAATCATATGAATTAATCTTAATTAAATTCAAACTCATTCGAATCAAATTTTGATTACATGAAATTCAAGCATTCGGGTCAATAGATATGAAACTCAAACACATTCACATCAGATTTCACAATAAATTAAAACATATGGGATCAGAGGATTGATGGGAAATCAAAGGGCTGTAATTGGATAAATGATGTAAGGATGGATCAAGGGTTGGATTTGGTTAATGAGGAGGTAAGTGGTTGCAGCAGGTTACGTGGAGAGTATGGGACAATAGGGTGTTGGGTTCTACAGAGGATTGTGATGGATTGAACAAATGTTGAAGATAGTTGAAATAATGGTGACAGGTGGGGGTGAGTAAGCTATATGGAGGGTTTGATTAGGTGGTTAACAGTGTAGTGGAGTGGGTAGGAGCAGTTTATGGTTACAGGTAACAAAAGAAAGAAAAGAAAAGCTAGAGGGGCGGTTTACCTGAGTCCCTCTCCATCATCTTCTCTCGGGTTTGCTCTGCAGCCCCTTTTTCTTCTTCTTCTTCTTCGGCATCTCCTCCTCTTTCGTCTTTTCTGATTTTTGATTTTTTTTTTTTTGCTCTCTGTATTTTCCCTCCCGGTTTTTTTTTTTTTTGGATCTGTTTTTTTTCAGCCCCTCTCTCCACTTATCTCCCTCTTGAAATTTTTTTTTTATTCTTCTTCCCTCTCCTTTCTTTCTCCCCTTCCTCTTCTCGGATTCCTCCCCCTCACCACTTTTTTTCTTTTTTTTTATTCTTTCTTTTATTCTCCCACTCCCTCTCTCTCTATCTTCTCGTTTCTCCCATCCTCTTCCTTTTTTTTTTTTCTTTTTTTTATTCTCCACTCACCTCTCTCTCTCTCTCTCTCTCTCTCTCTCTCTCTCTCTCTCTCTCTTCCTCTCCCTGTTCTCGATTCTCCCTCTTCGGCCACTCTCTTCTCTTTTTTTTTTCTTTTTTTCTCTCTCCCTCTCTTTTTCTCTTCTCGATTCTCCACTTTCTCTTTTTTTATTATTTTTTTTATCTCCTCCTTCCATATCTTCTTCTCTCTTTCTTCTTCTCTCGGATTCCCCTCCCTTTTTTTTTCTTTTTTTCTCCTTTTTTATTCTTCTCCTCCTCTTCCTTCCATCCTCTCTCCTCTTTTAGAATCCCCACTTTCCTTTTTTTATTATTTTTTTTCATATCTCCGTCCCTCCCTCTTATCGGATCTCCTCCTTCTTTCCTTTCTTTATTATTATTTTTTTTTTCCATATCTTCTCCCCTCTTTTATTATTTTTTTCCTTTTTTTTTATCTTCCCTGGCGATTCTCTCTCGATCCTCCTCAATCTTCACCGCCTCCCTCTTTTATTCTCGGATTTTTTCTTTTCTAATCTTTCGGCCTCCTTCTCTCAAATCTTCTTGATCTCTTTCTCAAATCTTCTCAATCTTTCCTTCTTCGTTGAACCGAATGTATATATATATATATATATATATATATATATATATATATATATATATATATATATATATATATATATAACCTTGATATTATAAAATTCTTGCACATGGGTTAAACGGACTTGGTCCAGCTGGTCCGACTTGAGTTGATTGGGCTGGACCGACTTGAACTGAGCCGGGGTTGGCCCGGGTTGGGTCCAAAACTGGTTTGAACTGAGTTGACTGGACTGATTAGGATTAACTGGGTTTTCTCTCCTTGTCATTTCACAGGTCATTTTCGCTGTCATCCCGCATGAAATTTTCTGATGGCCTCTATTCCAAATTTTTTGCGTTCATTTTGTAGAACATTAAAAATGAAGAATATAGGAACTTGAATCACCTCATTTGGAAGTAAAATGGTCAACTTATGAATTTTTGAAATTTAAGCGGACCAATTATCGATAATTTGGCTGACCATTCTGCATGAGATCCTTCGGAGACTTTTACCAGAAATATTTTACGTCCACTTTGTAGAGCACTAAAAATGGAACATAATGAGACTGGAATCACTGGAATCCGATGTAGAACGGAAAAGATATGCAGCTTTGAAGTTCTGACGATAATTTTGCATGCAAGCTTGCATGGGACCCACTGGTGACTTCTACCCGGGATTTTTTATGTCCACTTTGTAGAACATCATGAATGAAGAATAATGGTCTTGGGATCATCTGAATCCGATGTAGAACGGGAAAGATATGAAGCTTTGAATTTCTAACGATCATTTTGCATGCAAGTTTGCATGGGACCCACTGGTGACTTCTACCCGGGATTTTTTACGTCCACTTTGTAGAACATCATGAATGAAGAATAATGGTCTTAGAATCATCTGAATCCGATGTCGGATGATCAAGATATGATGATTTGAAATTCAAACGATCCGACTTAGGATAATTTGCATGAAGGCCCCTAGGATTATTTATAATAATTTCGAAACCCTCCCTTATTCGTATCATCCGACTAAAATGGTCATATCTTCCTCATTTGATATCGGAATTGAGCAATTCTGGTCTCGTTTCGAAGATAATTCAATGACCTATGCATCTATGCAGATAATAGCCCATGACCCTGCTGTGGGGATCAGTGGAGAATTACAAATCTTTGGGTTAAAGGTCAGAAACCTGCCATATTGGTTCACTAATGCCGAGGGTGGCAAAAATGGGGTGCTTACAGCCCACCAGTAGATCCCACTACTTAGACTCCCATTCCTAAATTTCTCTCCCTCTCTCCTTGTATTTTCTTTCTTTCCTTTTCCTTATTCTTCTCCCTTAGGTCACTTAGAGTTTTCCTTTTTTTTTTCCTTTCATTTTCTCTCTAGGTCCCATGGCTCTCTCTCCTCACGACCTCTTTTCCCTCCAACCGTGGGCCCCTCTATTCCCCATGGCTCTCTCATTGGATTATATTTTTTTCTTTTTCCTAACGGCTCTCTCTCTCTCTTTCCTAAAAGGAAACTCTAGTGCCCCCTCCCCCAATTAGGTCTCCACGGCTCTCTCTTTCTTTCCTAAACCAAAACCCTAATGGGCCCCTCCCTAATTAGGTCTCCATGGCTCTCTCTCTTTAGAGTCCCACCGAGACTCTATCTCTCTTTTTCCTTATTTGTTATTTTTTCTTTCCATTCTTCTCGAATTTTCCATCAAAGTATATATATATATATATATATATATATATATAATATATATATATATACATATACATTACTATATAATATATGGTAATATAATAACATATGTATAAAGTATATACACATGGGACCGAACCCGTTTAGTCTGAGCTGATTTGTTCAAGGTTGATTGAGCCGGACTGACTTGATTGGGTTGGATTGACATGAGTTGACTAGGTTAAACTGATATGGATTGAGCCGAGTTAAGCCAAGATTGGTTTTTCTTTCTCTATAATTTCATAGGCCATTTCCGCTGCCATTCCTCATGGAATCTTCTAACAGCTTCTATCCCAAATTTTCTATATTCACTTTGTAGAACACTAAAAATGAGAAATACTAGAGTTTGAATCACCTCATTTGGATGTAAAATGGTCAACTTATGAATTTTTGAAGTTTAAATATGCCAATTCATGAGAATTCTGCTAGCAACTCTGCATGGGATGCCTTGGAGACCTCTGCCTAAAATCTTTCAGAAAATACCCTTATTCTTATTCTCGGACTAAAATCAACTTATCTTCTTCGTTTGACATCAAAACTGAGTGATTCAGATCTCATTTCGAATGTACCTCCAAGACCTGCGCATCCATGTAGATTGCAGCCCATGTCCTTACGGTGGGACCCACCGAAAATGTGTCGAAGTCAGCAAAAAAAAATCCAAATCTTGCATTGGGACCTACAAATATGACGTATGTGTTCATTTATGCTTTTACACACTAGGGATCATTTCAGTTCTTCTTAAAACATTATAGAGAACATGCTGAGACTAATCGACTATCATTTTTTAGAGAGTTTCACTCGCCTCCCCTGTACTTTCTAAACTTTCTCTCATCTCTCCCACTTTGCTGTCTACACTCTAGTAAGACTTTGTTCAACTGGGGATGGCAAAAATGGGATGCTTACACCTACCACCCTCAAACAAATGGACAAGCCAAAGTATTCAATAGAGAAGTCAAATCCATCTTGGAGAAGACTATGAAACCAAACATAAAGGATTAGAGCCTTGGACTTGATGATACATTATGGGCTTACCAAATAGCATACAAGTTGCCTATTAGGATGTCCCCTTATTGGTTAGTTTTTTGTAAGTCATGTCGCCTTCCTGTAGAATTAGAGCACAAGGCTTATTAGGCAGTCAAGAGTGCAACATGGAGATGGACAATGTTGGTATGCAAAGGAAGTAGCAGTTGCAAGGATTAGAAGAGATACGACATGAAGCCTACGAGAACTCTATAATATACAAGGTTAAAACCAAGACATTTCATGACAAGAGGATTGCTAGGAAGCAATTTGTGGTTGGACAGAAAGTCTTGCTAGACTTAAATTAATTTCTGGTAAGTTACGTTCTCATTGGATTGGACCCTTTGAATTTATTAATGTGTTTCCTTATGGTACAGTTGAATTTTGAAGTTTAGGAACTAACAAGGTGTTCAAGGTTAATGGGCATAGAATCAAGCTGTTCTATGAAGGCTTTTAGGAGTATACTATGGATGAGATGCAACTGGGGGATCCCGTTTATTCCAATTGAGCAGTGTTGAGTTGAACTGACGACGTTAAACACAAGCGCTGTTTGGAAAGCAATCCAAGAAATCAGATTTATTTTTTTCTTATCACTTTTAATTACTTTCCATTACATCTTTCCTTTGCATTTTTTGTTAGGGAAAACACAAGACTTTTCTCTCTTGTATACAAATTAATGAAAATACAGGACCATAAAAATATGTATAGAGATATAGAAGCGGAAATAAATAGAGACAATCAAACCACAAGAGACACACCAATTTTTATGTGGAAAACCCTTCCAAGGTGAAAGGGAGAAAAACCACAAGACCTAGTCCAGATAATCTCTACTATAATAATAATAGGTTCACAATACAATCCTCTTTAGTCATAGCTAGAGATTACCAATCTCCAAGAGAAATAACCCACTCATGGGTAATACAATAACTCATCAAAATAATTAGTGGTAATCCAAAAATACAAGAATACTCTCACCTCGTAGTCGACGTAAAAAATACTGAAAAAAACTGTCACCTTTCTCTCTTCCTTGAACAAGGAGAATGTTGTCACGCCACACGTACAAAGAATGAGAGTATTTACTCTCTACTGAAGGAACGTAGAAAGAAAAACAAATTTTTCTTTCTTCTCGAGAACACCAACTCTTCTTTTTTCGGCTCTTAATTTTTTTCTTGAGAGTTTTTCCTTCGTACAAGAGAACTCTTATTTTTTCTCTCACAATGCTAACCACCCTTGTATAAAGGCCTTTTATATATAAATCAAGATAAGGAGGAGAGCCGGTTGCGGTTTTGGAAACCGCCTTAAGGAATCCTTCCAAAGAAGGATATTGGTGGTGATGGGTCCCTCCACCCACGTGGGATGAGGAGGATCCCAATAAACTCCCCCTCTACTCATAAGTAAAGATCTATCAAATCCAAACCTGTCATGTTTTTACAAAGTTATGCTTCACCTTAGGTAATGCTTTTGTCATCATATCTGTACTGTTCTTGTCAGTATGGATTTTCTCAACTTGTAGTTGCTTCTGTTCAAGTATATCCTGAATCCAATGATACCTCACATCAACATGCTTGGTCTTGTAATGGAAACTAGGATTCCTACTCAAGTGAATGACACTCTGACTGTCACAATGAACAATATACTTCTCTTATGTCAGACCCAATTTTTTAATGAACTTCTTCATCCACAACATCTCCTTGCAAGCTTTCACTGCAGCAATGTACCCAACTTCTGTAGTTGACAGAGCTACACACTTCTGCAACTTGGACTACCATGAAAATGCTCTCCTTGTAAAAGTAAATAAGTAGCCTGATGTTGATTTCCTTGAATCAATGACGCTTACCATATCTGCATCTGTGTACCCTTATAACACAGGTTTATCAATACCAAAACACAAACATGCTTTAGATGTACCTCGAAGATATCTCATAATCTACTTGATTGCTTCCCAGTGTGCTTTGCCAGGACTGACAAGAAATCTGCTCACAACTCCAACTGTATATGCAATGTCAGGTTTTGTACACACCATGGCATACATTAAACTTCCTACCGCTAATGCGTAGGGAATTTTCTTCATTTTTGTTCTTCCTTGCTTAGTTGAAGGACTCTGCTCACTGCTTAATCTAAAGTGATATGTAAGTAGGGAACTGACTGGCTTCGCTTTCTCCATATTAAATCTTTCAAGTACTTTCTAAATGTACCTTACTTGTGATTGCCATATTTTGTTTACTTTTCTATCACAAGAGATCTGCATGCCTAAGATTTGTTTTGCTGGTCCCAAGTCCTTCATGTCGAAAGACTTGCTCAACTCTTTCTTTAGCCTGCCAATTTTATTGACATCCTGTCCAACAATCAACATATCATTAACAAAGAACAAAATAATAATGAAATCACCTTCAAAAAATTTCTTAATAAACACACAATGATCTACAGTTGTTCTGATATACTCATGATCCATTATAAATGAATTAAACTTCTTGTACCACTGCCTTGGATCCTATTTCAAACCATACAAACTCTTCCTTAACCTACGAACCATGTGTTCTTTACCTTTAACTTTGAAACCTTTTGACTGCTTCATGTAAATCTCTTTCTCCAAATCACCATGAAGAAAGGCTGTCTTGACATCAAGTTGTTGAACTTCCAAATTCAAACATGTAGCTAAACCCAACACAACTCGAATAGATGACATTTTCACAATAGGAGAAAAAAATCTCATCAAAGTCAATTCCTTTTGTTTGTCCAAATCCCTTTACAACCAACCTTACCTTATACCTTAGTTGTGATCTATTCTATTGGGTCGTCAACTTAAATACCCATTTATTCTTGAGTGTCTTCTTACCTTTAGGTAGATTTACTAAATCATAAATATGATTTTTATGCAAATAATCCATCTTTTCCTGCATAGCTTTTAACCACTTAGCTTTATACTCATTAGTCCATACTTCTTCAAAATAATCTGGTTCACCTGCATCTGTCAGCATAATATATTCATTTGGTGGATACCTAGTAGATGGTTGTCGCTCCCTGATAGATCTTCTCAACTGAGGCTTAACTAGTGGCTCTAAAGGGGGCTGCTCTCCCTGTTCAACATCACCTATATCATCTATGGGAACATCATTATTATCATTTTGCACATCTCCCTTATCATCATGTACCACGGATAGAGGAACTGGATCAAGATCGATCAAGTCATCAACAAATGGCTAAAGCTTTTTAATTTTCTAGAAGTCTTCAATTGTTTGATCTTTAAGAAAGATCATATCTCTGCTTTTGGTAACTTTTTTCTCAATCGGATCCCATAATTTGTATCCAAAATTTTCATCCGCATATCCCAAGAAAATATACTACTTTGATTTATCATTAAGCTTTAATTGCTCATCTTTTGGAATATGCATAAATGCTCTATAACCAAATAATTTTAAATGACCATAGGAAGCATCTTTCCCGCTCCACACCTTTTCAGGAACATCTCCATTCAAGGGAGCTGGTGGAGATAAATTAATCAAATAAACTGCAATATGCATCGCTTTTTCCCTATAACACCATGCCAATTTTACCTGTGAGAGCATACGCCTGATCCTTTCCATAATAGTGCGATTAGTCTTTTCTGCTACACCATTATGTTGTGGGGTCTTGGGAACTGTTTTCTCATGCCAAATATCTTGACTACTGCAATACTTCTCAAATGGACCATTGTACTCACCACCATTGTCAGTACGAATACATTTGAGATATTTTTCTATTTCTCTTTCAACCATAGCATAAAATTTTGTAAACATATCCAAAACCTGTTCTTTGGTTTTCAAAGCATATGCCCATATTTTTCTAAAAGCATCATCTATGAAAATGACAAAATAAGAAGCACCACCAAGTATTTTTACTTTTATAGGACCACAAACATCATAATGTACTAATTCTAAAATGTTTCTTTTTTTATGAGGATAATTCTTCATGAATGTAACACGATGTTGTTTACAAACAAAGCAGTTTTTGGATATCAAACGGACCTCCCCTGAAGGTTATTTAAATGTGGCCTATTTACCCTCTTTTGCAATATGAACACAACAATTCAGAGGCGTACCTTTGTGTTATATAAAGTGCAACACTTGTTTCCTCTTGCCACTATTAGAGAACTTTTGATAAGCTTTCATTGACTATTACAAAGTGACTGTGATAACCTTCTACATTTAACTTCCCTGTAAAAATCAAATTCAAACGGAGTTTTGGAACATGTCTCACATCCTTGAAAGTCACTTTATATCCAACATTTGTCTCTACACTCACGTCACCTATCCCCATAATTTTTGAAACACCACTGTTTTCCATTCTTACAATACCAATGTTGCCTATCTTGTAAGAGGTAAATAATTCTCTGCGAGGGGTAACATGGTATAAATAACTAGTATCAATAATCCAATCTAAGTCATGATATGAGAATGTAAGACAAGATTCTTCATAGCTTGATATAATAATAATGTCTCCATTTGAACTAACGACAGTAATATCTTCATTCTTCTCTTTTCCATTTCCTTTCTTGGAATCTCTTTTGAGTTTCTTGCATTCATTTTTCATATATCCTACCTTTTTACAGTAGAAACATGTGACCCCTTGTCTTGATTTGGATCTCTCTTTTGACTTCCCACAGTCTTGGGATTTTCTATATTTGCTTGTTGAGATGAACCTAAAGACTTTCTTCTTGTCTGTTCATTCAACAGACTTCATGTTACTTGACTCATTGTGATTTTTCCATCTAGTGTAGAATTGCTACGAGACACTACTAGTGTCTCTTAACTGTCGGGTAATGAATTAAGTAGTAATAAGGCTTGTAACTCATCATCTAATATGATTTTCATAGAGGATAATTGATTCACAATGCTCTGTACCTCATTTAAATATTCTACAACTGAGTGTCCATCTCTGTACTTCAGGTTCATAAGTTTTCTGATAAAAAATACTTTGTTTTCGATAGTCTTCCTTTCGTACTGACTTTCCAATTTACTCCACAGTGACTTTGCTGACATCTCTGTGCAGACATGATGAAAAACTATGTCGTCCAACCATTGTCGAATAAAGCCAACAGTTTTTGGTCTAAGGTCTTCCACTCGGCATCAGACAATTTTTTTGGCTTTGCCATATCACCCTATATGGGTCCGTATAGATCCTTACAGTACAATAAATCTTTCATTTTGGCTTTCTAAATCATCCAGTTGCTCACGTTCAAATTAATCATCTGTGTCTGGATTCCCTCCATTGTTCACACACAGTTATATAACTTGGCTTTGATACCACTTGTTAGGAAAAACACAAGACTTTTTTCTCTTATATGCAAATCAATGAAAATACATAGCCACAAAAATATGCACATAGATATAACAACAAAAATAAATAAAGACAATCAAACCACAAGAGACACACCAATTTTTACATGAAAAATCCTTCCAAGGTAAAAGGGGAAAAACCATGAGACTTAGTCCAGGTAAATCTCCACTATAATAGTAATGGATTCACAATACAATCTTCTCTAGTTATAGCTAGATGTTACCAATCTCTAAGAGAAATAACCCACTCTTGGATAATACAATAACTCACCAAAATATTTATTGATAATCTAAAAATATAAAAATACTCTCACCTCGATGTCGACGTAACAAATACTGATAAGAACTGTCACCTTTCTCTCTTCCCTATACAAGGAGAATGCCATCACGCTGGACGTACAAAGAATAAGAGTATCTATGCTCCACTGGAGGAACGTAGAAAGAAAAACAGATTTTTCTTTCTTCTCGAGAACACCGGCTCTTCTTTTCTCGACTTCCAATTTTTCTCTTGAGAGATTTTCCTTCATGCAAGAAAACTCTCGATTTTTCTCTCACAATGCTAATCGCCCTTCTATAAAGGCCTTTTATATATAAATCAAGATAAGGAGGAGAGGCGGTTGCAATTTTGGAAACCGCCACAAGGAATCCTTCCAAAGAAGGATATTAGTAGTGGTGGGTCCTTCCACCCACATGGGGTGAGGAGGAACCCAACATTTTTAACTTCCATTGGGGAAATTTCAGATTTAAGTATGGGGGGAAGAATTAAGATTTCTCTTTTGTGTTATTTTTTTTAGGTTTTAGTTTTGTTTTTAGTTTTTGCGTAATGTGTTATTTGTATTTTTTAGAGTTGGGTGCATATTTTTCAAAGAGCAAAAAAAAATTTCAAAAGTTAAATTTTTAAAATTTTTTATTTCAATAAACTATGAGAGTATGTATGTCATGGGTTGAAACTATTCGAGTATGAAAAGTTACATGTACGAATTAGTTGAAATAACTTGTTATATGAGCTTTGAATAACATTGATAGTTGCATTTAGAGGTAAAGCATGCAAGTTTAGTAGATGGAATCCAACCAAAGGAGCTTTTGAGCTAAACTAGACTGAGACATCTATGTTAGTCTTTATTTTCTTTGAAGAATGATATTCTATTATGTTTTTGTATCTCTAGAACTTTCTTTGAACCGTTTCAAGATTACATTGATATGTGCATGCGTGAAAATGATAAAGACAAATAGGATTTTACAACCACTTAGCTTAAATGGCCAACCTTTTATATATATATATATATATATATATATATATATATATATATATATATATATATATATATATATATATATATATATATATATATATATATATATATATATATATATATATATATATCTATAGTTTATACTCTGATCTTATATTTTAGATCCTGAGTCACTTATGGTATCAGAGCCATTTGCCTGAAAAAATAGGCGGGTATTGGGTGTATGTTGATATTTTGTTTGTTGTTTACTTAATCCCTGCGTGTGGACATATGTTTTCTGTTTTGTCTTCGTTAAGCTTAGATCTTGCATCAATATTGGGTGTATGTTAGTATTTTGCCGGTTGTTTGCTTAAATCCCACCTTGGAGTAGGGGGACTAGACGAAGGTAAGGCAAAGACGAGAGCGTCAAGGGCAGATGAGAGTGTAAGTCCCGACAGCACGACAGTGTCTGAGCCTGAACAAAGTCTACCCAGTCCCTGGCTGTCCAGTACGGAGGGTAAGAGCATAACTCTTTCAAAATACTTTTCACTATTCCCGGTATATTGCAGACGGTAGCTTAATTATTTCAAAATATTTTACATTATTTCCATTAGTAGGTAAGAGTATAACTCAACCAAAATATTTTACATTATTTCCAATTTCTGTTTGTTATTTAGAAAAATGTTTTCTAATATCATACATGAGGAAGAATCTAGTATATCAGGAAGAAACAGCGGATTTCATCATAATGGTCTTCCAAAGTTTAAAAACAATATGTATATTCCATACATACCACCAATTACAAAATCAAAAGGTTTCCAAATAGATAAACCAACACTTAGGATAGATTTCGATCTTCTTAAGAATAGAATCAAAAGAGATTGGTTCTTTAACCATTTCTCACACGAAGAACAACAAAACATGAAGTTAAATTGGTATGACCATATGAATACCATATCATGGAATATGTCCTTTTATGTTTATTTAGATGTGTTTACTTCACTTCATCAAATCAAATATCCATTTCCTCATATTCGTATTCATCCAAGTTTCATTACATTTATATGTACCGTAGATGAAACCATGGACCAAAAGAAAGCGGATATAAGAGAAATAATCACAAAATACGAAGAATTAAAATCTCTTCGTAACAAAACTGGACAACAGTCCAACAACCAAGGATGGGTATATGAACCAGGAGATCCTCCAGACAAAAACCCAAAATCACAAGATGGCCTAAATCTAGCTATCCCACCAGATTTATCTCGGATAGAAGAAGGGTCCTCATCCAAAACCAAAGAAGTAGAATTCAGGTCTAACCTTCAATCTACTACAAATCAAATTCTCATTTCAGAAGAAAAATCTGATGAGTCAAATTCAAAACAAAATGAGTCCGGCACACAGCCTAACTCTGACCCTATCCAGAAATCTAAGATTTCCTCTCAAGAATGTCAAAACCAAAAGGATGATTCACCAAATCATCTTTTCAAAATCAATATCAAGGATCCTAACAATAAATTGTTAGCATCTGAGATAATTTCCATTTCCAAAAATCAAAAGGGAAAATTTCCCAAACAAATTAACATTTCTATAAAATCCTTAGAAATTAAGGAACATAAAAATGTTAGCCAAAAACCCCAAACAAACCATAAAGGAAATAATCCAAAAATTCGGGTCATGCTCCATCAAAAGTCACCACCCGACCAACCTCAAACCCAACAAGTCAACAGACTTAGTCAAACCAAAATTGTTTCCAAATTAAAAACAAATCCCAAAATTTGTAAACAGAGACAATATCAGAGATATAGATCTGTTTTGCAAAAATCAAAATTCCAGAAAATTCAATTTATGTCAAATCAAAATAGGGAATTTCAAAGGAGTAACCCCAATCTACCCCAAAATATTGGCATGATTACATCAAGCCATCAAATGGAAAATCCCACACAAAAACAGAATTTACCCTCTGAAAATAATATACAAAACCTCCGAGGAGAAATTAAACAAATCAAAAGTGAGATAATCAAATTAAAAAGTTTATCTACAGAACCAAATCAAAAGGATTCATTACAAATCCAAACCATTGATAAACCCATTCGACAATCATGGTATACCACCATTTTATTAGTCGTTTCTGGTATTTTCAAAATCAAAACCAGTGCCTTGATTGATTCAGGTGCTGAAGTAAATTGTCTCAAAGAAGGATTAATTCCTACCCAATTCTTTGAAAAGAATTATCAAAAACTCACTGGAGCAAATAATGCATCCCTCCAGGTTGATTACAAATTATCAAATGTCCACATTTGCAACAAAGGGTCTTGTCTTCAACAGCAGTTCTACCTGGTTAAAGACTTAAACACAAATTTAATCCTAGGACAACCCTTCCTAGACCAAATCAAACCTTTCTCTGTTACAGATAAAGGAATCACAACAAAGGTTTTCGACCAACAGATTATGTTTCGGTTTATCCCACCAGACAAACAAATCTGGACTCAAAACCCATTAGATCGACCAATTCGATCTATCAAAGACAAAGAAACTCATCTTGAGTTTCTCAAAGACGAACTCTCAAATACACGTATTGAGGAGCGTTTAAAACAACCCTCTGTCCAAAATCAAATCAAGACCTTAAAACAACAATTCGAACATGAACTATGTTCTGAATTCCCAGATGCATTTTGGTCAAGACAAAAACACATTGTCCGATTACCCTATGAGCAAGGGTTCTCTGAATCCCAAATACCAACCAAAGCTCGTCCAATCCAAATGAATCAAGAATTGCAAGAAACTTGCAAAAAGGAGATCAATGATCTCTTAAACAAAAAATTAATTCGACCCAGCAAATCCCCTTGGAGCTGTGCAGCTTTTTATGTAAATAAAAATGCTGAACTTGAGCGGGGAACACCTAGGCTCGTTATTAATTACAAACCTTTGAACAAAGTCCTCCAATGGATTCGGTATCCAATCCCAAACAAGAAAGACCTATTACAGTGTCTTCAACAAGGCAAAATCTTTTCAAAGTTTGACATGAAGTCTGGATTTTGGCAGATTCAGATTCATCCTGAAGATCGGTACAAAACCGGTTTTACTACCCCTTTTTGGCCATTACGAATGGAACGTAATGCCATTTGGACTCAAAAATGCCCCCAGTGAATTCCAAAATATCATGAATGATATCCTCAATCCATATGACTTTACCATTGTCTATATAGATGATGTTTTAGTCTTTTCAAAATCAATTGAACAACACTTCAATTGATTTTGAAAAGACTAAAACATCATCTATATAGACAATGGTAAAGTCATATGGATTGAGGATATCATTCATGATATTTTGGAATTCACTAGGGGCATTTTTTGGTATCAAAGCCATTTGCCTGAAAAAATAGGCGGGTATTGGGTGTATGTTGATATTTTGTTTGTTGTTTACTTAATCCCTGCGTGTGGACATATGTTTTCTGTTTTGTCTTCGTTAAGCTTAGATCTTGCATCAATATCGGGTGTATGTTAGTATTTTGCCGGTTGTTTGCTTAAATCCCACCTTGGAGTAGGGGGACTAGACGAAGGTAAGGCAAAGACGAGAGCGTCAAGGGCAGATGAGAGTGTAAGTCCCGACAGCACGACAGTGTCTGAGCCTGAACAAAGTCTACCCAGTCCCTGGCTGTCCAGTACGGAGGGTAAGAGCATAACTCTTTCAAAATACTTTTCACTATTCCCAGTATATTGCAGACGGTAGCTTAATTATTTCAAAATATTTTACATTATTTCCATTAGTGGGTAAGAGTATAACTCAACCAAAATATTTTACATTATTCTCAATATGAACCGATTAACCAGGTCCATGTCTTTGAGGTCATCTGTTGATGAGGAACCTAGTATATCAGGTAGAGAAATAATTTATGAGGATGAACAAACAGAAGAATATAATTTAACAAATTGGACTCTTCCAAGAATCCCAACAAAAGAAATATACAAACAAAAATGGTTGATGCGGGAAACTGCAAAGACCGTTGAACAAACTATCAATTATTCTTCTGAAACACAGGAGATTCAATTGTTAGATCCAAAATCCTTATTCAAACTCAGGGCCGAATTTTCCTATATCCATGTAGGACTAATTCAAGTGGCCATCAAACCTCTCCACAGGGAAGGATTAAACACATCAATGATCCTTGCCTTGAGAGATCAAAGATTTTACAATTTCGATGATTCCTTATTAGGAGCCATTGAAACAAGTCTCTGCAGTGGTCCGGTTTTCTTTAATTGTTACCCGGATATAACATTACCACTGTATGATCCAAATCTCAAAGATGCACTCAAAATCAACATAAAAACGTGTGGGTATAAAATGAAGCAGGGATCAATTCCCATAGCTATCATTTACCGAATACAATACAAAACCATCTCAAAATCGATGGAACCCCCCCAAAGTCTGAAAAAGACACCAAAAGGATATACAACCTTTTTTGAAACCAATGGGTCTCAAACTAGGGCTATCCTACCCAAAACAATCCAATGGAAAGATGTTGTATTTCCCGATGAATGGAAATTACAATGTCAAGCTCCACCCCCACAAATACAAACTAATAGGATTATCAAATCCATATTCCAAGAGGAAGATGGTTTGGTTTCCATCAAATTTGATAGGACAAGTTCAAGTTCAAACCCAAACCCAAAACCTCAAAATTTAGATCAATACCTAGAAGGGCAACGATCTACCAAATCATTCCAACCGAGTAGGTTTTCCTGCTCAGACCTTCCAAGTGTCAATTTGGAAAATCAAAACAAAATTTCTGATCTTTATCAGGAAAACAAAAGACTTTCCAAAATGCTTGAACAAATCCGGCTATCCGGAACTCAAACCCAAAACAATATTACAAAAGGAGTTTACGGTCAAAATCCAGATTCCCCACCAGGATCTCCTACGGTATCAGAGATGTTACCTAGGACTGATGATGACATGTATCATTAGATATACGTAATCCAATTCCACAGGGGCTTTCAAATTGACAAACCCAAACTAAGGATCGATTTTGGTCTTCCTCAAAATCAAATCAAAAGAGAATGGTTTTTCTCCCATTTCTCACCAGAACAACAACAATTAATCAAAACAAAATGGTATGAACATATGGAAACATATGAAATGAATGTTTCATTTTATATTTATCTAGAATGTTATACCTCTCAAAATAACATTAGTTATCCTTTCAAAACCATTAATATGGTAACTCAAACTCAAAATTCTTCAAATTCTGTCATTTGGAAACTCAATGACAACAATTTGGTCGAGTCAATCCATCCTCCATTAGCAACAATTTTGTTGCAAATGAAAAACATGGAAATCAAGGTTGCACCATTCAAACACACCAACGATGTGTCTGAAGAATCCAAAAAATTAATTGAACAAGCAAAACTATGTGCTCCCCTGTATCAACGCCTTAGTTTTGCTATTTGGGGGAGGAAATCGCGAACATAGTTCAAGCTTCCTAAAAATCTTTGTAGTTGGGTTTTGTCATAAAGTTGATCGGGGAATTTGTCAGCAAAGCTGATTGATCGTTCGATTGGGATAATTTGACCTTGATGGATGTAGTGTCCTAAAAACCGGACTTTTGTAAGGAATAATTCCATTTTCTTTTGGGAAAGAACTAATCCGCTTGATTTGATGACTTTAAAAAAGATTTGTAAATGTTTGAAGTGTTGTTCAATTGATTTTGAAAAGACTAAAACATCATCTATATAGACAATGGTAAAGTCATATGGATTGAGGAGCACATAGTTTTGCTATTTGGGGGAGGAAATCGCGAACATAGTTCAAGCTTCCTAAAAATCTTTGTAGTTGGGTTTTGTCATAAAGTTGATCGGGGAATTTGTCAGCAAAGCTGATTGATCGTTCGATTGATTTTGAAAAGACTAAAACATCATCTATATAGACAATGGTAAAGTCATATGGATTGAGGATATCATTCATGATATTTTGGAATTCACTGGGGGCATTTTTGAGTCCAAATGGCATTACGTTCCATTCGTAATGGCCAAAAGGGGTAGTAAAACCGGTTTTGTACCGATCTTCAGGATGAATCTGAATCTGCCAAAATCCAGACTTCGTGTCAAACTTTGAAAAGATTTTGCCTTGTTGAAGACACTGTAATAGGTCTTTCTTGTTTGGGATTGGATACCGAATCCATTGGAGGACTTTGTTCAAAGGTTTGTAATTAATAACGAGCCTAGGTGTTCCCCGCTCAAGTTCAGCATTTTTATTTACATAAAAAGCCGCGCACAGCTCCAAGGGGATTTGCTGGGTCGAATTAATTTTTTGTTTAAGAGATCATTGATCTCCTTTTTGCAAGTTTCTTGCAATTCTTGATTCATTTGGATTGGACGAGCTTTGGTTGGTATTTGGGATTCAGAGAACCCTTGCTCATAGGGTAATCGGACAATGTGTTTTTGTCTTGACCAAAATGCATCGGGGAATTCAGAACATAGTTCATGTTCCAATTGTTGTTTTAAGGTCTTGATTTGATTTTGGACAGAGGGTTGTTTTAAACGCTCCTCAATACGTGTATTTGAGAGTTCTTCTTTGAGAAACTCAAGATGAGTTTCTTTGTCTTTGATAGATCGAATTGGTCGATCTAATGGGTTTTGAGTCCAGATTTGTTTGTCTGGTGGGATAAACCGAAACATAATCTGTTGGTCGAAAACCTTTGTTGTGATTCCTTTATCTGTAACAGAGAAAGGTTTGATTTGGTCTAGGAAGGGTTGTCCTAGGATTAAATTTGTGTTTAAGTCTTTAACCAGGTAGAACTGCTGTTGAAGACAAGACCCTTTGTTGCAAATGTGGACATTTGATAATTTGTAATCAACCTGGAGGGATGCATTATTTGCTCCAGTGAGTTTTTGATAATTCTTTTCAAAGAATTGGGTAGGAATTAATCCTTCTTTGAGACAATTTACTTCAGCACCTGAATCAATCAAGGCACTGGTTTTGATTTTGAAAATACCAGAAACGACTAATAAAATGGTGGTATACCATGATTGTTTACGAAGAGATTTTAATTCTTCGTATTTTGTGATTATTTCTCTTATATCCGCTTTCTTTTGTTCCATGGTTTCATCTACGGTACATATAAATGTAATGAAACTTGGATGAATATGAATATGAGGAAAAGGATATTTGATTTGATGAAGTGAGGTAAACACATCTAAATAAACATAAAATGACATATTCCATGATATGGTATTCATATGGTCATACCAATTTAACTTCATGTTTTGTTGTTCTTCGTGTGAGAAATGGTTAAAGAACCAATCTCTTTTGATTCTATTCTTAAGAAGATCGAAATCTATCCTAAGTGTTGGTTTATCTATTTGGAAACCTTTTGATTTTGTAATTGGTGGTATGTATGGAATATACATATTGGTTTTAAACTTTGGAAGACCATTATGATGAAATCCGCTGTTTCTTCCTGATATACTAGATTCTTCCTCATGTATGATATTAGAAAACATTTTTCTAAATAACAAACAGAAATTGGAAATAATGTAAAATATTTTGGTTGAGTTATACTCTTACCTACTAATGGAAATAATGTAAAATATTTTGAAATAATTAAGCTACCGTCTGCAATATACCGGGAATAGTGAAAAGTATTTTGAAAGAGTTATGCTCTTACCCTCCGTACTGGACAGCTAGGGACTGGGTAGACTTTGTTCAGGCTCAGACACTGTCGTGCTGTCGGGACTTACACTCTCATCTGCCCTTGACGCTCTCGTCTTTGCCTTACCTTCGTCTAGTCCCCCTACTCCAAGGTGGGATTTAAGCAAACAACCGGCAAAATATGTGGAATGCCTCGGTGCGGATCTCGAAGATTCAAATCCCCGTGATTCACGGGCCGACACCCGCAAAAGCAAAAGCAAAAGCAAAAGGAGAAAGAATATTTTCCAAAGTCAAAAGTGGAATCATTTCTTTTCAAAAAGCAAATCAAATTCTTTTCAAAAGATTTCCCATTTCAACAAAGCAAAAGGCAAGTGGGAAACAAGTGGAAGACAAATTGCCAATCACCTTTCAAAGAGACCCCGCACTCACATCAAGGTGGAATCCAAGGCACTCCAAGACATCAACACTTCTTCTATAAATGGAGAAGGACTCCTCTTCATTCGGGGAGGCAAACAAGAGTCAGAAGATTAGAGTTTAGAGAGACATTCACTCCGAAGGCGGGAGAGGTTTGTTGACCGATCTAGTGATAGAATGGGTCATTCCCGTATCGGGAGCAATTTGACTTGAGCTTCGGACTACAATTTGGTTGAATTGAGTACCTGGTTTGATAATTGATGTTGAAGTTTGAGAGGGTTTGGCATAGCTTGATTTTGATTTGGAAATTGATTTTGGAGGCTCTTTTGGAGGAGCCATGATGACCAAGATTTCTTTTGGACGAGAATCCTGAAGGAATTCACGGGTTAGGAAATCAGGGATTGAATTTGAATCACCTTTGATGTATGCAATGTCAAAATCGAAATTTGATAATAAAGCTTGCCATCATGCAAAAATTTGTTTTGATGCAATATTTTGAATATCATTTTGTAAAACATGTTTTGCTGCACTGCAATCGACTCTAACAAGAAATCTTTTGTTGAGTAAATCACTTTGAAATTTTTGGATGCAAAGTACAATAGATAAAATTTCTTTTTTAATTGTACTATAATTTTGTTGGGCTGGGTTCCAAACACCAGAGGTGAATTGGACCAATTGTTCTTTGTTATCGGAAACTTGTTTGAGTATCCCCCCATACCCTAAATCAGAGGCATCGGTTTCAACTACTTTGGGTAAATTTGGATCTGCCAGATTAAGGCAAGGGATATTTTTGACAATTTGTTTGATATGGTGTTGGAGGAGTTTGTTGTTCTTTGATGACTGCATTTGCTGCTTCGATGCCAGTTATGGCTTTGATGATGCATTCTTTTGTACAGAACTTTGTATCACAATTTACCCACCATTTTACATGGAAGGTTCTGATGAGGAATGGTATATGGAAATCCTCAAAATGTTTGATAATTTGGTCATAGTTCCAATACATTATCCAAGCCAAATGGCAAGTAATAAAGAATCGGAGTAATGGTGCTTGGGATGCAATTGGAGTTGCTTTGGTGCCAAAATATTGGTAGAGACTTTGAATTTGATCAGGCATGATTTCAGGAATGGGGCCAAAAATGTTCCACCATAAAGAAAACCATGCGGGTAATTTGCTATGGAATCGGTGGTCAAAGGAAAAGAACCACGAATGTTGATTTGTTTCATTTTGAAATAAAAATGCTCTATGCCAAGCATCAATATAGTCAAAATAGTGATAATTTGGGGGCTGGTAGTTTTGAGAAAAAGATTTGGGAGTTAGAGGATGTTGAGACCATTCTTCAATGGTGATAATTTTGCGGATAATAACTGTTGAATGAGTTACTAATCCAGTTTTGATTTTGTCGAAATGCTGTTTGATGGTAATTGAGTCGGTATCTATGAGGATGAACTCGTAGAATTCTTGGGTTTTGAATGGGGATTGGTTGTAAAAATGCCAATCTTTCCAAAAATGTTTTTGCGAAATTTTCCCTTTTGATTTTTGGAAATGGAAATTATCTCAGATGCTAACAATTTATTGTTAGGATCCTTGATATTGATTTTGAAAAGATGATTTGGTGAATCATCCTTTTGGTTTTGACATTCTTGAGAGGAAATCTTAGATAAGTGACTCAGGATCTAAAATATAAGACCAGAGTATAAGCTATGCGGAAGTTTGAAAACCGACCATAAAGGCGGTATATGCAAGATGCAAAAATTATATATCATAAACTGAAAGTAAAATGAAAATTACAAGTTACAATCAGAAATGAAATATAAACATGAAATTTGAAATGTGAAAATAAAGAAAGTGTACCGAAAGTAAGAACTTACAGGGACATCGCTACTCTTTGATAGCAACAGGTTACAAGCTTCGAAGAAGAAGAAGAACCTAAAGCTATGGAGGTTTAAGTACAGAAGGGGATGCTAAGAATCTAAAGGAAACACTCTTTGGTGAAGTCTCCCGCCTTCGGAGTGAATGTCTCTCTAAACTCTAATCTTCTGACTCTGGTTTGCCTCCCCGAATGAAGAGGAGTCCTTCTCCATTTATAGAAGAAGTCTTGGAGTGGCTTGGAGCCTTGGATCCCATCTTTGATGTGAGTGTGGGGCCTCTTTGATTGCAATTTGTCTTCCACTTGGCGTCCATTATCTTTTGCTTTGTTGAAAATGGAATCTCTTTTGGAAAAGAAATGCTTTGCTTTTGAAAAAGTAAAAGAGTAATAATTCTTCTTTTGACTTTCTTTGAGAATTATTCTCCATCACTTTGCTTTTGCTTTTGTCTTTGTCGGCCGTGAATCACGGGAGCTGATCACGAGATTTGGGTCTTCTAGATCCGCACCGAGGCATTCCACATGTCCAAAGACACTGTTTTCCCCTTTGGTTTGGATCAGAGTTTATACCGTATTAGTGTGGGCCCGGTAGTGGCTTGACTATCTAGGCCGAGATAGTTACCGTAACACGTTTGGATACGGTTACGTATTATACCCGACTATCTATACTGAGATAGTAACAGAATACGAATGGATACGGTTTCGTATTATACCGAATGCAATTCTGATACAGGTTGCATTAGTCCTGAATACGTTTTGATACAGGTGGTATTATACCTGAATACAGTTTGATACAGGCTGTATTATACCTGTGCCATTCTTTTGTGGACGTCATGGCTGACGTGATCCCAACATGTCGACCTGGAATCTGGCCGTCAAAACGCCATTGCTGACGTATCGCAGTCTTTTTGGCAAAGACTCAGCCTTTGAACGGATTTGATTTGCCTTTACCACGAGCCGTTTGCTGTGGGCTAGCCAAGGCTTTAACCGGGCCTTGATCCGTTGAGCCCAAAATGGGACTTATTTGTGGGTTCCGGATTGGGATCCCCTTTTGTGTTTGTTGCGGTTGGACCGCCTTTTTTGAGTGACAAATGCTTCAGTCAATTCTTCCAGGCCAGCATAAGCATCAGGATCTGAATCTGGTGCATAAGGGTCTTGGGCAAACGGACTTTGAGGTAGGTGGACAGATCCATGGGCTGATCCGGGTGGATTCGTCATCCGTAGTTGGTGGTTCATTTTGTAGAAGGGCCAACTGGGCTTCAATTTCTGCCTGTTTGGCTTTCAACATTTGATATGGTGTTGGAGGAGCTTGTTGTTCTTTGATGACTGCATTTGCTGCTTCGATGCTAGTCATGGCTTTGATGATGCATTCTTTTGTACAGAACTTTGTATCACAATTTGCCCACCATTTTACATGGAAGGTTCTGATGAGGAATGGTATATGGAAATCCTCAAAATGTTTGATAATTTGGTCATAGTTCCAATACATTATCCAAGCCAAATGGCAAGTAATAAAGAATCGGAGTAATGGTGCTTGGGATGCAATTGGAGTTGCTTTGGTGCCAAAATATTGGTAGAGACTTTGAATTTGATCAGGCATGATTTCAGGAATGGGGCCAAAAATGTTCCACCATAAAGAAAACCATGCGGGTAGTTTGCTATGGAATCGGTGGTCAAAGGAAAAGAACCACGAATGTTGATTTGTTTCATTTTGAAATAAAAATGCTCTATGCCAAGCATCAATATAGTCAAAATAGTGATAATTTGGGGGCTGGTAATTTTGAGAAAAAGATTTGGGAGTTAGAGGATGTTGAGACCATTCTTCAATGGTGATGATTTTGCGGATAATAACTGTTGAATGAGTTACTAATCCGGTTTTGATTTTGTCGAAATGCTGTTTGATGGTAATTGAGTCGGTATCTATGAGGATGAACTCGTAGAATTCTTGGGTTTTGAAGGGGGATTGGTTGTAAAAATGCCAATCTTTCCAAAAATGTTTTTGGGCAATTTGAAGAGGATTGTCACATCCTCGGACTTGGGGTTCATCTAGAGGAAACAATTCCTCATAGGGATCTTTTGTAAAATATTGGGGTCGATTTGCTGATGATTTGGGGGAATTGATTTGAAGAGGTTTGTTGACCGATCTAGTGATAGAATGGGTCATTCCCGTATCGGGAGCAATTTGACTTGAGCTTCGGACTACAATTTGGTTGAATTGAGTACCTGGTTTGATAATTGATGTTGAAGTTTGAGAGGGTTTGGCATAGCTTGATTTTGATTTGGAGATTGATTTTGGAGGCTCTTTTGGAGGAGCCATGATGACCAAGATTTCTTTTGGACGGGAATCCTGAAGGAATTCACGGGTTAGGAAATCAGGGATTGAATTTGAATCACCTTTGATGTATGCAATGTCAAAATCGAAATTTGATAATAAAGCTTGCCATCGTGCAAAAATTTGTTTTGATGCAATATTTTGAATATCATTTTGTAAAACATGTTTTGCTGCACTGCAATCGACTCTAACAAGAAATCTTTTGTTGAGTAAATCACTTTGAAATTTTTGAATGCAAAGTACAATAGATAAAATTTCTTTTTTAATTGTACTATAATTTTGTTGGGCTGGGTTCCAAACACCAGAGGTGAATTGGACCAATTGTTCTTTGTTATCTGAAACTTGTTTGAGTATCCCCCCATACCCTAAATCAGAGGCATCGGTTTCAACTACTTTGGGTAAATTTGGATCTGCCAGATTAAGGCAAGGGATATTTTTGACAATTTGTTTGATTTTTTGGATGGCTTGGGTATGTTCTTCCGTCCAAGGCTTAGGTTGTTTCCTAAGGCGTTGATACAGAGGAGCACATAGTTTTGCTATTTGGGGGAGGAAATCGCGAACATAGTTCAAGCTTCCTAAAAATCTTTGTAGTTGGGTTTTGTCATAAAGTTGATCGGGGAATTTGTCAGCAAAGCTGATTGATCGTTCGATTGGGATAATTTGACCTTGATGGATGTAGTGTCCTAAAAACCGGACTTTTGTAAGGAATAATTCCATTTTCTTTTGGGAAAGAACTAATCCGCTTGATTTGATGACTTTAAAAAAGATTTTTAAATGTTTGAAGTGTTGTTCAATTGATTTTGAAAAGACTAAAACATCATCTATATAGACAATGGTAAAGTCATATGGATTGAGGATATCATTCATGATATTTTGGAATTCACTGGGGGCATTTTTGAGTCCAAATGGCATTACGTTCCATTCGTAATGGCCAAAAGGGGTAGTAAAACCGGTTTTGTACCGATCTTCAGGATGAATCTGAATCTGCCAAAATCCAGACTTCATGTCAAACTTTGAAAAGATTTTGCCTTGTTGAAGACACTGTAATAGGTCTTTCTTGTTTGGGATTGGATACCGAATCCATTGGAGGACTTTGTTCAAAGGTTTGTAATTAATAACGAGCCTAGGTGTTCCCCGCTCAAGTTCAGCATTTTTATTTACATAAAAAGCTGCACAGCTCCAAGGGGATTTGCTGGGTCGAATTAATTTTTTGTTTAAGAGATCATTGATCTCCTTTTTGCAAGTTTCTTGCAATTCTTGATTCATTTGGATTGGACGAGCTTTGGTTGGTATTTGGGATTCAGAGAACCCTTGCTCATAGGGTAATCGGACAATGTGTTTTTGTCTTGACCAAAATGCATCGGGGAATTCAGAACATAGTTCATGTTCGAATTGTTGTTTTAAGGTCTTGATTTGATTTTGGACAGAGGGTTGTTTTAAACGCTCCTCAATACGTGTATTTGAGAGTTCGTCTTTGAGAAACTCAAGATGAGTTTCTTTGTCTTTGATAGATCGAATTGGTCGATCTAATGGGTTTTGAGTCCAGATTTGTTTGTCTGGTGGGATAAACCGAAACATAATCTGTTGGTCGAAAACCTTTGTTGTGATTCCTTTATCTGTAACAGAAAAAGGTTTGATTTGATCTAGGAAGGGTTGTCCTAGGATTAAATTTGTGTTTAAGTCTTTAACCAGGTAGAACTGCTGTTGAAGACAAGACCCTTTGTTACAAATGTGGACATTTGATAATTTGTAATCAACCTGGAGGGATGCATTATTTGCTCCAGTGAGTTTTTGATAATTCTTTTCAAAGAATTGGGTAGGAATTAATCCTTCTTTGAGACAATTTACTCCAGGACTGAATCAATCAAGGCACTGGTTTTGATTTTGAAAATACCAGAAACGACTAATAAAATGGTGGTATACCATGATTGTCGAATGGGTTTATCAATGGTTTGGATTTGTAATGAATCTTTTTGATTTGGTTCTGTAGATAAACCTTTTAATTTGATTATCTCACTTTTGATTTGTTTAATTTCTCCTCGGAGGTTTTGTATATTATTTTCAGAAGGTAAATTCTGGTTTTGTGTGGGATTTTCCATTTGATGGCTTGATGTAATCATGCCAATAGTTTGGGGTAGATTGGGGTTACTCCTTTGAAATTCCCTATTCGGATTTGACATAAATTGAATTTTCTGGAATTTTGATTTTTGCAAAACAGATCTATATCTCTGATATTGTCTCTGTTTACAAATTTTGGGATTTGTTTTTAATTTGGAAACAATTTTGGTTTGACTAAGTCTGTTGACTTGTCGGGTTTGAGGTTGGTCGGGTGGTGACTTTTGATGGAGCATGACCCGAATTTTTGGATTATTTCCTTTATGGTTTGTTTGGGGTTTTTGGCTAACATTTTTATGTTCCTTAATTTCTAAGGATTTTATAGAAATGTTAATTTGTTTGGGAAATTTTCCCTTTTGATTTTTGGAGATGGAAATTATCTCAGATGCTAACAATTTATTGTTAGGATCCTTGATATTGATTTTGAAAAGATGATTTGGTGAATCATCTTTTTGGTTTTGACATTCTTGAGAGGAAATCTTAGATTTCTTATCAGGAATAGGGTCAGAGTTAGGCTGTGTGCCGGACTCATTTTGTTTTGAATTTGACTCATCAGATTTTTCTTCTGAAATGAGAATTTGATTTGTAGTAGATTGAAGGTTAGACCTGAATTCTACTTCTTTGGTTTTGGATGAGGACCCTTCTTCTATCCGAGATAAATCTGGTGGGATAGCTAGATTTAGGCCATCTTGTGATTTTGGGTTTTTGTCTGGAGGATCTCCTGGTTCATACACCCATCCTTGGTTGTTGGACTGTTGTCCAGTTTTGTTACGAAGAGATTTTAATTCTTCGTATTTTTTGATTATTTCTCTTATATTCGCTTTCTTTTGTTCCATGGTTTCATCTACGGTACATATAAATGTAACGAAACTTGGATGAATACGAATATGAGGAAAAGGATATTTGATTTGATGAAGTGAGGTAAACACATCTAAATAAACATAAAAGGACATATTCCATGTTATGGTATTCATATGGTCATACCAATTTAACTTCATGTTTTGTTGTTCTTCGTGTGAGAAATGGTTAAAGAACCAATCTCTTTTGATCCTGTTCTTAAGAAGATCAAAATCTATCCTAAGTGTTGGTTTGTCTATTTGGAAACCTTCTGATTTTGTAATTGGTGGTATGTATGGAAAATACATATTGTTTTTAAACTTTGGAAGACCATTGTGATGAAATCCGCTGTCTCTTCCTGATATACTACATCCTTCCTCATGTATGATATTAGAAAACATTTTTCTAAATAACAAACAGAAATTGGAAATAATGTAAAATATTTTGGTTGAGTTATACTCTTACCCACTAATGGAAATAATGTAAAATATTTTGAAATAATTAAGCTACCGTCTGCAATATACTGGGAATAGTGAAAAGTATTTTGAAAGAGTTATGCTCTTACCCTCCGTACTGGACAGCCAGGGACTGGTTAGACTTTGTTCAGGCTCAGACACTGTCGTGCTGTCGGGACTTACACTCTCATCTGCCCTTGACGCTCTCGTCTTTGCCTTACCTTCGTCTAGTCCCCCTACTCCAAGGTGGGATTTAAGCAAACAACCGGCAAAATACTAACATACACCCAATATTGATGCAAGATCTAAGCTTAACGAAGACAAAATAGAAAACATATGTCCACACGCAGGGATTAAGTAAACAACAAACAAAATATCAACATACACCCAATACCCGCCTATTTTTTCAGGCAAATGGCTCTGATACCATAAGTGACTCAGGATCTAAAATATAAGACCAGAGTATAAACTATGCGGAAATTTGAAAACCGACCATTAAGGCGGTATATGCAAGATGCAAAAAATTATATATCATAAACTGAAAGTAAAATGAAAATTACAAGTTACAATCAGAAATGAAATATAAACATGAAAATTTGAAAATGAAATGAAGAACAGGTACTGAAAGTAAGAACTTACAGGACACTGCTACTCTTTGATAGCAACAGGTTACAAGCTTCGGAGAAGAAGAACCTAAAGCTATGGAGGTTTAAGTACAGAAGGGGATGCTAAGAATCTAAAGGAAACACTCTTTGGTGAAGTCTCCCGCCTTCGGAGTGAATGTCTCTCTAAACTCTAATCTTCTGACTCTGGTTTGCCTCCCCGAATGAAGAGGAGTCCTTCTCCATTTATAGAAGAAGTGTTGGTGTCTTGGAGTGCCTTGGATCCCATCCTTGATGTGAGTGCGGGGCTCTTTGAAAGGTGATTGGCAATTTGTCTTCCACTTGTTTCCCATTATCTTTTGCTTTGTTGAAAATGGAATCTCTTTTGAAAAGAATTTGCTTTGTTTTTGAAAGAGAAAGAGAAATAATTCTTCTTTTGACTTTTTGGAAAATATTCTCCATCCTTTGCTTTTGCTTTTGTCTTTGTCGGCCGTGAATCACGGGAGCTGATCACGAGATTTGGGTCTTCTAGATCCGCACCGAGGCATTCTACATGTCCAAAGACACTGTTTTCCCCTTTGGTTTGGATCAGAGTTTATACCGTATTGGTGTGGGCCCGGTAGTGGCTTGACTATCTAGGCTGAGATAGTTACAGAATACGTTTGGATACGGTTACGTATTATACCCGACTATCTATACTGAGATAGTAACAGAATACGAATGGATACGGTTTCGTATTATACCGAATGCAATTCTGATACAGGTTGCATTAGTCCTGAATACGTTTTGATACAGGTGGTATTATACCTGAATACAGTTTGATACAGGCTGTATTATACCTGTGCCATTCTTTTGTGGACGTCATGGCTGACGTGATCCCAACATGTCGACCTGGAATCTGGCCGTCTATCCTTCCATCATGTTGTCGATATTTGCATCGCCGATTGTATCGAAGGAATAGGAGGATCCAGCGGGGGACCCGTAACTTGGGGAGATGTGGGACTCAAGTTCATTGTCACTGTCCCAGTAGTTCCATTTGTAATCTATATTGTCTTGATCTAGTAATTTGGTAACTGCCAAGCTGGCGTTGATTTGATTGTGGCTAATGTCATAAGCCAATGAGGAATCTTTTGGAGATTTTGGTGGGCCAGTGATGATGGTCCTTTGTCCTTCGCTAGTATTTGTGCGCTTTGCGGGAGCAACAAGATATTTTGTTTTGGAAATTATAGATGCTTGCTGTGCGGATTTGTCGGATGTCCGTGTTGGGTTCTGGTGCTGTGATGGCAGGCCATACTGCATCTGATCTTGGGATGATCCGAATAAAATTTGTAGTGGGGATGAACTCTTGATATTGACCATCTTTGATCCATTCTGGAGGGATGGTGATGAACTTGATGCGAACAGGTTGATCTAGAAAATCAAACCCTTTGATGGCATTTACCAAGATTTCAGGCAAGCCACATAAGTCTTGAGGCCCATTTGTCCATAGGTTTTTGATAAAGCCCATCTCATAGAGCCATAGTTTGAAGTGTTGAGGGTGGTTGGCTTGAAGGTTACATTGGTAAAACCCTGGGACACTTGAAGGTGCGGGGGTAATAGTTGAGGTCCAACGGACATCGGGATTTGAAAGCTTTTGATGAAAACTTAACCAGGATTCCTCAGTCAATTCTGAATGGGAAAGATGGCTGGATTCATAATCAAAGTTTGGTTTTGGTTGGGCCAAGTTTTGGGCTATTTGGTGCATGGTTGCAATAAAACCAGCTTTGTTTGAGTTTTGGAAATGGGCTAACATTTGGTTTAATATTTGATGCTGATTTGAGCCCAATTGGTGGTTGGTCCGAAAAATTGGAATTTTGTTTTTGGGTTGTGGTCTTTTTGGCAAAGACTCCAGCCATAACGGATTTGATTTGCCTTTACCACGAGCCGTTTGCTGTGGGCTAGCCAAAACATTAACCGGGTTTTGGTCCGTTGAATCACCATCATTGATGGGTGAAATTTGTTGGTTTGTTGATTTGTCCATTCCTGCAATAAAAGGGAAAACAACTGGGTGTCCAGAGATGTTAGTTGAAATTCCAGAGTTATCCACAGAAAATGGTTTGATGGAATTGAGAAATGGTTGGCCAAGAATGATCTCGGTGTTGAGATTTTGAACCAGAAAAAATGTTTGAATAATATGAAAATTGTTAATGCAAATTTTGACATTGGTTAATTTGGAATGCACAGTTAATTTTGATCCATCGGCTCCAGAGAGTCGGTGAGATGTTGGTTCAAAATATTGATTTGGAACAAGATGTTCTTGAATGCAATTGAGTTGTGCACCAGTATCAACAAGTGCAATGGTTTGTAGAATAAATGTGTTTGAGATAATTAAATTTGTATTAATAATCCAAGGGATATTCCTAACAGTATCCACATATAGATTTTGGGGTAAAATTTCAGGAGGACTTATTTGATTTTGAATTTGAATTTGGTGTTGGATGTTGCAAACTTCTTGATAAAGGATTTTGACATCCTTTTGAAGGTCCTGAGTTATTAATTCAAGCCGTTGGATTTGGGTTTTTGGTAAATGATTTTGTTGAGAAAATCTTTGGTAGATTTGGCTTAAATCATAATTTGGGGTTTGAATGGTTTTCCTTTGAAGGCTTGGATTTTGTTCTAGAGATCCTTTTAGGGATTCTAAAATTTTTTGTTGATCTGCATCTGATTTGGCTTGTTTTAAGATGTCAGATAAGTAACTTGATGATTCAGCACGAATCATACTAACAATTGCTTCGGATTCTGACTCAGAGGAATCAGTATCTTGGCAATCGTGGCAGAATAATCCGTCTGCACAGGTGCAGGAATTGATTTTGGAGTTTGGGAAATTAGGGGTATCTGAATCAGATCCGACTAATGTTGCCAAAAGTTGTGATTTGGTATCATCGGGCATGATTAAGGAGTTAACCCGTTTGCGTGCCCTACAATATTTTGCTGAATGACCTCTTTCACCGCAGTGAAAACATTTGAAATTTTTGGGGTTTGGTCTTGATGGTCTGATGATTTTGGAGGACTCATCAGTCTTATCTTTTGAATATTTGCTTTTCCCATGTTTTGATGTTTTATGGGATTTGTGAGTTTTGGGATTTCGGAGAGGTTCGAACCCGAATTGGGAACAAAAACCACCCAGTTCTTTTTTGTATGATTTGTTTTCATGTCTTATTTGTTTTCGGAGTCTGATATCCATGCAGAGGGCTAGGCCTTCTTTATGGATTATGTTGATCAGATCACCGTAAGTGAGATGATCATAGGGAATAACCCCATTATGCTCGTCTCGTAATTTGGTTTTGATTTTCTCGCTGAATAATGTTGGTAATCCAGTGAGGAATTTTTCTTTCCAACAAGGGAGATTGGCATCTTCCCTGGTTAGGACTTTGGTCATGAAAGTATCTTTGTACCATTTGAAATCATGCATTTTTTTGCATTTGAGATTTGATAATTGTTCCGAAGACCGGTCTTTCAACCTGGTTGGATCTCCTAAGAAATATTTTGTAATGTTGAAAATTAATGTGTTGACAGCGTCACTGATTTGTTCACCGTCGTCATCAAGGACGGGTTGACCGATGTGGTCAATTTGGACAGCTGAACGGATTTCTCCTTTTTGATTGGATGTGAGAGTATAATCCCACCATCCTTTGAGTTGACCGGAGAACCCTGAGATAATGATCTCAGCAATGGCTCGATCCGTGTATTCTTTGAGACGATAAGCATTGCTTACCATAGTCATCTCTTGAAGTTTGTTTGTGAAATTGTAGTCGGACATTCCATCAATGTTCCATTCGTAAATGGTGCCACTGGTATATGTCGCTTGGGAAGTTCGTCCTCTTTCTTCAATTTGAAGATCCGGAAATGTCGGACGAGGATAGTAAGGGATTTGGATTGGCGGTGTGTCAGGGACAACCAAATTTTTAAGTTTTTGGTCAATTTGTTTGAGAAGAGTTGCTCTGTTAATTTGATTGAGTAAATCCATTTGGGAAAATTCCTTCAAGGATTTATTTGATAATGAAAAAGGAGTGAAGAGGGGTCTTGATTTGGGTTCTACTCCTAGTGGTTTTGTAGATGTCTTGGGGACATCAATTGATTTGTTTTGGATAGCATTCTCCAATCGATTTAATTGGGAACCGATTGTTTGGAGATCTTGGTTTGTATAGTTTGATTGTTCAATTAATTTTTTGGATTCTTCGGCACACATCGTTGGTGTGTTTGAATGGTGCAGCCTTGATTTCCATGTTCTTCATTTGCAACAAAATAGTTGCTAATGGAGGATGGATTGACTTCGACCAAATTGTTGTCATTGAGTTTCCAAATGACAGGTTTGAAGAATTTTGAGTTTGAGTTACCATATTAATGGTTTTGAAAGGATAACTAATGTTATTTTGAGAGGTATAACATTCTAGATAAATATAAAATGAAACATTCATTTCATATGTTTCCATATGTTCATACCATTTTGTTTTGATTAATTGTTGTTGTTCTGGTGAGAAATGGGAGAAAAACCATTCTCTTTTGATTTGATTTTGAGGAAGACTAAAATCGATCCTTAGTTTTGGTTTGTCAATTTGAAAACCCCTGTGGAATTGGATTACGTTTATCTGATGATACATGTCATCATCAGTCCTAGGTAACATTTCTGATACCGTAGGAGATCCTGGTGGGGAATCTGGATTTTGACTGTAAACTCCTTTTGTAATATTGTTTTGGGTTTGAGTTCCGGATAGCCGGATTTGTTCAAGCATTTTGGAAAGTCTTTTGTTTTCCTGATAAAGATCAGAAATTTTGTTTTGATTTTCCAAATTGACACTTGGAAGGTCTGAGCAGGAAAACCTACTCGGTTGGAATGATTTGGTAGATCGTTGCCCTTCTAGGTATTGATCTAAATTTTGAGGTTTTGGGTTTGGGTTTGAACTTGAACTTGTCCTATCAAATTTGATGGAAACCAAACCATCTTCCTCTTGGAATATGGATTTGATAATCCTATTAGTTTGTATTTGTGGGGGTGGAGCTTGACATTGCAATTTCCATTCATCGGGAAATACAACATCTTTCCATTGGATTGTTTTGGGTAGGATAGCCCTAGTTTGAGACCCATTGGTTTCAAAAAAGGTTGTATATCCTTTTGGTGTCTTTTTCAGACTTTGGGGGGTTCCATTGATTTTGAGATGGTTTTGTATTGTATTCGGTAAATGATAGCTATGGGAATTGATCCCTGCTTCATTTTATACCCATACGTTTTTATGTTAATTTTGAGTGCATCTTTGAGATTTGGATCATACAGTGGTAATGTTATATCCGGATAACAATTAAAGTAAACCGGACCACTGCAGAGACTTGTTTCAATGGCTCCTAATAAGGAATCATCGAAATTGTAAAATCTTTGATCTCTCAAGGCAAGGATCATTGATGTGTTTAATCCTTCCCTGTGGAGAGGTTTGATGGCCACTTGAATTAGTCCTACATGGATATAGGAAAATTCGGCCCTGAGTTTGAATAAGGATTTTGGATCTAACAATTGAATCTCCTGTGTTTCAGAAGAATAATTGATAGTTTGTTCAACGGTCTTTGCAGTTTCCCGCATCAACCATTTTTGTTTGTATATCTCTTTTGTTGGGATTCTTGGAAGAGTCCAATTTGTTAAATTATATTCTTCCCGTTTGTTCATCCTCATAAATTATTTCTCTACCTGATATACTAGGTTCTTCATCAACAGATGACCTCAAAGACATGGACCTGGTTAATCGGTTCATATTGAGAATAATGTAAAATATTTTGGTTGAGTTATACTCTTACCCACTAATGGAAATAATGTAAAATATTTTGAAATAATTAAGCTACCGTCTGCAATATATCGGGAATAGTGAAAAGTATTTTGAAAGAGTTATGCTCTTACCCTCCGTACTGGACAGCCAGGGACTGGTTAGACTTTGTTCAGGCTCAGACACTGTCGTGCTGTCGGGACTTACACTCTCATCTGCCCTTGACGCTCTCGTCTTTGCCTTACCTTCGTCTAGTCCCCCTACTCCAAGGTGGGATTTAAGCAAACAACCGGCAAAATACTAACATACACCCAATATTGATGCAAGATCTAAGCTTAACGAAGACAAAATAGAAAACATATGTCCACACGCTAGGGATTAAGTAAACAACAAACAAAATATCAACATACACCCAATACCCGCCTATTTTTTTCAGGCAAATGGCTCACGATACCATAAGTCCCGACAAAGACGACAGTGTCTCGAGCCCGAACAAAGTCTAACCAGTCCCCCGGCTGTCCAAGACGGAGGGTAAGAGCATAACTCTTTCAAAATACTTTTCACTATTCCCGATATATTGCAGGACGGTAGCTTAATTATTTCAAAATATTTTACATTATTTCCATTATGATAAGAAAAGGAAAAATCAACCAAAATATTTTACATTATTCTCAATATGAACCGATTAACCACGGGGTCCATGTCTTTGAGGTCATCTCGTTGATGAGGAACCTAGTATATCGTAGAGAAATAATTTATGAGGATGAACAAACAAGAAAGTAATAAAATTTAACAAATTGGACTCTTCCAAGAATCCCAACAAAAGAAATATACAAACAAAAATGGTTGATGCGGGAAACTGCAAAGACCGTTGAACAAACTATCAATTATTCTTCCGGAAACACGGAGATTCAATTGTTAGATCCAAAAGTCCTTATTCAAACTCAGGGCCGAATTTTCCTATATCCATGTAGGACTAATTCAAGTGGCCATCAAACCTCTCCACAGGGAAGGATTAAACACATCAATGATCCTCGCCTTGAGAGATCAAAGATTTTACAATTTCGATGATTCCTTATTAGGAGCCATTGAAACAAGTCTCGCAAAGGGTCCGGTTTACTTTAATTGTTATCCGGATATAACATTACCACTGTATGATCCAAATCTCAAAGATGCACTCAAAATTAACATAAAAACGTATGGGTATAAAATGAAGCAGGGATCAATTCCCATAGCTATCATTTACCGAATACAATACAAAACCATCTCAAAATCAATGGAACCCCCCAAAGTCCGAAAAGACACCAAAAGGATATACAACCTTTTTTGAAACCAATGGGTCTCAAACTAGGGCTATCCTACCCAAAACAATCCAATGGAAAGATGTTGTATTTCCCGATGAATGGAAATTACAATGTCAAGCTCCACCCCCACAAATACAAACTAATAGGATTATCAAATCCATATTCCAAGAGGAAGATGGTTTGGTTTCCATCAAATTTGATAGGACAAGTTCAAGTTCAAACCCAAACCCGAAACCTCAAAATTTAGATCAATACCTAGAAGGGCAATGATCTACCAAATCATTCCAACCGAGTAGGTTCTCCTGCTCAGACCTTCCAAATGTCAATTTGGAAAATCAAAACAAAATTTCTGATCTTTATCAGGAAAATAAAAGACTTTCCAAAATGCTTGAACAAATCCGGCTATCCGGAACTCAAACTCAAAACAATATTACAAAAGGAGTTTACGGTCAAAATCCAGATTCCCCACCAGGATCTCCTACGGTTCATCGTAAATGTTACCTAGGACCGATGATGACATGTATCATCGATAAATGTAATCCAATTCCACAGGGGTTTTCAAATTGACAAACCCAAACTAAGGATCGATTTTGGTCTTCCTCAAAATCAAATCAAAAGAGAATGGTTTTTCTCCCATTTCTCACCAGAACAACAACAATTAATCAAAACAAATTGGTATGAACATATGGAAACATATGAAATGAATGTTTCATTTTATATTTATCTAGAATGTTATACCTCTCAAAATAACATTAGTTATCCTTTCAAAACCATTAATATGATAACTCAAACTCAAAATTCTTCCAATGCTGTCATTTGGAAACTCAATGACAACAATTTGGTCGAGTCAATCCATCCTCCATTAGCAACTATTTTGTTGCAAATGAAGAACATGGAAATCAAGGCTGCACCATTCAAACACACCAACGATGTGTCCAAGAATCCAAAAAATTAATTGAACAATCAAATTATACAAACCAAGATCTCCAAACAATCGGTTCCCAATTAAATCGATTGGAGAATGCTATCCAAAACAAATCAATTGATGTCCCCAGTACATCTACAAAACCACTAGGAGTAGAACCCAAATCAAGACCCCTCTTCACTCCTTTTTCATTATCAAATAAATCCTTGAAGGAATTCTCCCAAATGGATTTACTCAATCAAATTAACAGAGCAACTCTTCTCAAACAAATTGATCAAAAACTTAAAAATTTGGTTGTCCCTGACACACCGCCAATCCAAATCCCTGATGCCGAGAGTCATAATTTAAACATTATTGACACGGAATCTTTATCAAATTTCTCTCAAAATTCGGAGGAATCCGAACCACAAATTGTTGAACCCAAAGTAGTTTCACAACTACAAACAAACTTCCAAAATATTCAAAATTACTATCCTCGT
The DNA here is from genome assembly GCA_028583415.1 of Protea cynaroides. Classification (NCBI taxonomy): domain Eukaryota; kingdom Viridiplantae; phylum Streptophyta; class Magnoliopsida; order Proteales; family Proteaceae; genus Protea; species Protea cynaroides. The sequence continues at coordinate 77,521,971 of CM053267.1, forward strand.
CCGACATTTCCGGATCTTCAAATTGAAGAAAGAGGACGAACTTCCCAAGCGACATATACCAGTGGCACCATTTACGAATGGAACATTGATGGAATGTCCGACTACAATTTCACAAACAAACTTCAAGAGATGACTATGGTAAGCAATGCTTATCGTCTCAAAGAATACACGGATCGAGCCATTGCTGAGATCATTATCTCAGGGTTCTCCGGTCAACTCAAAGGATGGTGGGATTATACTCTCACATCCAATCAAAAAGGAGAGATCCTTTCAGCTGTCCGAATTGACCACATCGGTCAACCCATCCTTGATGACGATGGTGAACAAATCAGTGACGCTGTCAACACGTTAATCTTCAACATTACAAAATATTTCTTAGGAGATCCAACCAGGTTGAAAGACCGGTCTTCGGAACAATTATCAAATCTCAAATGCAAAAAAATGCATGATTTCAAATGGTACAAAGATACTTTCATGACCAAAGTCCTAACCAGGGAAGATGCCAATCTCCCTTGTTGGAAAGAAAATTCCTCACCGGATTACCAACATTATTCAATGAGAAAATCAAAACCAAATTACGAGACGAGCATAATGGGGTTATTCCCTATGATCATCTCACTTACCGGTGATCCGATCAACATAATCCATAAAGAAGGCCTAGCCCTCTCGCATGGATATCGACCGAAAAACAAATAAGACATGAAAACAAATCATACAAAAAGGAACTGGGTGGTTTTTGTTCCCAATTCGGGTTCGAACCTCTCCGAAATCCCAAAACTCACAAATCCCATAAAACATCAAAACATGGGAAAAGCAAATATTCAAAAGATAAGACTGATGAGTCCTCCAAAATCATCGGACCATCAAGACCAAACCCCAAAAATTTCAAATGTTTTCACCCGGTGAAAGAGGTCATTCAAGCAAATATTGTAGGGCACGCAAACGGATTAACTCCTTAATCATGCCCGATGATACCAAATCACAACTTTTGGCAACATTAGTCGGATCCGATTCGAGATACCCCTAATTTCCCAAACTCCAAAATCAATTCCCGCACCCGTGCGGACGGATTATTCCCGCCACGATTGCCAAGATACCGATTCCTCCGAGTCGAATCCGGGCAATTGTTAGTATGATTCGTGCTGAATCATCAGGTTGCTTATCTGACATCTTAAAACAAGCCAAATCAGATGCAGATAGACAAAAAATTTTAGAATCCCTAAAAGGATCTCTAGAACAAAATCCAAGCCTTCAAAGGAAAACCATTCAAACCCCAAATTATGATTTAAGCCAAATCTACCAAAGATTTTCTCAACAAAATCATTTACCAAAAACCCAAATCCAAAGGCTTGAATTAATAACTCAGGACCTTCAAAAGGATGTCAAAATCCTTTATCAAAAAGTTTGCAACATCCAACACCAAATTCAAATTCAAAATCAAATAAGTCCTCCTGAAATTTTACCCCAAGATCTATATGTGGATACTGTTAGGAATATCCCTTGGTTTATCAATACAAATTTAATTATCTCAAACACATTTATTCTACAAACCATTGCACTTGTTGATACTGGTGCACAACTCAATTGCATTCAAGAACATCTTGTTCCAAATCAATATTTTGAACCAACATCTCACCGACTCTCTGGAGCCAATGGATCAAAATTAACTGTGCATTCCAAATTAACCAATGTCAAAATTTGCATTAACAATTTTCATATTATTCAAACATTTTTTCTGGTTCAAGATCTCAACACCGAGATCATTCTTGGCCAACCATTTCTCAATTCCATCAAACCATTTTCTGTGGATAACTCTGGAATTTCAACTAACATCTGTGGACACCCAGCTGTTTTTCCTTTTATTGCAGGAATGGACAAATCAACAAACCAGCAAATTTCACCCATCAATGATGGTGATTCAACGGACCAAAACCCGGTTAATGTTTTGGCTAGCCCACAGCAAACGGCTCGTGGTAAAGGCAAATCAAATCCGTTATGGCTGGAGTCTTTGCCAAAAAGACCACAACCCAAAACCAAACTTCCAGTTTTTCGGACCAACCATCAACTGGACCCAAACCAGCATCAAATATTGAACCAAATGTTGCATCAATTCCAAAGTTCCAACAAAGCCGGTTTTATAGCAGTCATGCATCAATTGGCCCAACATATGGCCCAACCAAAGGCAAACTTTGACTATGAATCTAGCCATCTTCCCCATCATACCCTGACTGAGGAATCCTGGTTAGCTTTTCACCAAAAACTTGCAAATCCAGATGTTCGTTGGACTTCAACTATTACCCCTGCACCTTCCAGTGTACCAGGGTTCTACCAATGCAACATCAAAGCAAATCATCCCCAACATTTCAAATTATGGTTGTATGAAATGGGTTTCATCAAAAATTTATGGACACATGGTCCCCAAGACTTATGTGGTCTACCAGAAATCTTGATCAACGCCATCAAAGGGTTCGATTTTCTTGATCAACCAGTACGTCTCAAATTCATCACCATTCCTCCAGAATGGATCAAAGACGGACAATACCAAGAATTCATCCCAACCACAAATTTTATCCGCATCATCCCAAGGTCAGATGAAGTATGGCCCGCCATCACATCTCCAGAAGCAAAAATGGATCCAAAAGAGATTCGCACAACAAGCATCTACAATTTCCAAAACAAGATATCTTGTTGCTCCCGCAAAGAAGACACAAATCCTCTTGAAGGTCGAAGGACGATCATCACAGACCATCCAAGATGCCAAAAGATTCTCAACCGGCCTACGCCATCACCAACAATCAAATCAACGCCGGTTTGGCGCTACCAAATTACTAGATCAAGACAATATAGACTACAAATGGAACTACTGGGACAGTGACAATGAACTTGAGTCCCACATCTCCCCAAGTTACGGGTCCCCCGCTGGATCCTCCTATTCCTTCGATACAATTGGCGATGCAAATATCGACAACATGATGGAAGGATAGACGGCCAGATTCCAGGTCGACATGATGGGATCACGTCAGCCATGACGTCCACAAAAGAATGGCCCAGGTATAATACAGCCTGTATCAAACTGTATTCAGGTATAATACCACCTGTATCAAAACGTATTCAGGACTAATGCAACTCGGATCGAATTGCATTCGGTATAATACGAAACCGTATCCATTCGTGATTCTCGTTACTATCTCAAGATAGATAGTCGGGTATAATACGTAACCGTATCCAAACGTATTATGTAACTATCTCGAGCCTAGATAGTCAAGCCACTATCGGGTCCACACTAATACGGTATAAACTCTGATCCAAACCAAAGGGGAAAACAGTGTCTTTGGACATGTGGAATGCCTCGGTGCGGATCTAGAAGACCCAAATCTCGTGATCAGCTCCCGTGATTCACGGCCGACAAAGACAAAAGCAAAAGCAAAGTGATGAAAAGTCAAAAGCAGAATTATTACTCTTTTACTTTTTCAAAAGCAAAGCATTTCTTTTCCAAAAGAGATTCCATTTTCAACAAAGCAAAAGATAATGGACGCCAAGTGGAAGACAAATTGCAATCAAAGAGGCCCCACACTCACATCAAAGATGGGATCCAAGGCTCTAAGCCACTCCAACACTTCTTCTATAAATGGAGAAGGACTCCTCTTCATTCGGGGAGGCAAACCAGAGTCAGAAGATTAGAGTTTAGAGAGACATTCACTCCGAAGGCGGGAGACTTCACCAAAGAGTGTTTCCTTTAGATTCTTAGCATCCCCTTCTGTACTTAAACCTCCATAGCTTTAGGTTCTTCTTCTTCTTTGAAGCTTGTAACCTGTTGCTATCAAAGAGTAGCAGTATCCTGTAAGTTCTTACTTTCAGTACCTGTTCTTTATTTTCAAATTTCATTTCATGTTTATATTTCATTTCTGATTGTAACTTGTAATTTTCATTTTACTTTCAGTTTATGATATATATTTTGCATCTTGCATATACCGCCTTAATGGTCGGTTTTCAAACTTCCGCATAGTTTATACTCTGGTCTTATATTTTAGATCCTGAGTCACTTATGGTATCAGAGCCATTTGCCTGAAAAAATAGGCGGGTATTGGGTGTATGTTAATATTTTGTTTGTTGTTTACTTAATCCCTGCGTGTGGACATATGTTTTCTGTTTTGTCTTCGTTAAGCTTAGATCTTGCATCAATATTGGGTGTATGTTAGTATTTTGCCGGTTGTTTGCTTAAATCCCACCTTGGAGTAGGGGGACTAGACGAAGGTAAGGCAAAGACGAGAGCGTCAAGGGCAGATGAGAGTGTAAGTCCCGACAGCACGACAGTGTCTGAGCCTGAACAAAGTCTACCCAGTCCCTGGCTGTCCAGTACGGAGGGTAAGAGCATAACTCTTTCAAAATACTTTTCACTATTCCCGGTATATTGCAGACGGTAGCTTAATTATTTCAAAATATTTTACATTATTTCCATTAGTAGGTAAGAGTATAACTCAACCAAAATATTTTACATTATTTCCAATTTCTGTTTGTTATTTAGAAAAATGTTTTCTAATATCATACATGAGGAAGAATCTAGTATATCAGGAAGAAACAGCGGATTTCATCATAATGGTCTTCCAAAGTTTAAAAACAATATGTATATTCCATACATACCACCAATTACAAAATCAAAAGGTTTCCAAATAGATAAACCAACACTTAGGATAGATTTCGATCTTCTTAAGAATAGAATCAAAAGAGATTGGTTCTTTAACCATTTCTCACACGAAGAACAACAAAACATGAAGTTAAATTGGTATGACCATATGAATACCATATCATGGAATATGTCCTTTTATGTTTATTTAGATGTGTTTACCTCACTTCATCAAATCAAATATCCTTTTCCTCATATTCGTATTCATCCAAGTTTCATTACATTTATATGTACCGTAGATGAAACCATGGAACAAAAGAAAGCGGATATAAGAGAAATAATCACAAAATACGAAGAATTAAAATCTCTTCGTAACAAAACTGGACAACAGTCCAACAACCAAGGATGGGTATATGAACCAGGAGATCCTCCAGACAAAAAACCCAAAATCACAAGATGGCCTAAATCTAGCTATCCCACCGGATTTATCTCGGATAGAAGAAGGGTCCTCATCCAAAACCAAAGAAGTAGAATTCAGGTCTAACCTTCAATCTACTACAAATCAAATTCTCATTTCGAAGAAAAATCGATGAGTCAAATTCAAAACAAAATGAGTCCGGCACACAGCCTAACTCTGACCCTATCCAGAAATCTAAGATTTCCTCTCAAGAATGTCAAAACCAAAAGGATGATTCACCAAATCATCTTTTCAAAATCAATATCAAGGATCCTAACAATAAATTGTTAGCATCTGAGATAATTTCCATTTCCAAAAATCAAAAGGGAAAATTTCCCAAACAAATTAACATTTCTATAAAATCCTTAGAAATTAAGGAACATAAAAATGTTAGCCAAAAACCCCAAACAAACCATAAAGGAAATAATCCAAAAATTCGGGTCATGCTCCATCAAAAGTCACCACCCGACCAACCTCAAACCCAACAAGTCAACAGACTTAGTCAAACCAAAATTGTTTCCAAATTAAAAACAAATCCCAAAATTTGTAAACAGAGACAATATCAGAGATATAGATCTGTTTTGCAAAAATCAAAATTCCAGAAAATTCAATTTATGTCAAATCAAAATAGGGAATTTCAAAGGAGTAACCCCAATCTACCCCAAACTATTGGCATGATTACATCAAGCCATCAAATGGAAAATCCCACACAAAAATAGAATTTACCCTCTGAAAATAATATACAAAACCTCCGAGGAGAAATTAAACAAATCAAAAGTGAGATAATCAAATTAAAAAGTTTATCTACAGAACCAAATCAAAAGGATTCATTACAAATCCAAACCATTGATAAACCCATTCGACAATCATGGTATACCACCATTTTATTAGTCGTTTTCGTATTTTCAAAATCAAAACCCGGTGCCTTGATTGATTCGGTGCTGAAGTAAATTGTCTCAAAGAAGGATTAATTCCTACCCAATTCTTTGAAAAGAATTATCAAAAACTCCACCGGAGCAAATAATGCATCCCTCCGAGTTGATTACAAATTATCAAATGTCCACATTTGCAACAAAGGGTCTTGTCTTCAACAAGCAGTTCTACCCGGTTAAAGACTTAAACACAAATTTAATCCTAGGACAACCCTTCCTAGACCAAATCAAACCTTTCTCTGTTACAGATAAAGGAATCACAACAAAGGTTTTCGACCAACAGATTATGTTTCGGTTTATCCCACCAGACAAACAAATCTGGACTCAAAACCCATTAGATCGACCAATTCGATCTATCAAAGACAAAGAAACTCATCTTGAGTTTCTCAAAGAAGAACTCTCAAATACACGTATTGAGGAGCGTTTAAAACAACCCTCTGTCCAAAATCAAATCAAGACCTTAAAACAACAATTCGAACATGAACTATGTTCTGAATTCCCCGATGCATTTTGGTCAAGACAAAAACACATTGTCCGATTACCCTATGAGCAAGGGTTCTCTGAATCCCAAATACCAACCAAAGCTCGTCCAATCCAAATGAATCAAGAATTGCAAGAAACTTGCAAAAAGGAGATCAATGATCTCTTAAACAAAAATTAATTCGACCCAAGAAATCCCCTTGAGCCGTGCAGCTTTTATGTAAATAAAAATGCCGAACTTGAGCGGGAACACCTAGGCTCGTTATTAATTACAAACCTTTGAACAAAGTCCTCCAATGGATTCGGTATCCAATCCCAAACAAGAAAGACCTATTACAGTGTCTTCAACAAGGCAAAATCTTTTCAAAGTTTGACATGAAGTCTGGATTTCTATTTTGTCTTCGTTAAGCTTAGATCTTGCATCAATATTGGGTGTATGTTAGTATTTTGCCGGTTGTTTGCTTAAATCCCACCTTGGAGTAGGGGGACTAGACGAAGGTAAGGCAAAGACGAGAGCGTCAAGGGCAGATGAGAGTGTAAGTCCCGACAGCACGACAGTGTCTGAACCTGAACAAAGTCTACCCAGTCCCTGGCTGTCCAGTACGGAGGGTAAGAGCATAACTCTTTCAAAATACTTTTCACTATTCCCAGTATATTGCAGACAGTAGCTTAATTATTTCAAAATATTTTACAATATTTCCATTAGTGGGTAAGAGTATAACTCAACCAAAATATTTTACATTATTCTCAATATGAACCGATTAACCAGGTCCATGTCTTTGAGGTCATCTGTTGATGAGGAACCTAGTATATCAGGTAGAGAAATAATTTATGAGGATGAACAAACAGAAGAATATAATTTAACAAATTGGACTCTTCCAAGAATCCCAACGAAGACAAAACAGAAAACATATGTCCACACGCAGGGATTAAGTAAACAACAAACAAAATATCAACATACACCCAATACCCGCCTATTTTTTCAGGCAAATGGCTCTGATACCATAAGTGACTCAGGATCTAAAATATAAGACCAGAGTATAAACTATGCGGAAGTTTGAAAACCGACCATTAAGGCGGTATATGCAATGATGCAAAAATTATATATCATAAACTGAAAGTAAAATGAAAATTACAAGTTACAATCAGAAATGAAATATAAACATGAAAATTTGAAATTTGAAATGAAGAACAGGTACTGAAAGTAAGAACTTACAGGACACTGCTACTCTTTGATAGCAACAGGTTACAAGCTTCGAAGAAGAAGAAGAACCTAAAGCTATGGAGGTTTAAGTACAGAAGGGGATGCTAAGAATCTAAAGGAAACACTCTTTGGTGAAGTCTCCCGCCTTCGGAGTGAATGTCTCTCTAAACTCTAATCTTCTGACTCTGGTTTGCTTCCCCGAATGAAGAGGAGTCCTTCTCCATTTATAGAAGAAGTGTTGGAGTGGCTTGGAGCCTTGGATCCCATCTTTGATGTGAGTGTGGGGCCTCTTTGATTGCAATTTGTCTTCCACTTGGCGTCCATTATCTTTTGCTTTGTTGAAAATGGAATCTCTTTTGGAAAAGAAATGCTTTGCTTTTGAAAAAGTAAAAGAGTAATAATTCTGCTTTTGACTTTCCATCACTTTGCTTTTGCTTTTGTCTTTGTCGGCCGTGAATCACGGGAGCTGATCACGAGATTTGGGTCTTCTAGATCCGCACCGAGGCATTCCACATGTCCAAAGACACTGTTTTCCCCTTTGGTTTGGATCAGAGTTTATACCGTATTAGTGTGGGCCCGGTAGTGGCTTGACTATCTAGGCTGAGATAGTTACAGAATACGTTTGGATACGGTTACGTATTATACCCGACTATCTATACTGAGATAGTAACAGAATACGAATGGATACGGTTTCATATTATACCGAATGCAATTCTGATACAGGTTGCATTAGTCCTGAATACGTTTTGATACAGGTGGTATTATACCTGAATACAGTTTGATACAGGCTGTATTATACCTGTGCCATTCTTTTGTGGACGTCATGGCTGACGTGATCCCATCATGTCGACCTGGAATCTGGCCGTTAAAACGCCATTGCTGACGTATCGCAGTCTTTTTGGCAAAGACTCAGCCTTTGAACGGATTTGATTTGCCTTTACCACGAGCCGTTTGCTGTGGGCTAGCCAAGACTTTAACCGGGTCTTGGTCCGTTGTGCCCAAATTGGGACTTATTTGCGAGATCCTGATTGGGATCCTTTTTTGGTACGGTTGGACCGCCGTCTTTGTGTAACAAATTGTTCTGCTAGTTCGTCGAGGCCAGCATATGCATCAGGGTCTGAATCTGGAGCATAAGGATCTTGAGCGAACTGTTCATGAGACAGGTGAATGGATCCATGGGCTGAACCGGTGGATTCTTCATCTGAAATTTGAGGTTCCTTTTGCAAGAGTGCCAATTGGGCTTCAATCTCTGCTTGTTTGGCCTTCAAGATTTGATATGGTGTTGATGGAACTTGCTGTTCTTTGAGAATAGCATTTGCTGCTTCAACGCCTGTGATTGCTTTGATAATATATTCTTTTGTACAAAATTTTGTGTCACAATTTGCCCACCATTTGACATGGAAGGTTCTGATGAGGAAAGGTATTTGAAAATCCTCAAAGTGTTTGATGATTTGATCATAGTTCCAATACATTATCCAAGCCAAATGGCAAGTAATAAAGAATCGGAGTAATGGTGCTTGGGATGCAATTGGAGTTGCTTTGGTGCCAAAATATTGGTAGAGACTTTGAATTTGATCAGGCATGATTTCAGGAATGGGGCCAAAAATGTTCCACCATAAAGAAAACCATGCTGGTAGTTTGCTATGGAAGCGGTGGTCAAAGGAAAAGAACCACGAATGTTGATTTGTTTCATTTTGAAATAAAAATGCTCTATGCCAAGCATCAATATAGTCAAAATAGTGATAATTTGGGGGCTGGTAATTTTGAGAAAAAGATTTGGGAGTTAGAGGATGTTGAGACCATTCTTCAATGGTGATGATTTTGCGGATAATAACTGTTGAATGAGTTACTAATCCGATTTTGATTTTGTCGAAATGCTGTTTGATGGTAATTGAGTCGGTATCTATGAGGATAAACTCGTAGAATTCTTGGGTTTTGAAGGGGGATTGGTTGTAAAAATGCCAATCTTTCCAAAAATGTTTTTGGGCAATTTGAAGAGGATTGTCACATCCTCGGACTTGGGGTTCATCTAGAGGAAACAATTCCTCTTAGGGATCTTTTGTAAAATATTGGGGTCGATTTGCTGATGATTTGGGGGAATTGATTTGAAGAGGTTTGTTGACCGATCTAGTGATAGAATGGGTCATTCCCGTATCGGGAGCAATTTGACTTGAGCTTCGGACTACAATTTGGTTGAATTGAGTACCTGGTTTGATAATTGATGTTGAAGTTTGAGAAGGTTTGGCATAGCTTGATTTTGATTTGGAGATTGATTTTGGAGTCTCGATGGTCTGATGATTTTGGAGGACTCATCAGTCTTATCTTTTGAATATTTGCTTTTTCCATGTTTGGATGTTTTATGGGATTTGTGAGTTTTGGGATTTCGGAGAGGTTCGAACCCAAATTGGGAACAAAAACCACCCAGTTCCTTTTTGTATGATTTGTTTTCATGTCTTATTTGTTTTCGGAGTCTGATATCCATGCAGAGGGCCAGGCCTTCTTTATGGATTATGTTGATCAGACCACCGTAAGTGAGATGATCATAGGGAATAACCCCATTATGCTCGTCTCGTAATTTGGTTTTGATTTTCTCGCTGAATAATGTTGGTAATCCAGTGAGGAATTTTTCTTTCCAACAAGGGAGATTGGCATCTTCCCTGGTTAGGACTTTGGTCATGAAAGTATCTTTGTACCATTTGAAATCATGCATTTTTTTGCATTTGAGATTTGATAATTGTTCCGAAGATCGGTCTTTCAACCTGGTTGGATCTCCTAAGAAATATTTTGTAATGTTGAAAATTAATGTGTTGACAGCGTCACTGATTTGTTCACCGTCGTCATCAAGGACGGGTTGACCGATGTGGTCAATTCGGACAGCTGAAAGGATCTCTCCTTTTTTATTGGATGTGAGAGTATAATCCCACCATCCTTTGAGTTGGCCGGAGAACCCTGAGATAATGATCTCAGCAATGGCTCGATCCGTGTATTCTTTGAGACGATAAGCATTGCTTACCATAGTCATCTCTTGAAGTTTGTTTGTGAAATTGTAGTCGGACATTCCATCAATGTTCCATTCGTAAATGGTGCCACTGGTATATGTCGCTTGGGAAGTTCGTCCTCTTTCTTCAATTTGAAGATCCGGAAATGTCGGACGAGGATAGTAATTTTGAATATTTTGGAAGTTTGTTTGTAGTTGTGAAACTACTTTGGGTTCAACAATTTGTGGTTCGGATTCCTCCGAATTTTGAGAGAAATTTGATAAAGATTCCGTGTCAATAATGTTTAAATTATGACTCTCGGCATCAGGGATTTGGATTGGCGGTGTGTCAGGGACAACCAAATTTTTGAGTTTTTGGTCAATTTGTTTGAGAAGAGTTGCTCTGTTAATTTGATTGAGTAAATCCATTTGGGAGAATTCCTTCAAGGATTTATTTGATAATGAAAAAGGAGTGAAGAGGGGTCTTGATTTGGGTTCTACTCCTAGTGGTTTTGTAGATGTACTGGGGACATCAATGGATTTGTTTTGGATAGCATTCTCCAATCGATTTAATTGGGAACCGATTGTTTGGAGATACTGGTTTGTATAGTTTGATTGTTCAATTAATTTTTTGGATTCTTCAGACACATTGTTGGTGTGTTTGAATGGTGCAGCCTTGATTTCCATGTTCTTCATTTGCAACAAAATGGTTGCTAATGGAGGATGGATTGACTCGACCAAATTGTTGTCATTGAGTTTCCAAATGACAGAATTTGAAGAATTTTGAGTTTGAGTTACCATATTAATGGTTTTGAAAGGATAACTAATGTTATTTTGAGAGGTATAACATTCTAGATAAATATAAAATGAAACATTCATTTCATATGTTTCCATATGTTCATACCATTTTGTTTTGATTAATTGTTGTTGTTCTGGTGAGAAATGGGAGAAAAACCATTCTCTTTTGATTTGATTTTGAGGAAGACCAAAATCGATCCTTAGTTTGAGTTTGTCAATTTGAAAACCCCTGTGAAATTGGATTACGTTTATCTGATGATACATGTCATCATCAGTCCTAGGTAACATTTCTGATACCGTAGGAGATCCTGGTGGGGAATCTGGATTTTGACCGTAAACTCCTTTTGTAATATTGTTTTGAGTTTGAGTTCCGGATAGCCGGATTTGTTCAAGCATTTTGGAAAGTCTTTTGTTTTCCTGATAAAGATCAGAAATTTTGTTTTGATTTTCCAAATTGACACTTGGAAGGTCTGAGCAGGAGAACCTACTCGGTTGGAATGATTTGGTAGATCGTTGCCCTTCTAGGTATTGATCTAAATTTTGAGGTTTTGGGTTTGGGTTTGAACTTGAACTTGTCCTATCAAATTTGATGGAAACCAAACCATCTTCCTCTTGGAATATGGATTTGATAATCCTATTAGTTTGTATTTGTGGGGGTGGAGCTTGACATTGTAATTTCCATTCATCGGAAAATACAACATCTTTCCATTGGATTGTTTTGGGTAGGATAGCCCTAGTTTGAGACCCATTGGTTTCAAAAAAGGTTGTATATATATATATATATATATATATATATATATATATATATATATATATATATATATATATATATATATATATATATATTTTTATTTATTTATTTATTTATTTTAGTAGACCCACTTTGAGCTTTTAAACTCTATTCTTCATTAAACCTTAAACTGTGAGCCTTGAACTATTTGTTTTCCTCATGTTTTACCAATCTTTGAGCTAGTAGAGCAATGAAAATTATCTAATGGATTTTGGGAGAGAAGTATGTATTAAATAAGTGTGGGGGTGTTATTATCAAATGTGATGGTTGTATCTCAAGAAGTGGGATGTTGTTAGCTAGATAATGATCATGCTAGATTGAGCATGATCGTGATAAGATCTTCTATTGAAGGAAAGCTGGTTGGTGTGATTGATGCAAGATTGGTAATTTGGTTGGTGGGTAGGTGATTGTGGTAAGATCTCTTATAGAAGGAAAGTTGAGTAGGCTGATTTGGTTGGTGTACTAATTGTATGGATTATATTACTATCTATGGATAGTTTTCCTTGTATTATTTCCTCTATTTAAAGGATAATAAACCTCCCCAAGAAGTATGAAGAACTTGGGGATTCTCACCGTGGAGTAGACTTCTGTGGTAGAAGTTTGAACCACGTAAATATTTTCTCGTCTTTCCTTTATGCATAAGTTAACATGGTATCAAAGCAGATACAGATCTGATCATGGTGTTTAGGGCACTTTGTTCGCTCTCATCGTGGTTTGCTGCCCACATACTCTGATAAGTTGTTATTTTCTCTTGTTATTCTTTTAAATCATTTATCATGACTAGTTCCAGCACTGTTGATAATAGTAAAGCTAGTTCTGGTTCTCATGAGATGAATACTCGTCTCACCTCTATCCTTCTCACTGGCCGCAATTACTTGTCATGGTCAAGGGCAGTAACTGTTGCCCTTGGAGGCCGTGCCAAGCTTGGTTACGTTAATGGTCAAATCAAGGCTCCTGTCTCTACGGATAATAAATTCCCTGATTGGGAAGCCAATGATAATATGGTCATGTCATGGCTTTTTAATTCTATGGAACCACAAATATATGAAATATTTGCTTATTCAGAAACATCTAAGATCCTTTGGGATTCCTTAAAGGACATGTATGGCCAAGTTGATAACTCCTCTTGAATCTTTGAGTTACAACAGGAGATTGCTCATGCTGAACAACCTCCCAGTCAACCATTTACAGAGCATCTTGGTTCCTTAAAGAAAAAGTGGGATGAGTTACGTCAGTACCGCCCTCCTGCCCAATCAATTGATACTTACATTCAACGTGAACAGCAGGATCGCATTTTTCAATTGTTGGCAAGTATCGTCCTGAATATGAAGATCTTAAGCGTCAAATTCTTATGAGTGCTACTCTTCCTTCATTTACCAATGTTTATGCGACTATTCAACGAGAGGAAACTCGTCATCGTGTAATGAGCTCCAAACCTGTGATGAATGAATCCATTGAAAATTCTGCTCACTCAGCCAATGGTCATGTTGCTATTGAGGGAAACACCCGTGGTACAGGTCGATCTTTCTCTCGAGGGAGAGGAAAATGACGCAGTTCTCATGCACCTTTCCATTGTGATTACTGTAATCGGGATGGTCATACCAAGGACAGATGTTGGTCTTTATATCCTCACTTGCGTCCTCCCAAAGATAAAGGATCAGATACACCGCTTGCTGTTCAAGTTAGTTCGTCCACACCACAATTCTCGATTGAACAACTTGCTGCCCAACTCCATTAGCTTATGCAGCCACATGGAACTCCCACTTCCACCACAAATTTTGTGACTTCCGCATCTGGTAATGCCTCTCTTGCTCTGTCCGTTTCTACTAAAGATTCTTTTATCATAAATTCGGGGGCTACTGATCATATGTGTTGCTCATCGCATTTTTTATCTGATATTCGTCATGATAATGATCATCGGTAGTTTATTACCGTGGCTAATGGTGCAAAGGTTCCTATTGAAGGAATTGGAAAAATCAACCTTTTTTCAAATACCGTTGATGTTTTATTTGTACCTTCTCTATCTTGTAACCTATTATCTGTCAGCAAGATTACTAAAGACCTACATTGCATTGTTATGTTTTTTCCCAGCAAGGTCATATTTCAGGACAGGTTCACCGGGAAGACGATTGGTGAAGGTCAGTTCCTTCAAGGTGTTTACATTTTGGACTTTTCTCCTGCAGCATTGGTTGTTCAACAAAATCCATCTAAGGACTCATAGCTATGGCATTGGTGAATGGGTCACCCATCTGATTCTGTCCTCCATTCTCTTAATCCCTCATTGTCTCTTGATTCTAGTACTTGTGAGACATGTCATTATTCCAAGCAACATAGATTACCTTTCCCTACTCGTAATCATACTTCCACTGAATTGTTTGAATTAATTCATTCTGATGTTTGGGGCCCTGCTCCTTGACTCTCGGGATGGTTTTAGATACTTTATCATTTATTGATGATAAATCTAGATCTACTTGGTTGTATTTATTACGCTCTAAAAGTGAAGTGTTACAAGTTTTTCAGGAATTTTGTTGCATGGTTCAAACTCAATTTGGTACTCCCATAAAATACTTGAGGACTGAAAATGGCACCGAATATACCAATAACTCATTTGAGTCATTTCTTAAAGGTCTAGGTATTATTCACCAAACATCCTGTGTTGGTACCCCTCAACAGAATGGTATTGCCGGGCGTAAAAATCGTCATCTCCTTGAAGTAACACGATCACTTCTTTTTCATGGGCATATTCCCAAGTCCTACTGGGCCGATGCTGTTCTCACCAGCTGTTACTTGATTAATTGACTACCAAGTCAAACCTTACACGCCAAATCCCCTATGGAGGTTCTTTACGGTCGCTCCATTGATATTTCCCACCTTCGTGTGTTTGGGTGTATTTGTTATGTTCATTCTCAAGCAGGTAGAAAGCTGGATCCTCGGGCTCATAAGTGCATTTTTTTGGGATATTCTTCTGTTAAAAAGGGTTACAACTGCTATGATCCTTCGGTTAAAAAAATGTACATTTCTCGTGATGTCCTTTTTATTGAACGTCACCTCTTCTTTCCTGGCAGGACCAAAATTCAGGGGGAGATTGATACTGACTATGGTAAATTTGCTCCTCTCATACCTATTGTACATGGTGACAATAGTGAATTTAGTGATCATAGTGATCATCCTATTGCAGATCATCCTCACCCTGTTGAAGCCGTTCTTGTAAAAATAGAGACAGTTGAAGAAAGTCCCGATCTATCGATGCCAGTAAGAAGATCTACTCGGGTGTCACAACCTTCTACTAGATTACGAGATTACTTCACCTATCACATCTTCGAATATCCAATTCAACAACATGTTTGCTATGACAATGTTTCTTCTGAATTTTTTGGCATTCTTGACAGCAGTTGATTATCACAGTGAACCAATTAATTTTGCTGAGGCTAAGGTCTCTTCTGTATGGATTAAGGCCATGAATGATGAGCTTTCAGCTCTTGATAGAAACCACACTTGGGACATAGTATGTCTACCTGTCGGAAAGCGTCCTATTGGCTGTCGATGGGTATACAAGATCAAGTACAAAAGTGATGGATCTATTGAAAGACACAAGGCAAGACTTGTTGCCAAAGGTTATACACAAACATATGGAGTTGACTACAAGGAAACCTTTGCTCCAGTCATGAAAATGAACACTGTGAGAGTGTTAATGTCGAGCGGAAATTGTGGTTGGTCTTTATTTCAAATGGACGTGAAAAATGCATTCTTGCAAGGAGACTTAGAAGAAGAAGTATACATGACCACTCCCTCCTGGTCATCCCTTAGAACATCAAGCCGAGTCGTGTGTAAGCTCAACAAAGCCATTTATGGGCTTAAACAGTCTCCACGGGCATGGTATGGTAAGTTGAGTACTGTTCTTATAAGTTTTGGCTTTCGTCAGAGTATGTCTAATTCATCGATGTTTGTTAGAAAGAACACCAACGGCATCATGATGACATTGTCATCACTGGTGATAATCTCTATGACATAGTGGCTCTCAAACAGTATTTGAATGAGAAATTTGACATTAAGGATCTAGGAAAATTACGGTACTTTCTCGGAATTGAAGTAGCCACATCAACTAAGGGTTTGTTTATCTCTCAAAGAAAGTATACTTTGGATCTCTTGAAAGAGACCGCAAGCTCGGTGCCAAACCCGCCGATTCCCCCATGGACTATAATAGTAAATTTCTCATTGATACTACTCCATTACAAGACAAAGAGCCGCTTTCAACGGTTAGTGGGAAGATTAATATACTTAACAATTACGCGCCCGACATCTCTTATGCAAAGAAGTTATGTGAGTCGGTTTATGCAAGCACCTCCTGAAGGACATATGGAACTTATTGACCGCATCCCGCGCTACCCGAAATCTTGCCCGGAAGCGGTATTTGGATGCGGAAACATAATCACACGAGAATTGTGGGTTACACCGATCCCGACCGGGCTGGAAGTCCCTCGGGACAGAAAAATCCACTACTGGATTTTGCACCTTTGTGGGTGGCAATTTGGTCACGTGGAAAAGTAAGAAACAACATGTTGTGGCTCGTTTTAGCGCTGAAGCAGAATACAGAGCAATGGCTTCCACTACTAGCGAACTCATCTGGCTTCGAGCTTTGTTACAGGAATAGGATCTTGTGACTTCTAACCGTCCGATGCAACTATATTGTGACAATCAAGCAGCCACTTATATTGCTTCTAATCCTGTCTTTCATGAACGGACCAAACATATAGAGGTGGATTGTCACTTTGTGCGTGAAAAAGTCCAGGATAACACCATTGAAACTCCTTATATCCGGAGTGAGGATCAGCTCGCAGATGTGTTCACCAAAGCTCTACCCACAAAATCCTTTCACAAGATGTTGATCAAGTTGACCTCCGATGATATCTTCGCCCCAACTTGAGGGGGAGTGTTAGCTAGATAATGATCATGCTAGATTGAGCATGACCGTGATAAGATCTTCTATTGAAGGAAAGCTGGTTGGTGTGATTGATGCAAGATTGGTAATTTGGTTGGTGGGTAGGTGATTGTGGTAAGATCTCTTATAGAAGGAAAGTTGAGTAGGCTGATTTGGTTGGTGTACAAATTGTATGGATTATATTACTATCTATGGATAGTTTCCTTTGTATTATTTCCTCTATTTAAAGGATAATAAACCTCCCCAAGAAGTATGAAGAACTTGGGGATTCTCACCGTGGAGTAGACTTTTGTGGTAGAAGTTCAAACCACGTAAATATTTTCTCGTCTTTCCTTTATGCATAAGTTAACAGATGTAATAAGAGTAAATGGTCCCTGTTATGTTGAAATGTTATGTATTAAAAAAAAAAAAAAAAAGAATGAAAGAGAATGAGAAACTAGAGTTTAGGATGTTCTGTTGAAGAGCTTTATTTATGAACCCTTTTCTTTTTTATTACTCAATTTTTATCTTAATGCTCTATTAGTTTCTTAAGTTTTAACGTCAGTGCATTTTTCTTATCCTTACCTTGAACCCTAGCCCCATTATAATCTTGATAAAGACCTTTTGATTCATGTATGTATGTTTTCTAAGTAGTGGAGATTTTGGTGAATAAGCAAGCCTATGGTAGTGCATCTTCATAGTAAGATCTTGAGTGAAATAGTTAAACCTTGAATTCTTAAGTGAATAGAGAGAATTTCATGAGGAAATCTACTAAACATTAGCATGTTTACTTTCAAATAAGAGTGTTATGTTAATTTTTGCTTATTTTTGCTAAGTGACCTTTAACTAAGTCATATGTTGTCTCTTAATTGTTTGAACTGGTTTATGATAAATGGTGTACATTTTTTTTAATACTATTGAGATGAAAGTGAGAAAAGTTTGCTTAGTATTTAGTTTGCCCAATGATGTACAAAAACAAAGTGTAGGGGAATTTGATGGATTCATAATTTTATATATTTATTTTTTTTGCATCTAGTTTATTTAACATGTTTTATATCTTATGGTACTCATTTGTGATAATTTCTTAAGTATAAGACATTGGTGGGAAAGTGTTGGTAAATTATGTTTAAAAAAAAAAAAAAAAATAGCAAACTTAATATTAACATTCTAAACTTCATGTAGGTTTTTGACATGGAAAGAGTTTCAGAATTCAAACTTAGCCTTTAATAAAGTTGTAGAAGACATCTCAAGCTTTCCAAAATGGTATTATGGGTCAAAATTTGAGTTCTTTTGGACCTCCAAATGTGGTTTCAAAATCTAATTTGAAAAGTTGATCCGAATCCAAATCAGAGTTGGAAGGTTACCACACATGGAAGGTTCACCATTGGAAAGCCTTGATTGATTATTAGCAATCTTAAGGAGAATATACACAACTATAGAATCTTACAAAGTTTGGTAAATTTAGAGGTGGCATTTGATTAATAATGGTATTGATCCCAGGTAGTCACTGAGAGGGGGGTGAATCAGTGCCCTTAAAATATTTCCACTATTATGATTTGGCCTACTGTTTTAGAAATTGTTGCCAAGAGCTGATGTTAACTATGTGCTGTCTTGAGCTGTCAACTGGACTTTTCTTTCTGTCAATCTATCAAACACATTTCGTGCACACACCAACCATACACCCATAGGTATTCATACCAGGGGCTTGGCTTACCAAGTGTGTACACCCAGACCTACAGCACACAGACTTTTATTCCACACTCATAAACAGATTCATACACATTCACGACACAGGATGTAACGTGGTTCATCAATCACTCACTGTAATGGCTAGTCCACGGGGTAATACCCTAACCAGGGTTTCGTATTATACCCAATATACTACTTTAATGCTATGGTTGCACCTACAACCCTGATGCTACAACATCAACCGCATTCACAGCTGCAACTGTGTCCTAGGCAAAAACCCTCCACTCTAGTAAAGCCCCCAACTTGACAGGTTACAAAGTGTTTATCAAATAATAATTACAAACCCTTCCCATATGGCATTGATACAGAAAATAGAGTTTGTGTGCGTGATTACCTTTCGGTCTTGCTCACAGCTGATGTAAGGCTCTCTGTGCTGGCTTATCAACCTCTTTACTGGCTGCACAGGTCATTCTTCATCACCATGGCTTCATTGGACTTTCACAGCTTGTCCAAACACTCTTCCTAAGCTTCAATGAAGCTTTAATGGCCTCACACAGAAAATAGGAGTTAAAGTATACCTCCTAAAAGCTTCAAAGAGACGTTTGCCCTAAAATCGCAATTTTTCTTCTTCTGCTCGAGCTCAAATTCCTTCTGAAAGCTTACTCTTCGAAAATCCTTCAGTTTGATATATTACAGGCCCAAAACAGAGTTCGGACGACTGAGATATGCCCCAAAGAAGATCGACCAATCAGGATATTCCAAAAGGAATCTTTCAAACTGATTCCATGCGCCGCGAAGCACCGTAGCAAGGCCGCCGGTGACACACCGTACGCCGTTGTCGAGCTCTGATTGGCGGATCATAGAATATTGAAGATCTTCCGTTGGATCTCATTGAAAAGGTGGGATTAGACCCTGGCCGTCAGATCGGTCAGATCCCGTCCGTGAAGAATCGAAGATCATACGGACCGCTAGATTTGGATCTTCCTGCTGCCATACGGTGAGCGCGTCACACGGAATCATAGATCCATCTCCACACGATGCGGACTACCATATTAAAATGCCTTCAACCAATCAAATGATTCGTGCAAGAATCTTGACGCGATCAAAGAGAAACACCATAGCCCGCCTTAATTTGAGTCGCCGATCTTGAATCTAACGTGCGTGGCACTTCCTTGGCCGTAGATTTAGAATCCAGTCCTTTTTAGATGGACAAAAATGCCATCTTCAATCTAGGAAATGGCCTCTGTAACTGGTGAGTATCACCTACAGAGGGGCCATTCCAGTAAGGTGCTGAGGGAGGGACTTCATTGCGGCATTGCGTCGAACAGATGGTGCACATGCCGAATGCCTTGCGAAGTGACGCGCGCGCGGGTGCTGCTGCTGTCCTAGTGACATGCGGCATAGCTGAGCGTAGGGCCTTGCTACTGTGCACATGGCAAGCTGTTGTGCACGGCATGCTACTGTGCACGGCATGCTGCTGTGCGCGACATGCTGCTGTGCTGCCGTGCTGTGTTGCTGTGCAGAGCTGCTGGCCTTGCTTGCATGCTGTTGCCTTGGTGCCGTGGGCATCGGCCATGCTGGCCAGGGCTGGCTGCCATGCTGGCCTGGCCACCCCAGGTGGGACCCACCTGGTCCCCACCCACTCTCTCTCTCCTCTTTCTCTCTCCTCACCTTCTCTCTCTTCTTTCTCTCTCTTCTTTCTCTCTCTTTTTTCTCTCTCCTTATCTTCGTTCTTCATTCTCTTTCTTCATGCTAGACATTCTCATCAGCTGCTATCAACGCACCAACCCAGTCACCCTGTCTGGCAGTGGGACTTCAGTAGAACCCACAGACACTCTCTCTCCTCCATATTACTCAGCTAAGATTGCCAACAATGACAACTTACTTTGTACTCACTGGGCAAGGTTTCAATAATTTCCCCCTTTGGAATTGTTGGCAACTTACACAAGATATCTCTCTCAATGTCATACGGCCTTTTTCTCCCTCTTTGACAACAAATCCCAAAGGACATATAAATAATAGAAATGCTCCCCCTTGATAGGTACTCCCCCTTCATAGGAACTCCCCTTACATAGCCTCACTTGTAGGAGTGCCCACCGCATCTTTTCAATCCTACAGATGAAAGATGATACTATGTAGGCATCAACTCCCCCTGCACAGGTGCCATCTACAATGTGCTAAGAGTCACCACTCATAGCTAGTCTTTGAGTTTCTCAAAAGAGTCCTTTGGAAGTGCTTTGGTGAAGATGTCTGCCACCTGGTCTACTGTAGGAACAAAGTCCAATCTTACTTCCCCTTCAAATACTTTCTCCTTCAAATAATGATATCTAATATCAATGTGCTTGGTTCTTGAGTGTTACACAGGATTCTTGGAGATGTTTATTGCACTCATATTGTCACATTTAATGACCACTGGCTCTTCATAGATAACACTGAAATCTGACATCTGTCTTTTCATCCAGATCACCTGAGTGTATGTAGCTATTGCTGCTATGTACTCTGCCTCTACTGTAGATAAGGAGACAGACTCTTGTTTCTTGTTGTGCCATGCTACTAAACTCTTCCCCAAAAAGAATGCACCACCACTAGTGCTTTTTCTGTCATCAATGCTACTAACACAGTCTGCATCAGAAAATACTGTCAATGTGAACCTTCCAATCTTGGGATACCACAGTCCATAGTCTGTTGTGCCTTTCAAGTATCTGAATATCCTCTTCACTGCCATTAAGTGAGACTCCTTTGGACAAGCTTGAAATCTGGCCAACAGGCACACTGCTTGCAGAATATCAGGCCTTGAAGCTGTCAAGTACAATAAACTGCCAATCATTGACCTATACAATGTCTGATCAACTGTTGGTGAATCATGTTCTGAGCTCAACTTGATATTCACTGTCATTGGTGTCCCCACTGGTTTACAGTCCTCCATCACAAATTTCTTCAACATCTCTTTGATATACTTCATTTGAGAGATGAAAATGCCATTGTCTTTCTGATGAATCTGCAGCCCTAGAAAATAGGACATCTCTCCAAGCATAGACATCTCAAACTCTGTCCTCATCTTCTCAGTAAACTGCTTGCAGAGCTTCTCACAGTGTCCCCCAAAAATGATGTCATCTACATAGACCACAACTATTAGTTGATTGTTGTCTTCTTTCATGACATATAGGTTGTTGTCCACTACTCTTCGCAGTCCCAATTTATGTAGATATGTGTCAAGTCTTTCATACCAAGCTCTTGGAGCTTGCTTCAACCCATATAGAGCCTTCTTCAACTTGTAGACCATATCTTCATCATTACTGAGTTGGAACCCTTCAGGTTGCTCAGTGTACACTTTCTCTTCTAGATTGCCATTCAGAAATGCTGATTTTACATCCATCTGATACACCTTGAATCCTCTGTGCACAGCTAATGCTAAGAACATTCTGATAGACTCCAGCCTTGCCACAGGTGTAAAAGTCTCATCAAAATCAATTCCTTCAACTTGAGCATAACCTTTGCATACAAGTCTGGCCTTGTTTCTCACAACTTGGCCTTCTTCATTTAATTTGTTCCTGAAAACCCACTTTGTGCCAATTACATTTTTGTCTGCTGGTGTAGGGACTAGCTCCCAAGTGTTGTTCTTCTCAATTTGGTCAAGCTCATCATTCATAGCTTTCAACCAACATTCATCATTGCTAGCCTCATGTACAATCTTAAGCTCTACCTCAGACAATAATGAATAAGCAGCAACTTTCATTCTTCTGGTTTGTAATCCTGCATTTAGATCCTCTATCACTTGATGATTAGGATGGATTTTCAACCATTTGTTGTCTTTCGGTCTGCCATCTTTCTGCGTTTCACTATGAATCTCGTGCATTTCAGATTCTTCTTCATCTTGCTGCCCTTTGTCAACTGATAGTGTGTCATCTTCATCAAGTTCTTCAAGGATGGAACCTTTTGGTTCAGTCCCTTTTTGGTTCCCTATATTCTCATCAATTTTCACATCTGAACTCTCAACAATTCTTCCTAGTCTTTTGTTGTAGCACCTGTATGCTTTACTTTTGAAAGAATAGCCAAGAAAAACGCCTTCATCAGCTCTGTTATTAAATTTGCCAAGATTCTCTTCCTTTCGCTTGATGTAGCACTTAGAACCAAAGACCCTGAAATACTTCACTTTAGCTTTCCTCCCAAACCACAATTCATAAGGTGTCTTGTTCTCATAAGGTCTTAGTAGACATTTGTTGGTGATATGCACTGCAGTATAGATGCCTTCTCTCCAGAAATGCTTTGTTATGTTATTTTCTGCCATCATAGTTCTAGCCATTTCTTGCACTGTTCTGTTCTTTCTTTCAACCACTCAATTTTGCTGAGGTGTTCTAGCAGCTGAATGTTGAATTCTGATTCCACTTTCACTGCAAAAATTTGAGAATTCATTTCATGTAAATTCTTTGCCTTGATCAGACCTTAAGCACTTAATTATGTTTCCTGTCTCATTTTCCACTCTCTTCTTGAATGCTTTGAACTTGTCAAGAACTTCAGTTTTGTCCTTCAGAAACATCACCCAGGTCATTCTAGAATACTCATCTATGAACAGGATGAAGTATCTCTCACCTCCTATGGCCTGAGTTCTCATAGGTCCACACAAGTCTGTGTGTATCAAGTCAAGAGGTTTACTAGAATAGTACTCCTTTGGTTTATAAGTAGTTCTTGCTTGCTTACCCTTCTGACATGGACCACATACATGGTTCTCAGGAGTCTTCATCTTGAGAAGATCTCTCACTGCTTGCTCCTTGCTAATTTTAGTCAATTTTTTGAAATGAATGTGTCCCATTCTTCTATGTCACAACCAATTTTCATCTTCTTGAGTTATCATGCACTTGTTGATGGCATCTGTCAACACATAAAGATTTCCAACTGTTCTTTCACCAGCGGCCACTGCCTTTCCTGTTCCAACCCTGTGGACAACAAAACCTTCATTGTTGAAAGTGATCTCATGTCCTTGATCACATATCTGACTCACACTGAGTAGATTATGTTTCAACCCATTTACATACAAGACATTGTGAGACTTTATCCTCCCATTGTTGATGTTCACTGAACCTCTTCTTTCAACTCTGGCACCTTCATTATTTCCAAATTTCACTGTTCCTCCTTCTGCAACATTGATACTTGTGAATTTTTCTTTATTGCCAGTCATATGTGTAGAGCATCCACTATCAAGGATCCATGGAGATTGCTTACTTTTGTTTGCTTTAAGTGCTGCTTGCACCATCAAAGACTTGTTCCTTTTCATCTGTGGTTTTTCCACCCATATAGCCTTGTCTTTTACTGTAATAGACTCCCTTGTTCTTCTTTCCATTTCATTTCTTTCTTCTCTCTGAATTGGTTTTCTTGGAGGATCTTTTCTTCCCTTCCTCTTAGTTTGCCTTTGAGATGGAAAAATTGTTTTGCAGTTTCTGGCAATATGCCCAAGTCTCTCACATCTATAGCACATTACTCTCTTATCAGCAAGAGGAGCAAATCTGTTTCTGTCAATAAACACTGGAGGTCTCTTTTGTCTTCTACACTCTGCCACTCTATGCCCATAGGCATTGTAGCCATAGCAGTATCCTCTGAACCTATTTCTCTGAACCTGTCTGTTTCTCTGAAACTGATTATTCTTCTGAAACTGACTTTGTTTTATCTGTCTGCCTTGCCTGATTGTCTTAAAACCCTCTTCATCATTCTTACTTTTCATAGCTTTCACTGCTAGTGATTCCTTTTGCTTTTCCTTCACAAACACAATGGGATCATCTGCAGATCCTTTTTCTTTTATCTTCTCAGATAGCTGCTCGGTGTATCCAAGTCCAGATTTAATATTAGAAGATCTCTGGTAACTCAGAATCTCATCAAGAATGTTGTCTTCCTCCTTGTCTTCATCTTCAGAACTGCTAGTTTCTTCAACTTTATGTAGCCTGACATTCTTATCTCTTGACTCTAGAATTGTTACATGGGGAATTTTTGCAGTAGCTTCAGCATAACTTTTCTTCTTTGTAGACAGCCAATTCTGCCTCAAGTCTTACAATAACTTCCTCAAGCTTCTTACACTCAGAAGTTTTTAGTGTAAGATCATTGTCAAGCTCATCAGCAATAGTTTTTGCTTTTCTGAGTGTTTTCATAATCTCAGCATTTATGTCATTGGTTTGGTTGAGTTGCATTTAAACTTTTGACTTTCTTTCTTTCTAACTTGAGCTCTGTGAGTGCAGAAAGTAACTCTGCTTCAAGATCTAAATTGTCATCATCTTCAATTCTTTTCTTGAAATTATTACCTCTCTTCTTTGTTGATTCATTCCCTGTAGGAGTTTCTTTAAGTCTTGCCATAAAAAGAATATCATCATCATTTTCTTCCTCAAACTCATTAGAGAGGTTATCATGCTTTGATAGATAACTTCTCTTTATTGGAATGAATTTCTTCTTTCCTTTCTTTTCTTGACTTCCTTTAGGCTCTTCTTCATCAGAATCATACACTCTCCCCTTTTTCTGGCACTTAGAAGCAAAGTGTCCTAAGCCACCACAGTTGAAGCATCTCATTGAAGACTTGTTTTTGAACTTCTCAGATCTCTTCTTGAGTCTGTTAGCCAGATAGGCTATAAGCTCATCATCTGAATCATCTGTGTCATCCTCTGCATCAGCTTTTGAATTTTCCACTGGCTCTTTCATTTTTAATTTTTTAAAAGCCTCAAAAGCGGCTTCCTTCTCAGCTGGCACTGGCTCAATCATTCTCATCTCATAGGTAATCAAGATACCATCCAGTTCATCTATGGTCAATGTATCCAAAGTAGCAATTTCTTCAAAGGCTGACACCTTTGCATTGTATAGTTTTGGAAGTATCCTCAACACCTTCTTGACCACATGAATCTTCTTCAGTTCTTCACCTAATGCTCTGATTGCATTGGTGACCTTGTTTACTCTGTTCAGGTAAAACTCAATTGTCTCACCTTCACTCATTCTCAAGCTTTCAAATTGAGATCTCAGTATTTGCAATTTGGCCTCCTTAATTTTACTGTCACCTTCATGTACACTCTTCAACTTGTCCCATATCTCCTTTGATGTTGGACAACTGATTACTCTAGTAAGCTCATTACTTGCTAGTGCAGCTAGAAGAGTTGTGGCTGCCTTAGCTTCATTTTCTCTCTTCTTCATCTCAACTGCATCACTGATATCTTCAGTTGTGTGCTTATACCCATTCTTCACAGCTAGCCATACCTCATATCCTTGTGCTATCAGGTATGCCTCCATCTTGACTTTCCATACACTATAATTGGAGCCATCAAACATAGGAATTCTACTGTGCCCATGATGTTCTTCATTTGTAGCCATATCTCTGTCTCAATGCACTATCTGTATCCGAAGCTGTCAAACTTCTTCCCTTGGGAACCTTGCTCTGATACCAATTGTTGATCTCAGGTAGTCACTGAGAGGGGGGGTGAATCAGTGCCCTCAAAATATTTCTACTATTATGATTTGGCCTACTGTTTTAGAAATTACTACCAAGAGCTGATGTTCACTATGTGTTGTCTTGAGCTGTCAACTGGATTTTTCTTTCTATCAATCTGTCAAACACATTTCGTGCACACACCCACAGGTATCCATACCAGGGGCTTGGCCTACCAAGTGTGTACACCTAGACCTGCAGCACACAGACTTCTATTCTACACTCATAAATAGATTCATACACATTCATGACACAGGATGTAACGTGGTTCACCAATCACTCACTGTGATGGCTAGTCCACGGGATAATACCCTAACCAGGGTTTCGTATTATACCCAATACACTACTTTAATGTTATGGTTGCACCTACAACCCCGATGCTACAACATCAATCGCATTCACAGTTGCAACTGTGTCCTACGCAAGAACCCTCCACTCCAGTCAAGCTCCCAACTTGACAGGTTACAAAGTGTTTATCAAATAATAATTACAAACCCTTCCCATATGGCATTGATACAGAAAATAGAGTTTGTGTGTGTGATTACCTTCCGATCTTGCTCACAACTGATGTAAGGCTCTCTGTGCTGGCTTATCAACCTCTTTACTGGCTGTACAGGTCATTCTTCATCACCATGACTTCATTGGACTCTCACATCTTGTCCAAGCACTCTTCCTAAGCTTCAATGAAGCTTTAATGGCCTCAAATAGAAAATAGGAGTTAAAATATACCTCCTAGAAGCTTTAAAGATAAGTTTGTCCTAAAATCACCATTTTTCTTCTTCTGCTCGAGCTCAAATTCCTTCTGAAAGCTTACTCTTCGAAAATACTTCAGTTTGATATATTACAGGCCCAAAACAGAGTTTGGACGGCTGAGATATGCCCCAAAGAAGATCAGCCAATCAGGATATTCCAAAAGGAATCTTTCAAACTGATTCCATGCGGCGCGAAGCACCGTATTGCGGCCGCCGCTGACACACCGTACGCTGTTGTCGAGCTCTGATTGGCGGATCATAGAATCTTGAAGATCTACCGTTGGATCTCATTGAAAAGGTGGGATCAGACCCTGGCCGTCAGATCGGTCAAATCCCGTCAGTGAAGAATCGAAGATCATACGGTCCACTAGATCTGGATCTTCCTGCTGCCATACGGTGAGCGCGTCACATGGAATCATAGATCCATCTCCACACGACATGGACTACCATATTAAAATGCCTTCAACCAATCAAATGATTCACGCAAGAATCTTGACGCGATCAAAGAGAAACACCATAGCCCGCCTTAATTTGAGTCGCCGATCTTGAATCTAACGTGCGTGGCACTTCCTTGGCCGTAGATTTAGAATCCAATCCTTTTTTGATGGACAAAAATGCCCTCTTCAATCTAGGAAATGGCCTCTGTAACCGGTGAGTATCACCTATAGAGGGGCCATTCCAGTAAGGTGCTGAGGGAGGGACTTCATTGTGGCATTGCGTCGAACAGATGGTGCGCATGCCGAATGCCTTGCGAAGCGACGCGTGCGCGGGTGCTGCTGCTATCCTGGTGACATGCGGCATAGCTGAGCGCAGGGCCTTGCTGTTGTGCGCATGGCAAGCTGTTGTGCGCATGGCAAGCTATTGTGCACGGCATGCTGCTGTGCATGGCATCTTCGCGTGCGGCGCGCATGCTGCTGTCACGCGGCATGCTGTCGTGCGCGACATCTTCGTTGTGTGCGGCATGTTCTTGTCGTTGCGATCTTGTGTTCGTTGTCTGGCAGCTGCTGGGCATGCTTGCATGTTGCTGCCTTGGTGCCGCAGGCATCGGCCATGCTGGCCAGGGCTGGCTGCCATGCTGGCCTGGCCACCCCAAGTGGGACCCACCTGGTCCCCACCCACTCTCTCTCCTCTTTCTCTCTCCTCACCTTCTCTCTCTTCTTTCTCTCTCTTCTTTCTCTCTCCTCATCTTCGTTCTTTATTCTCTTTCTTCATGCTGGACATTCTCATCAGCTACTGTCAGTGCACCAACCCAGTCACCCTATCTGGCAGTGGGACTTCAGTAGAACCCACAAACACTCTCTCTCCTTCATATTACTCAGCTAAGATTGCCAACAATGACAACTCACTCTGTACTCACTGGGCAAGGTTTCAACAAATAGAATGACTTTTATTTAATCTAGGCAAGAGGATTTTACCTAATCATTATTTCCATGTAATAAGCTTGCCAATTTTAGGTATACCAGTTTTAGTCTCTTGAATTTTGGCTATTTAAGCAATGTGAAGCCTACGTAAAGATGCACCCAAGAATTATTTAGGAACATAAGAGAATTTAATTTTTTGTGCTTTTCTTTTCTACCATGTATGGCTAAGTTCTTTAGTCGATTCAAGGGAACTTTAATTCGGTTAGTAAAATTGTGAGACTCTATTCTTAATCTTAGTTATTTTTCTATTCAAATATCTGTGTTTCTTGATTTTTCATGTTAATGACTGCATGCTTTAATTAATTAAGAGGCTTATTAATTAATTAAATGGTGTGGTTTATAGCTAACTTGAATCCATAATCCGTAATTGTTATGGTGTTCAAGAAAAGTAGTAATTAAGTAAAATAATTATGATCCAAGTTTTTGTTACTTGTTTAAAAGAAACGTAGAATTAATTAAATAATCTGACGCTTGTTAAGGTTAAATATTTGAATAGAGAATAATATATAGAGAGTTCAAGAAAAGTAGCAATTAAGTAAAATAATTATGATCCAAGTTTTTGTTACTTGTTTAAAAGAAACGTAGAATTAATTAAATAATCTGACGCTTGTTAAGGTTAAATATTTGAATAGAGAATAATATATAGAGAGTTCAAGAAAAGTAGCAATTAAGTAAAATAATTATGATCCAAGTTTTTGTTACTTGTTTAAAAGAAACGTAGAATTAATTAAATAATTTGACGCTTGTTAAGGTTAAATATTTGAATAGAGAATAATATATAGAGAATAATATATATATATATATATATATATATATATATATATATATATATATATATATATATATATATATATATATATATATATATATATATCAATGATCAATTTGCAACCGTGAGTAATTTTTCTTGAGTCAATATCATCTTCGATTGAATTTTGATTACTCAATTCTATTTTTAGAAGTTATTCTTATGTCAATTAACTTGTAGAAGAACCCCCCCCCATTTTTCTTGGTAAGTGGACAATTTGATTAACTAGTCCTTGTAGATCGACCTTTTACTTGTCATTGTTATTAATTGTAAGTAGAGTAATTTATTTTTTATTGCGCTCGGCATGCATCAAGTATGAAATCATTTTCTGTGAGTCCATATGTGGAGCAACAATGCACCAATCGTGTTTAGCAATAAAGCTCATACATACTGATCTCAATACACATAGACTCTTGATTAATAGCCTTCCTCACCAACTAAAAGTGTCCATATTTCTACTGTGATGTTCCATCCAATAAGAAGATCTTTATGACTTGCATTGTAAACACATACTTATTGCTTGTCTAGATTATTGGACATAAGAGAAAAAAAAAAATCTATAAACATATAACCTAAAAGTAGTAGCGCACTTCAAAAATCCAAGAAGCTCATGGTCCATGAAATGATTTTACCAGAGACATAACATCAGACTGTATCCAAACATAGACACAACTACATAACATACATAACTTGATATAGACAAAAATACATAGAAAGCTAACATATGCTATCAAGGGAATATACCCAACAAGGAACCCCTTGCTTCATATAACTAAAACTAACATATATGTAACTGTACATAAAATTGTCTACTATTCTTATAATTATTACATTTCCAAAATGATAAAAACTCTCTGTAGCTAGGGAGTCCCTAAGAATCAAGCTCTGGCCTCCTTTGGCAATGTTTTCTCTGGCTCAGTGTAAGCTGCTAGGATCATATCATCTGTCTCTGGTTCATCAATGATGAAAGTGTGAACTTATAGTTTAGTAAAGAATGCATCCATCTATGTTCAAACATGAGTAGCAAGCATAAAATATATAACATGGAAACTAAGCAAGTGATAACATAAACTGGGGCAACATGGCAGTTAAAATCACTGAACAGGTATTAAACACACAAACATTCATAGTGAAGAATAACATCTATGATCATGGCATCAACACATATCATCGATGGAAAATAGATATAGTAGTCCTAGATATCCATTCCTGCATGACCAAGGTAGAAATGGTCTAGTGTTTTCTATGGTTTTCACATAGGACTGGAGCTGTGGTTCGTATAATAATCTAGAGTCCTTAGGCTAACTAAATCATCTGTAGTTTTTAAGCGGACCAAGCTATCTGTGGTTCTTGGGCTAACCAGGCCATCTGTGGTCCTTAGGCTGCTCAAGCTGTAAGACCCGTACCTAATCTGAATTTTTGTTACATGGCATGTCTTGCTACCGATACTATGTTGGTGTTGCTACCATTGGGTCTAGTGATTTCGAGGATCATGAGGATTTTGCTCATGGACCTACTTGCCAGTGTGATATGTATGTTTATGATTAGAGATAACAGCCATGCTTGATTTAGGCTAGATTTATCTTTCCATTTGTAGACATGTTGTCCCAGTTATGCCTAGGCATATTTGGTATTTGTTATTTGGATATAAGAAGCAATTATGTCTTGACATCTGAATTTCTGAGATAAATGTTTTTTAATTTATTATTTATCACTTAGACTTTCAACTTGTTATTTTAATTAAAAACTTTCATATTATATACTCTGACTTTGTATCAGCAATACCTGTAACACAATATAAAAATATCGAACAATGGGGTGAGTGAACCATATGCTCAGTGAGGAAATCAGCACACATAAGTAATCAATGCATGAATACATTATTAGTGGTTTGGTATGTGAACAAACATTCACTATATCGAGACACACCAAGCACAGGCATGGACTCTCAAGCATGGGTAAGGTGAATAATCCACAATTGTTCACTCAAGCATGTGAACCATTACCCAAAGAATGAAGATAACAACATCATGGGTTACGCCAAGGCACCTACCAGCATTCCCCCAAGATAGGCTTCGTATTGACATCCAATCCTAAGCCTCCACACACTTCTCTAGGTAAAAGCCTAGTCCATTGGGAAGAGCACTTAGAAGAGACATCATCCCTAGGTTCACTCCCTACAAGAAGGCCACCAGCCCATATCCGGTTCACTCTCTTCAATGGCCGGACCTTTTATATAAGCCTATGCCAATACCTAAACCCCTATTAACAAGGGTTGCCAGTTACGGGATGTTATACCTTAACCATGTTTATTATTAATGCAGGTACTCATACCCTAGCTTAAGGACCAAGATGAACCATCCCATTCTAGCCATCAGGATCTACTAGGATACAAGCAAATGCCAAACAATCATGTTAACACAAATTCCAACATGTTATCAAATCAAAGATATAATAGTATGCAAGAATGCATGACAGATATCACAAATATTTTATGGTATGTTATCAAGCAAGAATTCAATTACAAGCAACACATGCATGTGAGAAATAGTAAAATAAATCAAGCTAATCCCCTCACCTGTGATGGTGAGCTATATGTTATTCTGCTGCAAACAGGGTGGTTCTTGTTTCCCACGTCCATTTACCTATTTGCTATTGATATATGATTAACACTTTGAATTGTTTGTTTATGCTTTTAATAGGTCTAGGGTATCCTCATCAGGGTAATGTCCTAAGGTCAATTGGTTAGGTCTTTTAGTCAATGGTCGAGGAAATCGACAAAACAGGTCTACTATTACTGTGCGGTTGATGGGTGTGATTGACCAGCTTGTGCAGTCGACCTGTTTCATCGACCTGACAATCCATTTCAGTTTTATTTAATTTAATTTGGGTATTACCAGAGGCTTGTGGCTTGTACCTCATTGGAATCATGTTCACAGAGGGTTTCCAATGTTCTGGGGTCACATATCAGGGGTCAAATCCCTTCTTATTGATCATATATGTGTACAGTTATTGACTGTGAATGTCATCTATAGAACTGTACGTGTCTATACTCATAGGAAGACACTCTAATTGAATTATCAATTTAATATGGTCCACAACATGTCCCTTGAGGTGTTAGGTGAGTCTACTATGTCATATGAATCAATGGTGGCCGAATGGAAGTAAACAAGAAAATGATATACCTTTGTGATCGAGTGATCGATCATAGTGGTGCGATCTATCAGAGACCTATTTGGTCGACCTGACGATTACAGTGAGCTTGGACTGTGTTTGTTTTAATCCGATCTCTCTGGTTAGTCATCAATATTGCTTCCAGAGGGTGTCCGAGGGTTTGTAAATTATTGGAGAATGATTGCCCTCATTAATTTAATATTATAACTCACCATTCATATTAAAAATCCTACCTTTACATTGGTTGGTCAATTTTGGTCAACGTTTGTTTCAACTGTATTGGCCATTTATTGGCCATTAATGACCGAGGGAAAACGTTTCCCACATTACTAGAGGTTTGGAATAACATCTGAGGTCAAGGATTTGACAGTCTAACTATTAGAGCAAGGTTACGTTACTTACCTAAGAGTTGTTTCAATTGATCCAATGTGGAGAAGCTTGGGGAGAACCTTCAATGGAGGTTCTTCCTTCCTTCTTCTTCTCCTTCAGTCTTCTCCTAGGCTTCTCTCTCCAATTCATGCGTCAGAGCTTACTAAAACTCTCACACATAAGGTTTTGTTGTTTATATGGAGGGAGGAGCAAGAGTTTGAAATGGAATCCGACGCTGTCCCTTAGGCTGTGTTTGGTATCATTTTTGTTTTTGATTTTTGTTCAAATTTATAGTTTTGAAGAGGTTTGGCATAATTTATGAGTGCTATTTATGAAAAATAAAAATAAAAACAAGTCAAAATTCAAAAAGAGGTCTCAACCTCTTTTTGATTTTTGGTCAAAAATTATTTTTGTTATGTTTTGCTCAAAACACTTAAAACATGTGTTAAAATAAAGGGTTAAAAAAGTAATTTAGTTTCCTTTTATAAAACCATCCCAAATCAAATCCTCAAACACTCTTCTCGTTGACGAGCGAAAGTAAAGCACAGAGACACAGACCTGCAACTTCGTCCTAGAGACAGCACAGAGACGCAGACCTGCAACTTCGTCCTAGAGACAGCTCTGACGGCGACGACGACGACAATCATTCCAACAGAGGCGACGTCATTTCTCCAAAGACTTTCAAAATCATTTTTAGACATAGTATGCCAAATATGTTTTTCATTCTACCATCTATTTTTATTATAGCTACCAAACAACATTTTATTTTTGAACAAAAATTATTTTCAAAATGATTTTTGTTAAATAGATAAAAAATAAAAACAAAAATGATACCAAACATAGCCTTAATCCAAGTTCTACCAAGTGTCCTAGGATAGGTCCCACATGTTTTTGGGTCGTCCAAGCGGTGTTGGACGCTTATGGAACCGAGCCCAAATCATTAAACATAATGTGGCCAAATTCTATGATCGTGCGGTCATCAAGGCTCCTTTCATCGACCGCATGGCCTAATCTGGTTTAGATTGGCCTTGCATTGAACGGGTCGACTTTCTAACAGATTTTTAATAGTTTCTACATAACATAGGCATGATCTAAGTCTTACCTGAGATCCTTTATGACCCTAAATTGGTACGGATGCCAAAATCGTATCGGTGGGGAGAGGTGTCATACGAAGAAAAATTTTTACACTCAAAAGATATATTGCTTGCTGGCCATCCATAACATCTGCCCTTGGTGTTTCATTTTCTGGTCATAGGTTATATTAGGTATGCCGTCCAGCAGTCCTTTGCTTAGGTAGGTTCTTTCTCTCTTTTTTTTTTTTTTTTTTTTTTTTTATTATTTTCTTTATTACAGGTCTCTATAACCTGTTGTATGCACAGGAAGGTCTCAACAAGGGGGGATTTGGGAAACCCCAAGACATCAAGTCCATCCCCTTTTATTTTCGGTTTTTTCCCACCATCTTGCTGCCAACCCCCAGACTGAAACCCCAAGACATCAGTCCATCCCCTTTTATTTTCTGGTTTTTTCCCATTAGGTAGGTTCAGGTTCTTACCTCAACCTCCTATTTTTTTTGCAGGTGAACTGGAGTTGCAGCAGCTGCTGCCTCCCACCTCCTCTTCCTCCAACAGAAATAATGAAGCCTTTCTTACTTTGGTTTTGCAACTCAGCTGCAACACTTCACACCTCAACTTCTCGCTCTCCTTTGCTGCTACTGTTTTTTTTTTTTTTTTTTTTTTTTAATTCCTTGCTGAAACTCTCTTTTTTCTAAGGGAAGAACACTCACTCTCTTCCCATACGTATGAACTCACAACAATGAACTGATTGAATATAACCTTATGCTTATATACTTAAAATTAGTAACAGTAATTACTTCGTAGTTGCTAATTTGCCCTAAGTTTAAACTAAAAGTTATCTCAACGCCCATAGGGCCATAATTTTTTTACCACAAAAACCCACCACCTAGGAGAATAGGTGGTGGTCTAATAGCTTCACACATGGCAGCACAGCTTGAGGGGTCAAGCTGGGCTGCTGCTTGCATGCAGCAGCAACTCAAGGGGGTGGGCCGGCCTGGTTTGCTGGCTGGTGCTTGGGTCGGCCAGACCAGGGTTGGTCAACTCATAATTCCTTTTTTTTAAAATAAAAAACCCTCTTTTCTCTCTCTTAAAGTGGGGCCCACGTACCCCAATAATAATGAACAATTTATATTGACATAATATCAATACTAAAATATTATCCAATATGTATATATATGAAATAGTAATAATAAACTAATATGTATACATGAATATATACATGAAATAATATTAACAACCTAAGCCTTAGCCTCACAATAGCATCAAAACCATGCATGTCTAGTAGAATTAAATCTGCGGTAAGTTCTTTACTCTCCACTAAGGCCGTGCAAGATTGAACACCAAATCCGCCCCCATCACCTCCTCAGACGGGGTTGCAATACATAAGTCATACTTCAACATTTTACGTAGAAAATCCAACTTAGGATAGAAAGCATGCAATATAAAAGAATGTATAACACCAGAATCAATGGTCTGTTAGTGCGTTGATTTGAAATGCTAAGTGTACTTGTAATCAATAGTTTACTCTTAATTCCAATCTTTAATGAAACATACGAAATATGGGAGTGCATAAAATATAAGCAGGCTGATCTTATGGAATGAGTGTCACTACTATTACCTTTGATATATACTCCTCAATGGCCTGGGTAGTAAGAGAAAAGACCTTTCATTGAGCTTGGGGTTTTTGTTTCCCCTGATGGTTTTGGTTCTGCTGCCTATCTTGGCTAGAAGACACTAGACAATCCCTCGCAAAATGAGCACCTCTCCCACATCTGTAACAACCTCCTGTCCCTGACAAAAACTGACCATGGTGTGCCTTCCTGGGGCATGTCATTGGAGCTCTCTGATCAACATGAATCCACTTTCGTTTCTGGGTAGCAGTGGACTTGGACTCGTGGGTAGGTCGGAACCTCTTCCTTTGATCTCTATTATCTCCATCATAAATCTGAGCTTTCTCTAATACTTCGGCATAAGTACCCAGCTGAAGCAACGACACGATTTCCCTGATCTCAGGTTTAAGGCCGTGCTCAAACAGTCTTGCTTTCTTGATATCGGTGTCTATAATGTCTTGGCCAAACATTGACAAATCCTCGAATCTCTTCACGTACTCAGCTAAGGTCTGAGACCCTTGAGTAAACTGTATAAACTCATACATCTTCTGCTCTCGGAAGCTCAATGGGAAGTACTTCTGATAAAATGTTTCAACAAATAGAGCCCAAGTTAACGGCCGTCCATCAGCCTCGATAATCTGGCACCGGATTGCCACCAATGGTCAGCTAGCCACTGAAGCATGAAAGTGGCACAAACCACCTTCTGGTGATCCGGTCACTTTAGTACAGTAAAGATCTTCTCCAACTCGCGAATCCATGCTAATGCTTGAAGGGGGTCTAATTCCGTGCCTCTGAACACAGGGGGTTCAAACCCCAGGAACTGCTCCAAGACTTTCTCAATGTCACTACCCATCTTGTGGTGATCCTGACACTCTAGTATGGTAAAGATCTTCTCCGTCTCACGAATCCATACTAACGCTTGAAGGGGGTCTGATCCTCCTCTGAACACAAGGTTTTAACCTAATGAACCGCTCAAAGAATGTCTCAATCTCACTACCCTGGGTCTGCTGGGCATTGTAGTTGTTAACCACATTTGAGGCCTGCTCTCTCATATCTTCCGGAAGAGTCCCGATTGAACCCATCACATCCTGCTGAGACCAGCGAGTCTCACCTGTGACTAATGAAAACGAGTAAGAAACATAAAAATTATTGACCAAACCTTATCACATGGGATATCACTTGTGATATCTCATGTTTAACCGTGGACTACAGAGGCTTATCTTGAGTTGTATATCTTCTATAAACTTCTATCCTAGCTACAACTCTATCTAATGTAATCACACAATGATACAAACTCTAGGAGAGTGTGTGTGTTTAGGCCACTAACTCACGGTTGTATAGAAGAACACAAAAACACCATTTTAGTTAACTGAATGTAATGGACAAGTCATATACAGCAAATCGGGAGTACAAGGAAGGACTTTTCACAACAACATTTTTGTGTTTCAACTAAAATTAACTGCGCTAATAGTCTTATAAAATCCCAGGAGTAAAAAAAATGAATAGACTTTAATGCAGCATTCAGAGGTACTTTTTTTTTTATCAAGATATAGTCAAACATAGAACTGATGGGACCCGGGTAAAACCTACTTGGATCCGCTAATGGGTCCACCGCCTTATGATTAAAATGGAAATAATTCTTAACCAATAGGGCAAATCTGAAAAAAAAAGAATATGAAAAAAGATCAATTAAAACAAACATTAGAGACAAGCACCTGTCTACAATTTCCAACATATTACCTCTTCTTCAACCTCGCGACAGAATATGAACGGTAACCAGTTTTAGGGAATTCAATAGAACTCTCTGATTTGAACTTCAATCAAACAGAAATTCTATAGCTTGAATCGCCATAGGGTAAAGAAGGAAGAAGAAAGAAGGAAAGGAGAGGGAAATTAGCCCAGCCAAATCTATCGATTATACTATATTACATGCCATTATAAAGAAAAAACATTCCTAAACTAATTGAAATAATTTTAGTAACAATAACCTAATAAAACATTCCTTTTATTTATGATTTCTACTCAAAATAGAAATCATAAATAAGGAAGCATAAAATTGAAAAAAATTTATTCTAAACTGTCCAGAGTCTAGACCAAAAGATTGGTTTAGATTTGGACCGATTTAGGTTAGACTTGAATAACCAAATCAGCTCGTATCATTCCATCAATGAGCATACTAAAGCATCAAGAACAAAATTCAGTTACCATCCTCATGGTCTGCCAGCTACTAATGTGAAAAACCGTCAACATAGTGTGAGTAATCATGAATATAAAATAGGCAAATAAGGCATCTGCATGTGGTCATGCAATAAACCACAAATATTCAAAAGTATTGGATTTAGCATTTTGGTCGAGTATCTGCCAGGAGATAGTAAAGTAGTTTTCTGAACTTGCTAGGGCAGTTTCAGTGCTAAAATTGGTAGTAATCCATCCTCAAATAGTTTTAAGGGATACCCATTATCCTGAACCGTGAAGAAGGTACAATCAAATCAACTGGATACTTGCTCCATTTATGAGTTTATCTTGATTAATAGATTACCATTCTTCAGGGAAAAAAATTGAAACAAAACCCCAATAATCTGCCTGTAATAAAGTTGAGTGCGTAACTCACAGTTCATCAAACCAAGGTTTCAGATCAACAGTCATCCAAATATAAAGTAGACAAAGACCCATAAATTTAACATATCCACCACAAATTTGGCACCCTAAAATGATGAATCCATTTGAGAGAAGAAACTAAAAAGTCCTGCATGGATAAGAACCCACTCACCGGAAATGGGTCCTAACACTTCCGGCTGGAGAAAACATTTTACCAGAATCGAAGAGGAATAAAGGAGAGATGTACCATTCATGAGATCTAAACGAACAGGCTTTTGAAGAAATATGTGAATGGGAATGCTTGAAGTTAGGTTTGTTTTTGTGGGTTACGATCGTCTGTAACATTTTCATGTAGCAGATTTGATTCTGACCATTGAGAGGGCATCGGATGATGTGACAGATGCACTCTCAATGGTTAGGATGTACTCTCCTATAACAAAGTGTTACAGACTATCTTTTTTCCTATATTTTCCCTAATGTTAAAGTACGTATGTGTCAGCGCCCGTTCTATCCAACTGTTCCTCCGGTTGCCAATTGGTAACACCTCCCCGGATCCAAATCGTCTCCTGCCTGAGATTTGGCAGGAGACGGGGTTGCTCGGATGGATGGCCGACACCTGTCTGTCGGGTGAATCCGAGCCCTCCATCCGAGCCGACACCCCCTGTCGGCTCAGTTTGTCGGCTTGAGTGTCGGCTCGGATGGAAGGCTCGGATTCACCCGACAACCAAGTGTCGGCCATCCATCCGGGCAGCCGCGTCTCCTGCCAAATCACTGGCAGGAGACGATTTCAATTCCACCTCCCCTGAGCAGTCTTGCTGATTTCCTTCTTCACGTGGCAATTTCTCTGCTAGGTGGCAACTCCACTCACTTTGCTGCATGGAAGGTGACGTGGTAATTCTATACTTATTTTTGCCTAGTTCTGGAAAACTGTGTCATACCACGAGAATTTATCACATGAGGACATGTTATTTATTTTTTTGGGGAAAGTAAGAATTTATTTATTTATTTATGTGTTACACGAGGGAGGTTGACAGAGTACAATTCCTCTGTAACATACGGATTGAAGTTAAACCATTGTACATGATGTTTCGGCCCCAATTCGTTTTGGAGGCCCATCACGCTGACTAGACCTGCAAGACAAATAAAGATAAAGGGAGAGGCAGGCCTATGGCCCCGGATCCACTCTGATGCCAAAGTTAGAGCTATGTGAACAGTTGATGGGCCCGGTATCGAACCCAGAACAATATTTAAGTGGGGTAAGTGAGAGATTATCCGTCCTAGGTGTCAGAGTGAGAATCCCAAGAATGAGTATTTTATGTTCTTGTACCTGAATCCTCGAGATTTGACCTATTTATAGTGAATAGTGTATTTTTCCTAAATGCCGCTTTTACCCTTCGCTCATGTGTTCGGATTCATGAAGATGGTTTCTTATATCCAATCGGGAACGTCCACGTGGCTTGCTGATTGAGTCCTACATGTCGCGGTTCTATTGGCGGCGTGGCAGATTTCCCCAACACTTGTCTCGTTGCCCTGCTGAATCTGTAGGGTTTGGCTGAGCAAAGAAGAAGATTGGAAATTCCCCCCAATAACTTGCCTTGTTGCTCTGTTGAATCCGTAAGGTTCGGCTATGCACAGGTTATATTCTTCCAATATGGATAAGCTGTTGTCTCGCCATTCTCTAGGTGGTAGATCGAGGTCGATGTGGTGAATGGGAGCAAAGGAGATGCGTTGATGACAAGGTGGAGATGAGGGGGCCGGTGTGGACGCAGCGGCCTGCGTACGTCGGTCCCTTTGTGAAATTTTACCGATGTGATCACGGGAGTAACACGCGACCTTTGCGTCGGTCTTGATCCGATCTGACGGGGCCGATGTGGAGGTTGCGGTCGATACACATCAGCTCAGGTGAAAAGTTCGACCGATACAGTCACGGGATTGACACGTGACCTATGTGTCAGTGGCAGGCCCGTTGTGTCGCGCCCAATGGGGATGTGCGACAAATACAGGCCGGGGCCGATGTCGGCACCGTCGTTGTCGATATGGTGTGACAGGACTGATGTGGACGCTACGGTCAAAACACATCGGCCCTGGTGAGAAATTCAACCGATGTGGTCACGGGATTGGCACGTGACCTATGTTTCTAG
This sequence comes from Protea cynaroides, assembly GCA_028583415.1. Lineage (NCBI taxonomy): Eukaryota > Viridiplantae > Streptophyta > Magnoliopsida > Proteales > Proteaceae > Protea > Protea cynaroides. The sequence continues at coordinate 77,562,239 of CM053267.1, forward strand.
TACCTGTCGTTGTGATGGGACCGATGTAAACGCCACGGTCGATACACATCGGCCCGTTTTGGAGTGATGTCACCGATGTGGTCACGGGATTGGCACGTGACCTAATCTTCTGGTGTATGTCGAAGAGATTTGATCGATGTGGGCACCGCGGCCAATACACATCGATCCCTCAATATGTGGTATCACCGATGTGGTCACGAGATTGGCACGTGACCTATTCTTCTGTTGTAATCCGAAGTGATGGATCCGATGTGGGCACCGCGGCCAATATACATCGGTCCATTTCGAGATGGCTCACCAATGTGGTCACGGGATTGGCACGTGACCCATTATTCTGTTGTATGCCGATGTAATGGGACCGATGTGGGCACCGCGGCCAATATACATCGGTCAATTTCGAGAAGATTCACCGATGTGATCATGGGATTGGCACGTGACTTATGCGTCGTTGAAAATCCGAAGTGATGGATCCGATGTGGATGCCACGGTCAAAACACATCTTCCCTTATGATAAATTCACCCATGTGGTCATGGGAATGGCACGTGACCCATTATTCTGTTGTATGCCGATGTAATGGGACCGATGTGGGCACCGCGGCCAATATACATCGGTCCATTTCGAGACGATTCACTGATGTGGTCACGGGATTGGCACGTGACCTATGCGTCGTTGAAAATCCGAAGTGATGGATCCGATGTGGACGCCACGGTCAAAACACATCTTCCCTTGTGAGAAATTCACCGATGTGGTCATGGGATTGGCACGTGACCCATTATTCTATTGTATGCCGATGTAATGGGACCGATGTGGGCACCGTGGCCAATATACATCGGTCCATTTCGAGACAATTCACCGAAGTGGTCACGGGATTGGCACGTGACCTATGCATCGTTGAAAATCTGAAGTGATGGATCCGATGTGGACACCACAGTCAAAACACATCTTCCCTTGTGAGAAATTCACCGATGTGGTCACGGGATTGGCACGTGACCTTTTCTTCTGTTGTATGCCGATGTAGTGGGACCGATGTGGGCACCGCGGTCGATATACATCGGTCTATTTTTAGAGACTCTACTGTTGGCATCGACTTCGGATCCGGGTCCGGGTCTGGAAATGGGCAGGGAACATGGATACCGCACAGTGGGACCCGATGAACGGACCCGGGAGATGTCGTCGGTAATAAATGTAGCCGCCTCGACGTTCCTATAGTGAGGTGCCACGTGGAGTGGTGTGTTTTCCAGTAGACTGTATATTTAAAAGAGTGGTGGGGGTGGGGAGCGCCCTCATTCTGGAGAACTATTCCGCAGGTCGCGAACGGAAGGCTCGACTCTTTGACATCGACTCGGCTCAATAGTTTTCCTGCTTGATTTTCAGTAAGTGTTGCTTTCCTTAAACTGATTGTCAGTCCATTTTCTTAGCCAATGGTTGGTAGTGGGAGAGATACCGATATGGAGGTAGATATCAAGACCGTGGGGTCGTCGTCGTCCAGTAGTAGTAGTTCCACTTCGTCTAGCAGCGGGTCTACTGCTACCACATCATTGGAAGGAGCTTCTACAGATCGAGTATCCAAGGGCGGTTCTACGGAGTTAAGGACAGAGGAGTCTGTTTAACGAACCCGAAGCCCGTCTCAAAAAATCAGAAAGGCGGGAACTTCATCTGGCTTGTCTTGGCATGAATTAGCGGTAGGGGTCTCGACTCGTGAATTAGGTGTCGAGGTGATTCATGAGGCCCGCGAGGAGGCTGATACCCCTCCGAAATTTGATGCAAGGGAGGAAGTCTGCCTGCTCACCAAGGTCGAATTTGCCAGCTTTCGGGAACGGTATCAAATACCCGCCGATGTAGAGATCCGGATGCCCGCCCAAGGGCATAGGGCCTGCTGGAGTCGTCGGTCGGAGCTTTGTGTTAATCTGGAGATGTTCAAGGCCGGTTTTCATGTGCCGGTACCACGGCTAGTGGTCGATATTCTGGAATATTATAAAGTTGCCCCGATCCAGCTGATGCCGAACTCATGGAAGAACATGATAGCTTTCATAGTATACTTTAGGAATCTGGGGCAGAAGCTGACCCTTAACATGTTTCGGGCCATGTTCACATTCAACGATTATTGTAAGTCGGGGTGGTATTATTTCGCGAAGAAACCGGACTTTGGTGACATTCTGGCGGACAAACCCACATCAATCAAACTTTGGAAGAATAAATTCTTCTACATCCAGGGTGAGAACGTGGTACTAAAGAATGTATGGGTAAAATTAGATGCGGAAACGCTAAATACCGATGTGCCACTGCAGCCATTTGAGTCCGAGCTTCTGTGGCATGCTCGTCAGTCAGAGGGGACTCCCCTCCGTGTTGCCGATCTGAGAAACCCCTTATTTTTATATGAGAACAAGCTGCGTGAGTCTTTTCTTTGACGTAGCGCATGTTGATGTACGCCCACTAACTCCTGGCTGATTCTCTTTGTGTATGTTGCAGTGATGTTGTCGAAGGAGTATCTGATGGAGCTGCGGAGGAAGGAGGCCGCTAAAGAACGGGAGGCCAAGGAGAAGAGGTCAAGGGCCGAACAAGAGAGACAGACAGCGCCGGATAGACATAGTGGCGAGGGGGATGCGGTGCGGAAAACGTTAAAGAGATCACGTAAGACATCCCCTGATTCTGCTCTGGCCGATGCAGCCCGTATCTATGCCATGCCCTTGATTCCTCGGTATCGTGTTCTTGATTTTTCAGGGAAGGGGGCCGCTATCACCACCACTGAGGCGGTCCTTGCACTTGCGGAGTCGACTGGGATAGGAGGGGATAGGCATGCTACTCCTCAACGCTCCCAATAGCAGTCCGGGCCCCCAACCATCAGACCGAGGGAGTACCTGGGGCAAGGGGGGATATGAGCAAGTTTCGTCGCATTCCCCTCATCGGCCCCTTGCCCAGGAGAAATGGGTGACGAGCAGGTCTTCTGTCTAGACTGGGCCCTGATTGATGACGATACGGTCATGGGCGATATCCGTGCCGCCCATGAGCTGATGAGGGGGGTCATCTTGCCTAGAGACTGGGAGTTGGTGCAGGATCTACCAACACCGTCCCTGATATCGGGTGTCGATACCTTTGCCGCGTCGGTAAGCTGTTGACCTTACCTCTTTGGCCCTTTGTTGGCCTTACGACTTGTTGCCTTGCTGAATATTCCTTCTCTCTTTTTTTTTTTTTTTTGTGTCTCGTTGCAGCTTGGGGTGTATATGGAGACTCTGAAGCAGCGCGCCGAGAAAACGGCGAAGGACTTGAGCGAGACGAATCGCAAGTTGCATCTGGCCGAGGAGCAAAGGAAAGATGCCAGGACGCAGCTGCTCTCTAAAGAACAGGAGGTCACTTCTGTGACTGCCGAGAACGCTCAACTCCGAGCTGAGGTGGAGGCACTGCGTGAGGAGAGCGTCAGCCACAGGGAGGTGGAGAAGTCGAATAAGGAGCGGATTGCCAAACTGAGGTCCATCGTCGAAGTTTCCAAAAGTCGAGCGATGAAGTTCAATGAGGCATTCTTTAAAGCTAGATCCATTGCAGCCAGGGCCGTCCGACTATATTAGAAGTTGGAGGCATTCAAGGAGTTGGTGGGAAGAAATTCTCTCCATAGCTTCACCCAAGGGGCCGAGGCCTTGAAGGATTATGTGAATGAGCGGGTGCCTGGGGTGGACTATATCGATGCCGAATGTCTGAGACCCATCAAAGTTTCGACAAAGATAGTGGAAGAAAATGATCCAGAGATTTTTCGGTGGCTCGCAGAGGTATTCGAGGGGGAGGAGCCCCCTCCTTCTCCCGATGTTGAAGACGAGCCACCGTCAACGCCACGGGTCGGTATTTCTCCTGTCACCGGACTTCCTCTTACCCTAAGTGGCTCTCCTCCTCAGAATGTTAGTGGCTCCGACAGTGGTGGTATAGTTCCCCACGGAGATAGTAGTTAGGGATTTTTCCATGTAATTACTTTTCCTTGGCGAAGTAGTATTGTTGGCGCCTCGGTCTTGTTTTTGTAAGGGGAGTCCCTATTTATAAAATTGGAACTTGTTGTTTTGTTATCCGTAGAGTACTGATGTAGTTGTTTTTTTACTTGACTTCAAATTGTCTTGTCTTTGCCTTCCTTGGAATTGAATTATGCAATGCCCCAAAATGTTTTATTTATTCATAAGGTTGGAGGTCTATTCTACCCACCTCAGCCAAATGAACTTTTTTGGCCGTATGGGTCACTATCTAGGTTGGAGCTATGTCTACCCTCGTCGACCAAATATGTCCATAAATTTATGAACTCTTTTGGCCATATGGGTCACAATCTAGGTTGGAGCTTGGCTACCCTCCTCGGCCAAATGTTTCCATAAATGGAATGAACTCTTTTGGCCGTATGGGTCACAATCTAGGTTGGAGCTTTATCTACCCTCCTCAGCCAAATGTGTCCATAAATTGAATGAACTCTTTTGGCCATATGGGTCTCAGGTCAGGTTGGAGCTTTGTGTAGCTTACTGCATTTCTTGGAATGTGATTGCAGTATGGAAAAAGATTAGAAACCCGGATGACACTTTCCTTGATGTGAAAATGATTGCCACAATGGCCAGGTTACATCATTGGAAAAAGCTACTGGTAAAATGGGCGGAGATGCTCCGCATTCCATGCTCGAGGTATGGCTTTGTCGTCCATGTCGACTAGATGGTAAGCGCTGCTCCGAAGTGCCTGAGTGACTTGATAGGGTCCTTCCCAGTTGGGAGCTAGTTTCCCCTGATTGGTGGGGTCGGAGGCGATGGTACTTCGGAGAACAAGGTCTCCGACCCTGAATGATCTTTGACGGACCTTCTTGTTGTAATGCCGGGCAACTTGTGGTGGTGAGCAGCTATCTGGATTTGGGCCTGATCTCTGGTCTCCTCTAGGAGGTCCAAATTTGTGCGCAACCCTTCTTCATTGGAGGTAGGGTCATAGTTTGTGATCCTATGTGAGGGGAGCCTTACCTCCAAGGGGACAACCGCTTCAGTGTCGAAGGCCAACATGAACGGGGATTCTCTTGTGACTGTTTTGGGGGTTGTTCGATCTGCCCACAAAATGTGCGGCAGTTCGTCTATCCATCAACCTTTTGTGCCGTCCAATCGAGATTTGATTCCTTTGAGCAAAATCTTGTAGGTGGACTCTGTTTGTCCGCTGGTCTGGGGGTACTTCACCGCGCCACGTCGATGGTCAATCTAGTGTTCTTCGCAGAAGATGAAGAAAGCCTTGTTGTCAAATTGTTTGCCATTGTCGGTGATGAGCACCCGCGGAACACCATAACGATAGACAACAGATTTGTTGAAAAACCATACATGAAATTTTCTACCATGAAATTGTCGTCCTTGCCTAGAGGGGTCATACATGAAATTGTCTACCATGGCCGAGGTGGCCGCCTCGGCCAAGGACGGTCGGTTAATTGTTATATCTTCCTCTTGGACCGACCTGATCTCTGGTATTCTTGATGCATCCTTCGCACTTAGAGGGTCGTGCCTTCTTCTTGTAGTGTTGACGATACCCATATGATCACAGGGCAGTCCTACTGCTGGAGGTGAATCAAGGACAAACAACGGTGGTGGCGGACAAGTCTGGTCCTGGCGTCGCGGTGGTAGCTTAGGGTCGACCCGGAGTCGAGTCCTCCCTCTTGTTTCCAGAGAATTCAATACCCTTCCCTGTGCATGCACTTGTGAAGGGGTTGGGCTAAGGGTAGGGGCGAACTGGAACGGATGACTCCGATATCCCTAATCGCCGGGGTCTGTCCTTTTTCTCGCCTCTCTCCCTGCTGACGAGGTTGCTGCTCGTGACGCCTGTCTGGATACTGGGGCTCGACCGCCCTGTCTCTTCTTTTTTCCTCTCTTGGAGGATCTCTACGATCTTCTCTTCTGTCTACCCTCCTGGGTTCTCTTCCTTCCATTCTTCTTGGCTCCCTTGCGGGAGTTCTCTCCCGTGGTGGGAGGGGTGGTCTTCTCCGGTCCTCCCCTGGTGTTGCTGGTACCCTTGGGGCATTGTGATCCACATACTGCTTATAATACCCCCTTCTAATGAGGTCTTCGATCTCTGCCTGTAAGTTCCAACACTCATCGGTGGTATGACCAATGTTGCGATGGTATTGGCAATACTTGTTGGGATTTCTTCACCGTGCTTCAGTTAAAATCTTCTGGGGCCTTTGGAGATATCCGTCATTAGCGATGAGTGTGTAGACGTCCCTAAGGGGCCTATTGAGCGAGGTGTAATCATTGAACTTCTTCTGGATTATGCCCCAGGCTCTAAACTCCTCTCTTCTCGACCTCTTATGTTCCCCTGGTCGGGTGAGGTCTTGTCTTTCATCCGTTCGCTTGCTTGGGACGTCGACCAAGCCCTTGTTGGCTTCGTAGATCTCATTAGCTGTGGCGAACTTCTCACATCGAGCCAAGAGCTCTTGCAGGTCGACCGGCTCCTTCTTGGCGATGGAGAATCTAAGCTTGGAGTCAGTGACAACTGCTCTCAAAGTAGCGAAGTGAACTGACTCTTCTATATCTTTCACCTAGAGCACCTCCAAGTTGAATCTGGCCAAGAAAGCACGCAGGGTCTCGTCAGGCCTTTGCCTCATGTTCATGAGATGCGCGCTTGTCTTCCGATGCACCCTACTTCCTTGAAAATGCATTCTGAACAGCTTTCCCATGGTTTTGAAAGAATCAATAGATCTCGGAGGCAGGTTGTTAAACCACATCCGGCCCACACCTTTTAGAGTAAGGGGAAAGGCTCTACACATGATCGCATCTGGGTTTGCGTGGAGGACCATTGCCCCCACAAAATTGTTCAAATGATCGACCGGATCAGTGGATCCGTTGTAAGAATCTACAGGTGGCATGCTGAACCGCTTTGGCAAGGGATCCTCATAATAATATCGGTCAGGGGGTTGTCTGTAGAGTAATCCCTGTCTTCATTTGGGGCCAGACCTACCTTTTCCATTGTCTCGACCTTTCGGTGCAAGATCGCTAACTGGTCCGCTATCTTCGCAGCTACCTCTTGATCCATGGGCGCATTCTGTTTGTCTGCCCCCATGACGACCTCTGGTAGTGATGCGTGTCGCGGTGCCAAGAGTTCTTCCAAGGCATCTTCGCCTCCCCGAGTGCTGCTCTCGGCTGCGGGCCTAACCTCTCTCAAACAAGTATCCTCCCATGCTGTGAGGTTGATCCCGTTCCACTTATTTCTAGACCCAGGTGCACTCTAGTCCTATTTTTGATGGGTCTACCCCCGTTTTGCCCAGGACGGTCCCGAGGTGGATCCCTGGGGGATCAACCTCCTTGCGTGGGTCAATCGGGGGAATGATTCCTGGTGGTGGGCGGGAAGTAGCCTCAGCAACTGGGGGCTGCAGCCCTTGGACAAATCTAGTTAACACTTCGAACTGCTGAGCCATGGTCTCGAACTGTTCATAGGTGATGAAGGCCTCATGTGATGTGAGGGCACTTGATTGGCCGCTTGCTTCCCTCTATCCTTCTACGGTCTGGGTTCCGACCTATCCGTCTCGAAGGCCCATCACGCTGACTAGACCTAGAAGACAAGCAAAGACAAAGGGGGAGGCAGGCCTATGGCCCTCGGTTCACTCCGATGCCAAGTTAGGGCTCTGTGAACAGTTGATGGGCCCGATATTGAGCCCACAACAATATTTAAGTGGGGTAAGTGAGAGATTCTCCGTCCTATGTGTCAGAGCGAGAATCCCAAGAATGAGTATTTTATGTTCTTGTACCTGAATCCTCGGGATTTGACCTATTTATAGTGAATAGTGTATTTTCCCTAAATGTCGCTTTTGCCCTTCGCTCATGTGTTCGGATTCATGAAGATGCTTTCTTATATCCAATCTGGAACGTCCACGTGGCTTGCTGATTGAGTCCTACGTGTCGCGGTTCTATTAGCGGTGTGACAGATTTCCCCAACACATGATAACAACAACATCTTCGAGTTAGCAATGCTATTTTGCTATTTAGAAATAAAAAGAAAAATACAATGTTCAAAGTAAGGCTGAAGGTGAAGAATATTTATCAAAGTCCAAACACATTAAAGAGTTGGGAGAACGGTCCAACATTGAAAAAAGTGGACCACAGTCTGATTATCAAATTCCACCATCACTTGCTCAACATCTTCATTAATGATGATCAATAGGACTGTATGAATCACCAGGGTCTCATCTATGATAGGTTGAGGAAAACTGTACGGTTCGAAAATAGCAAATAAAGGTGTCTTTTGGCCTATGACAGATGTACCCTATGCTGCTAAGATGCTCGAAAGAGAAATTGGCATCCGTGTTCAGCTTATAAAAACATCAACAAAGGTGGTGTCCAGAGGCATTCCATGGGAGTTATACTCAGATGGAAAGATTCTAAAGAAAGCGTAAATGAAATGAGGTTCAAATAAAGATGAAAGTGGCGTTCTACAAATACAATCCCATCGAAGAGAGATAAGTTTGATGACCAAAAACTAAATCGTTATGAGAAAGCCACATGTGCCAATAGATAAAAGCGCACAGTGTTTGGTTTTACCCAGATACTAGAAAGAAGACCACCCTTGGATCCAATCATGAAATCAAGAACTGACAGAATTCAGTAACTTGTAAATCAAACTACACTCAAACTCAAACTGATCTGGCAAAAGGACAATCTAAAAGAACATGAGACACTGTCTCCTCTGCTAGTCCACAACGAAGACAAATAGGATGTACCAAGATATTTCGCTATCTAAAGATCCATTGCTGTTACTAGTCCCGAAGCACAAACCCGTCACATGAAGGTTTTAATTTTTGGTAGTGCAGGGCAAGACCATATCCGCCGCCGAGTCGTACTCCGAAACTTGGGAAACTGCTTTGGTAGAAGTCAATGGTCTTTGAGCATAGTTGTCACCTTCCAAATTTGTTAACAGGCGATAAACTGTTTTAGCTGAGTAGATTACATTTCGAGCTGCCCTCCCGAATGATGCGGTCATCTTTAGGGAAGAATGGTAATTCCAGAAAATAGTAAGTTTTCATAAATTTAACTCAAAAAAAAAAAAAAATACATTCTCTTTTCTTTTCTTGTCAAGATTCTTTTTTTTTTTTTTTTTTTTTTTTCTACTATACACCCAAACACTGCCTGAGTATCTAGAGAATAGTCTAGATCAACCAGTTGCCAAATTTCATAGTTCTTTTTTCATGAAAGCCAATTGACCTACTATGATTGAATTGAAACATGACTTCTGAGCAGACGAATATTGGGTCTCTGTCTACAAAAATTGCATCCAATCAGACTTGCTATG